>CM038634.1:17020229-17522729 GCA_021554675.1 Leuciscus idus | reverse complement strand
AAATAAAGCACTTACTAAAAATGTATTAAATCTCAAAAATGTCACAATTGAAATCTTAAAAATGTCCAAATAAAATGGGTCTTTTCTCATTATATATAAGTAGTTATAATTACAGTAAGTAATTTTGACCATTAACCGTCATCAGAGAACCAGGAACATTTGAATTTGTGGTTAAATTATTGCAATGAAACAACCCAATAAAAACTCATGGGTATAGGGAAAAAAATCCTCTCAAAAAAACAACATTTAATATAAATCTTAATGGAGCGAGGGAATGGACCATTTAGTTTGTGTGATTCATATTCATAAATTCATTTTTAATTTATTTATGCATATGAATCACAAACTAAACGGTCCATTCCCTTGTTCCATTAAGATTAATACAAAATGTTTTAAGCTCTAGTTATTTTTTACTCATTTACAATTCCTAATTCATAAAATTAATGATATGTATGGATTATTCAATTTAATTTAATGGAATTTTACTATAAAATTGAAATTCGTAAATCTTAAAAAAAAAAGGTTTAAATAAGTTTTTGAATCCATGCTTTAAAAAGAAAGAATATCTCTGCTCCAAACACTAGTGAGATGCCTAATAAATAAGACGGTAAAATTCCTAAATTGACGTTTTTACACACTATTGTTGCGTTGCATGTTTTCAGTGCAGCTCTGGGATTGAAAGCAGCGTGTGTGAATGTCAGAGAGCAGTCGAGGTGATCCCACATGTGAGTCTCTCGTAAGACTTTGATTCGCAGAGAGCTGGACTTGGACCGAGATCAGTGTGTTTGAGTCTGGCGTGATATTCCCGATCCCTGTGCAGAAGAGGAGTCTGGGATGCCGGAGGAATGGAAGCGGTTCAAAGAAAAGCACAAGCCCACTCAGACTCTCTCCTCTGGGCGAGCTAGGTTATTCTGAGACGCTGTGTGTGTGTGTGTGTGTGTGTGTGTGTGTGTGTGTGTACTTGTACAACTATCTTTGTGAGGACCAGTTTGAGTGTTAGACCAGTGGAGTGAGGACAGAGAGAGTAAAGTGAGGACTTTTTGGCGGGTCCTCAGCTTCTGAGAGCCTTTAAAGGCCTGTTTGAAGGTCAAAGTTGTTAATGAGCATATACAACAGTTTCACAATTCACTCAATAATCAGTGCTTGAAGCCGCAACAATTCACTACACACAACCCACAGAAATCCAAGTCCAATGAGTTTAAAAAAAAAAAAATCATGAGAGAACAGTCCATGAGGTCAGGATGTGTGTGATGTGTGTGAAGGTGTGTGTGACGGGAGCAGCTGCAGCGCCTCCTACCACACCGGCAGATCCGTGCTCTCCAAAGCTTCAGTTTCAGGCCTAGTGGCTCGCCATCCGTACACAGAACCTGGCCTGTACAAAACAGGACCGAGCAATAAGTAACAGCTTCCAATCATCACAACTATATCACCATAATCATAATACCATAATGTCATCATATTATCATAGTCACAATTTCATCATATTTCATCATCATGTACATGATTCAGTTTAAATACTGCATATAGCAAATATAAATAATTTAACAAACAACAAGAGTTACTCTTATAAATAGACAATATTATCAGTAATAGTTTCAAAATACATTTCCGGATGAAATAATGGTTGACCAATGATTCAACATCAATATCAAGATTTAAATCTAATTAATTATTAGTGCATTGTTCAGATAAACTCAATACAAATAGGCATAAAATATATAGTCTGATTCAGTGCAATGAAACAAGTACAGCCAGCGCCAGCGCCAGCGCCGGCTAACAGGTCCATATACAGTACACTAGAATGCTAACATTAGCGCCATATGATACAAACAATGACACTCACCAGTTCCCGTATCATTAAGTCACTCAAACAGCACAGTCTCATCAGTGGTAGAGGCATCTAAAAAAGGTTGGCAGGCATAATAATCAAACCGGCAGTTTAAAGAATTAAATGTTTATAGGGTTAGGGTTAGTTGTTGATATAAACAATAAAGCAGTCATGATTTGCGATATAATGTACATTGATATAACATTAGGGCTGGGAATCGATTAAAAAAATTTAACTAATTAATTGCACAATTTGCTGTAATTAATTGCAATTAATTGCATTTCCTCCAAGCTTGTAATCATCAATATTTAAACTTAGAATCACCTAATTAAATTAAACAACACAGGAAAAAAAGGAACAGAAAATAGCCCTATATTAAAATAATATTAAATATCAATATATTATTCCTTTAAGTAATAAATCAACATAATCAATTTAACAGTTTTTTTTTTTTTTACTAATTATCAAAATAAAATATAGTCCTACAAAGCTATTATTACCAGAGCATGTGATCAGAGCAGGTCATTTTACCATAGTTGCCCAGCATGACTATACCAGCTCAGCAAACAGAAATCTACTACTGAGAAATGTCACCTTATTTGAGCGGACTTTGCTTTTCCAGTGCGTGATCGGTACATGATTGGAGCGTTTGGGCCGTTAACGACAGAGCGGAACATTGAGCAGAGAGTGCAGCGCGCCGACACACACACACACACACACACACACACACACACACACAGAACGGAGAGTGCGGCAGCGCACACACGGAGCGGAAAAGACCCGCTCATGAAAGCTGCGCGAGAATGAAGCCTGATCGACGAACACGGAGGGGCGGGACGGCATATTTTCGGCCTTTTCAACAGTAGCCGCAACAGGAAATCATTAAACGAGGCAAAAAAAAAATGTTTAATGCGTTAATTGCGTTTTTTTTCCCGTTTTTTTTCTCGTTAATCTTTGCGATTAATTTGAGATGTTTAACGCGTTCAAAAAAAAATTACGCAATTAACGTAGCACTTTTTTTTTTGCCTCGTTTTAATGATCGTCTTCTAACACCAACACTTTTTTTTTATTCCCCCAGCCCTATATAACATACATTGATATAACATACATTGCCCTACGCGAGTATACTCTATGTATGAGAACAAATTTGGATGTTCTTACATATTCAACTTTATACAGTATAAAGATAATATAGTTACATTTGCAATGAAAAAAAGATTTTTGAGGACAGCGTGATAGTTTATTTTTCATGATTCTGTGATGAACAGAAAGTTCAAAAGAACAGCATTTATCAAATAGAACCTTTTCTAACATTATAAATGTCTTTACTGACACTTTTGATCAGTTTAATGCATCCTTGATGAATAAAAGTGTATATATATAATTATTATTATTATTTTATTTTTACTGAACAATAGTGTAATATTCTGTCGTATGAAAAGAGCTTGAATGGAGGAAATGTAGTTGTTTGTTTCCTGAATGCTGGTTACAATTATCCCTCAATTAAAAGTACTTTCTGTATCAAATCTCCAGTTAGATGTGATTTAATCTAGCATAACCGGATCATACAATCTATATTAAACACACCGAGAGATCAAACCCTGAAGCAAGCGTTTCCCCGATCACTGACTTCATTTCCTCATAATGCGAACGAAACCAAGTGATATTTTCATGTCCGTCGGAAAGAATGGTCTGAAATCAGGCAAATGAAGAGTCACATGACCTTCCCGACATTAACTCGTGCGTATGAGACATGATCTGATATTAATTACAGCTCCATCAATTATTATTTGCTCTTTCCCAAGAGAAAAACATTTCTGGCCAAAACTGGCTTCATGTGCAATATTCATACTTCTGTGTCCTCTGGTAGTATTATACAATATAATTGATTTTATGTTACCTGTGTGTTTAACCCCAAGCTAGAAACACCTTTAACTCCGGGTTTAGCAACACTTCATACTGACGAAAGTTGAAAAGGGGTTTTAGAAACATTGTAACGTTGAGTGGTGACGCCACTTACTGTGTGATACAATGTAACGCTTGAATGTTTGAAGTCACTGAATATTAATGAGATTGGTTGTCATTGAATATTAATGAGCATTGTTGACTGAATATTAATGAGCTTTGTTGACACTGAATATTAATTAGCATAGTTGACATCTAATATTAATTAGCATAGTTGACATTGAATATTGATCTGATCTTTATGGCTCCTTTAATGTGCATCTGTGTGATTTTCACTTGTGTTATCTTGTTTCACTTCTGTCTGCTTTATGTCAGTGTGTGTCTCTGTTTTGTTGATGTGGAGATATGAAGTTATGAAGTTATCACTCAAGGTTTTCTCAGGCTGATGGTGTTTCAGGCTCTTCATGCTGTATTTTACAGTTTAAGCTCAGGTCACAGTCTATGGTCACACTGGAGAAATGAGAACAACAGATTTCTGATTTGGATTTTGTTCGTGTGTTTCTTTGGATTTTGTTCATTGAATTCGAAATAAGAATTGGGGAATTAATGTCATGAAAATAATCTTACAATGCAAAAAGATTTATTAAACTTAAGAATATGAATTTTCTCTGTGCAAAATGTAATTTCTTCTTTTCTTTTGTTTGGTTTTGTTTCCTGACTTTGATTGATGTGTGTGAACTGTGTGTGTTTCAGTCTGTTCCAGCATTACTGTTACTCTCGCGGAGGAATGCGTCACACCTCGTACACCTGCATCTGTGGAAGGTAAAGCTGTGTGTGTGTGTGTGTGTGTGTGTGTGTGTGTGTGTGTGTGTGTGTGTGTGTGTGTGTGTGTGTGTGTGTGTGTGTGTGTGTGTGTGACACCTCGTACACCTGCATCTGTGGAAGGTACAGCACTGTTACTGATGTTCTGTGTGTGTGTGTGTGTGTGTGTGTGTGTGTGTGTGTGTGTGTGTGTGTGTGTGTGTGTGTGTGTGTGTGTGACACCTCGTACACCTGCATCTGTGGAAGGTACAGCACTGTTACTGGTGTGTGTGTGTGTGTGTGTGTGTGTGTGTGTGTGTGTGTGTGTGTGTGTGTGTGTGTGTGTGTTTGTGTGTGTGTGTGTGTGTGTGTGTGACACCTCGTACACCTGCATCTGTGGAAGGTACAGCACTGTTACTGTGTGTGTGTGTGTGTGTGTGTGTGTGTGTGTGTGTGTGTGTGTGTGTGTGTGTGTGTGTGTTTGTGTGTGTGTGTGTGTGTGTGTGTGTGTGTGTGTGTGTGTGTGTGTGTGTGTGTGTGTGTGTGTGTGTGTGTGTGTGTGTGTGTGTGTGTGTGTGTGTGTGTGACACCTCGTACACCTGCATCTGTGGAAGGTACAGCACTGTTACTGATGTTGTGTGTGTGTGTGTGTGTGTGTGTGTGTGTGTGTGTGTGTGTGTGTGTGTGTGTGTGTGTGTGTGTGTCCTGTTACTGAGAGACTCTCAGTATCTGATATTGTGTCCTCAGAGTAAGAGATGTGTCTGAGTTAAATCACAGCACACATCTGGACTGATGATAAACTTCAGACATGAAGTTTCGGATTCAATCTTAAATGCACAGTTCACCTAAATGTCCTATAGCACTTCTATAACATGTAGTGCACGTGACATTATTATCCAAGTCTTTTGAAATCATATGATTTATTTAAAATTTACTTAAATTTCAAGTTTTGTGACACAATTGTTGTTTTGGGGGGTGAAGTGTAATTTAATACTTAAAGGGATAATTTTCAAATCAAAATAAGTATTAATGTGAACTCTCATGAACATAGAAGCATTGAAAAAACGTTTACCCATAATGCATCTGTCACTGACCAACTGACTGAACATCCTCAACAGTTAAAGATATAGATGATGTTCATTAGAATGTAGTGGATATGGTCAATAATTCTGGTCATTTATTTGAGTTATTTTGTTTGCATATGAACATGTTATCACTCCAACAGTGGGAATAACTCCTCCGTCCTGCATTACGGACACGCCGGCGCTCCCAATGACAAAACCATCCAGGATGGAGACATGTGGTGAGTTTATGAGCCGCTTTTCACACATATTTCTTTAATAATCATGTTCAGTGTCAGTTGTCTTGTTGGTTCATGCTGGTGTACAGTCAGTGTAGTGATGAATATTTCCAGTAATATTCAGGTTTATGGTCTGGTTATGAGCAGTTGCACACTGACCCCTGGTGGACACGACTTACAAACACACTTTCACTTTCTGCAAGCACATCTTTGAGATATGATTTGAACATCATGATGGTTGAATTATTTAAAGTAGAAGCTGATTTAATACAATCAGATTATGTTTATGTCCGGCATCATCTGTCTTTAAATCACTGTTGAAAACTAAAACAAGTCTGTGGAAGTACTTGCAGCAAAATTCTGTATCCATAAACAAAAATGCATTAAAGTGATGCGTATATGTGCAGAATTTAGTGAAATTCAGAAATGTTCTGTCATTTATATCCTGTACATTGAAAAACATACATTATATGTATGTTAAATGGTTATTGAAATATACAGTATAATAAAAAATTAGGAAATGTCCATAAGCTTTATGTGATGTTTGGTGATGCTTACTGTTCATTGTAAAATGTCAAAATAATAATAATAATAATAATAAACCAGGGCTACTCAGTATTTGATAATGTCATCAAACCAAACTATATAATTAAAACAAGTCATAGAAGTGGTTTTAGATGTGGTCCAGGCTGGTGCAAAGGGAAAGATTAATCTGAAAACTGATTTATCATATAAAGATGAAGCTAAACTCTGTGATTGTGTCCTGACAGTCTGTTTGACATGGGCGGCGAGTATTACTGCTACTCCTCCGACATCACCTGCTCTTTCCCGGCCAACGGCAAGTTCAGCGCGGACCAGAGAGCCGTTTATGAAGCCGTGCTGAAGTCCTCCAGAGCCGTGATGGACGCCATCAAACCTGGTACAAACTCAGTCACAATACTACATATCAGGAGCAAAACTGAGTCTTTTACTGACCGAATCTATGACTCTCAGCAGAAAGTCTGATCTACACTAACAGTCGAAGGTTTGGGGTCAGTCAGATTTTTGAAAGAGTCTCTTCTGCTCACCAGCTGCGTTTATTTGATCAAAAATACAGTAAAATTGTGAAAAATTATTACAAATTAAATCAGATGTTTTCTATGTGAATATATAGTAAAGTGTAATTTAATCCTGTGATCAAAGCTGAATTTTCAGCATCATTACTCCAGTCTTCAGTGTCACATGATCCTTCAGTAATCATTCTAATATGATGATTTGATGCTCAAGAAACATTATCAATAATATGATTATTATCAGTGTTGAAAACATTCAAAATCTTCATTTCTTGTGGAAACAAGGTAATTTTCAGGATTCTTTGATGAATAGAGTTTAAAAGAACAGCATTTATTTGAAATACAATCTTTTGTAACATTATAAATATATTTACAGTCACTTTTGATCAATGTATAGTGCATCTTTGTAGAATAAATGTATTAATTTCGTAATTTCCAAACTTTTGAATGGTAGTGTATATTGAGATTTGAGTTTTGTTATTTAAGACTTCCTAAAAAGTCAAATAGACACTGTGTGTTTGGTTTAAAGTCGAAGAGAGCTGTACAATGACCTTTGACCTCTCCTTTACCTCTAATCCTCCCTTGTCTGGCTTATTCTTCTCTGAGTAACGCCTGAGCTGTGTATCTTGAGCACTTCTTGTGTAGTTTTTGCCTCTTCACGATGACTCGCTTGCTTTAGTCCTCATTTGTAAGTCGCTCTGGACAAAGGCGTCTGATAAAGGACTAAATGTAAATGTGACGAGGGTCTCAGTGATGCGTCTGATGTCCCGCTCAGGTGTGAAGTGGACCGACATGCATCGTCTGGCGGACCGGGTTCACCTGGAGGAACTGCTGAAGATGGGGATCCTGCGTGGGACGGTGGAGGAGATGCTGAAGGTTCATCTGGGCTCCATCTTCATGCCTCACGGACTGGGACACTTACTGGGCATCGACGTGCATGATGTGGGGGGGTATCCAGAGGTCAGTTCTGAGCACTTCACACATTCACACACTTTTTTACTCTATTTTTTCCCTGTATAATGTATAATCTGGTGCTTAACGGTGTGTGATAAGACAAAAATCACAAACAATATGTGTAATTTTGAGATTGGAAATTGTTATAAGATCAGTAATTATGTGTTACTACGGCAAAATGTTAAGAGGCCAGATATGATTTTAGATTTTTGTTGAAGATAAATCTTAAAGCTTTTCAAAAAACTTTATACTTTTAAACTTTTTATTTTGCTACATTTTAAATTTTTTCTCAAAAATGCTATGATAGGGTAGCTAACTAATATGGTAACAAACAAACACCAAAATGTTATAAATTAAAACAAAAACCATACAGATGTTATAATCATCAATGTCACTGCATTGTGATTTACTCACTTCATTTGACAACTTTTAGACTGTACATATATATAATTTTATGCACATAGTCACTCACATAAAGCCATATACTGTACACTATATATCAAATCTCTACTGTTTGATGATTTATATTGTCTCCAGATTTAGCTTCAAAGTGCTAAACTTCTCAATGAAGTCTATTAAACATTACGATTATAAACATTAACACTTAGATTTTCTGTAGAGCTGCTTTGATATGTATTATGACAGGCACAATACAAATAAAACTGTATTGAATGTTTCTTTTATCAAACTACATTTTAAACTATGCTTTCATAGTCAAGCTTCTTTATTTCTAAAGATCAAGGGAAATATTTTCCTCATGAACTGACTTTGTAAAGGGAGGAATGAATCATTTTAACGCCTGATTAAAACCAAATGTTGTTAAAAGCAGTGTTTCTCACCCGTGTCTCACTGACACACTCAGTCCAATGCTGTGTTCAAAATCACATCCTACACACTCATTCACTATTCCTTACATTACTCCACTGATATAGTCCACTTGAAGGAGTGAATGAAAACGAGTGAGTGAATCTGGACACTGAGTGAGCCGCTTCTGCATAGTTTGTGATTGCTGTTTAATAATTCATTATTGAAACATAGCAAACTGGCAGCTCCAGTAGAAATGAAAAGATTTATCCTGAACTCTGCTATGGAAAATAGCATGTATAAGCCATAATTAAACAATTTAATAATCAATTTATACTGTACCTGTATGATATTAAGCTGGACCAGCACGGTTTGGAAAATGGACGATTCAGCGCCGGCGCCATCTCCTGGCGAGACGCGGGAATTCATTCAGTGCACGACTCTCACAGTGGATTAAGGGGTATTCTCTAGCCGTTGAATTGTACACTTGTTATTGTGGTGCATTGTGGGATTGAATGAGTGCACTAAATAACATCAATAACTATGGTTTAGGACACTACAAATGGCTGTATCCTCAAATAGAGCCCTATTTGATGTAATAGGGGACGGTTTCAGACACAGCCCAGTGCTGCATTTCAGTTCACCTACTTATACTACGCCATAAAAGTATGAACTCTTTTTGTGAAGAAAAAGCAGATACTTCTGAGTGTGTAGCAGAAAGTAGACAAGCTTTGGGACAAACTATCACGTCATACAATAGTGTCTTTAACGGTTGTTCTCTGTCGGATCCTGTCACAGTAAACTGGCCTGTCAATCACAGTTAAAATCCTCCACATTTCATTTCATTTAATTTCCTACCGAATCGGAGAGAAATGCAATGGATTGTGGGTAATATTAGCTGATATAATGAGCACGGATCCACACTTCAAAAATCCACTGCGAATAGTAGACCATCTTTGGACTTCTAGCATACTCTATTCAACATACTGTGCTTTGGGACACACTTATTTTAATCTCACACACTGTTTAGGATGGATAGTATGGACACTGAGACGCAGGGTTTGTCTTGCAATCTCTACTAATGAGCAGGTGAGTGTAGTCAGGTGTGTGTTAGATGAAGAGACAGACACAATGTGCAGTGAATGTGTCCTCAGGACAGGTTTGAGAAACACTGCTTACGATGACCAGCAGCAGCAGAGGTTATAAGTGTGTGTGTGTGTGCGTGTGCGTGTGCGTGTGTGTGTGTGTGTGTGTGTGTGTGCGTGTGCGTGTGCGTGTGTGTGTGTGTGTGTGTGTGTGTGTGTGTGTGTTGTCCAGGGCATCGAGCGCGTGGACGAGCCGGGGCTGAAGAGTCTCAGGATGGGTCGTGTGGTGCAGGAGCGGATGGTCCTCACGGTGGAGCCGGGAATATATTTCATCAATCATCTCCTGGATAAAGCGCTGGACTCCCCGACTCAGTGCAGCTTCATCAACAGAGACGTCCTCAATCGCTTCCGCGGCTTCGGCGGGGTCAGAATTATTAATAACATATACATTCCAGTAGATACACAGATACACATACATTCATAACTAGTCCTTTCTTTAACACCGTATCATTTTTGCTGATAATTTAGTTGATTTGTCAATGTATAATATTATATGCTATATGTAAGCATATAAATCATACATTATATACAGTACATATATAATACACTATATATGTATATTTATTTTATCTTTCACTTTATAATCAAAAGGACTAAAGTTCCATGCATTCAGATTTTATAAGTGAATATTCTGAATGTTTATGCTTTTTCGAATATGATCTTTCATGTAGTGTGTAATAGAGCGTTTTGTGAATGTATAAGTTCTGCAAAGTTTTAAAGATCAACGAATCAATTCTGAACTGCTGAAAGAGTCGTCAGTAATTCCAGTCTCACTTGTAACTAATTAGCATAATGCCAGCCTGTGGTGTTGATTGGCTGAACTGCGTCTCTTAGCCCCGCCCTCAAACACTGTAGTTTATCTGAGACTGGAAGAGTTTGGTTCGTGTTGTTCGTGTCGAGAAGATGCTGTTTTCTGAGATTGATACGGTAAAACCCACGCCATCGTTACTGTTCGTATCACTGGGATCAAGAGCTGAGATTCAGATATGATAATGAGCGTTTGCTTTCTGACCAATCACAGCAGAGCAGCTCTCAGAGAGGCGGAGCTTAGAGAGACTGAATCAGCGTTTCAGACACTGAGAGAAAAGAGCTGAAGCTGAAATTTTAGTGTATATGACAGTATAATGAGAAAATGAAATGCAAACATGAATATTGCTGATCGTGTGTGTGTGTGTGTGTGTGTGTGCGTGTGTGTGTGTGTGTGTGTGTGTGTGTCTCAGGTGCGCATTGAGGATGATATCGCTGTGACGGCTGACGGCGTGGAGCTTCTGACCTGCGTTCCTCGAACCGTGGAGGAGATTGAGGCGTTCATGGCCGAGGAAACGTCCAAACCCTTCAGTCCCATCAGCAGCCAGAAATTCTGAGATTATGATTATGATGATGATGATTATAATAATGACACTCCTTTTCCTCAACATATCAGACTTTAAACTTTAAGTAAATGAGCATCTTTGATATTTCATTCTATAAAGGGAAACACACAACATGTGACCGCTTCTGTATGACTAAATCAGTGTCAAAAATTAATTACTGGATCATTTATGCTTATGAATTACCGGAACATTTTAATAAAACAACTTAATAAAAGCAGCTCTGAACATTATTTAGCCTGACTTAAACTTTACTCAATTCATTTGCATTTTATCCTCTACACTTTTTGCAAGTTTGTAAGAAAATGCAAAGCTTATTTTTAATAAACATGATTTTTCTAGCATCATTTAGAATCGTGTGCAGCCTTTTATTTACTAATTAATACAATTCTGTCATGTTTAAATCCCATATGAGTTGTTTTTGTCGAACTAAACTTGTGGGAATAGCAGTAAACAGAGACGGATGAGAGAAATCCTGACACTCAATAATACGACTGTATGAATGAAGCGCTTTTACAGTTCAACGACACGTCAGTCATCTTTAGATTTTTACCCTAAAGTGTTCATGCATGATTTGAGCTGAAGAAGTGAAATATATGACACCATCATCATCAGATGTTACTGCTGTTTTACTGATACTGAAGTGTAATCTTAGCACACAGGTGGAGATTGTCTTTCCTCATTCCAGTAGATTCCAGCTGTACTTGTTTCCACACCTGTAAAGCAATAGTTTGAGGCTGTTACTGCACTAAGATTGCAGTTGAGTCTCCTGACTTCTCTTTAATGAACTTTACAGTAAATCAGCAGAATAAAGGGAGTTACTCAGTCTTCATGAGGGTGTGACACTTTAATGACAGTTTTCATTCATCCGTTTCCATCATTAATTGTGTTCATCTCAACTGTGTGTGTTTTTCTGCATCCAGAGAAACGAGTTGAAAAGGTAGAAAGCATTTCTGTTGTCTTGTGTCTACTTGACGAAAACGAAAGAGACTTAAACTCTCAAGAGTTAAACTTAAAAAAGAAACACTTAAACTCTCAAGCCTTGCCCTCCAACAGCAAACTGTCGTTTTTGTTTAGAACTCAGTTTAAAGATTCCTGAAAAGAATTGCAAAAATATGAAAAATATATCCTCATTTGAAAAAATGTTTCTTGGTTGTTTAATGTTCAAATTTATTTTATTTTGTTCCTGAATGAATCATATTTGTCCCACTTTAGTTAAATCCATTTACATTTAATGTTTCACATGCATCATTTTGAAATTTAAGAATGCACTCTCTAAAAGGACAAATGTTGCAATGTATTTTCTTAAATACATCTGTCAAAGTCCAAAGACATGTAATGTACAGTGTCGTCACATATAATTGCAAAATTTATTTTAAAAAATAAAAAATAACTTTCAGCTCCACAAAATTACTGCAATATTAAACACTTTTTCTAATACATTTTTTTTACACTGTCTTGTGATCATGCATTGTAAAATTGAGCGTAATTCTGTAATAAAAAATAAAAATAAAAAAAAGTTTTAATAAAGCAGGAATTCTCAGTATTTAATGCTGCCACTCCTTCCCAGCCAATTGCAAGTTCAGCGCGGACCAGAGAGCCGTTTATGAAGTCCTCCAGAGCCGTAATGGCCGCCATCAAACCTGGTACAAACTCTGAGAGTCACAATACAACATGTCAGGAGTAATTTTGTGGAGCTGAAAGTTATTATTATTTTTTTTTTAATAAATTTTGCAATTATATGTGACAACACTGTACATTACATGTCTTTGGACTTTGACAGATCTATTTAAGAAAATACATTGCAACATTTGTCCTTTTAGAGAGTGCATTCTTAAATTTCAAAATGATGCATGTGAAACATTAAATGTAAATGGATTTAACTAAAGTGGGACAAATATGATTCATTCAGGAACAAAATAAAATAAATTTGAACATTAAACAACCAAGAAACATTTTTTTCAAATGAGGATATATTTTTCATATTTTTGCAATTCTTTTCAGGAATCTTTAAACTGAGTTCTAAACAAAAACGACAGTTTGCTGTTGGAGGGCAAGGCTTGAGAGTTTAAGTGTTTCTTTTTTAAGTTTAACTCTTGAGAGTTTAAGTCTCTTTCGTTTTCGTCAAGTAGACACAAGACAACAGAAATGCTTTCTACCTTTTCAACTCGTTTCTCTGGATGCAGAAAAACACACACAGTTGAGATGAACACAATTAATGATGGAAACGGATGAATGAAAACTGTCATTAAAGTGTCACACCCTCATGAAGACTGAGTAACTCCCTTTATTCAGCTGATTTACTGTAAAGTTCATTAAAGAGAAGTCAGGAGACTCAACTGCAATCTTAGTGCAGTAACAGCCTCAAACTATTGTTTTACAGGTGTGGAAACAAGTACAGCTGGAATCTACTGGAATATCTACTGGAATGAAGAAAGACAATCTCCACCTGTGTGCTAAGATTACACTTCAGTATCAGTAAAACAGCAGTAACATCTGATGATGATGGTGTCATATATTTAACTTCTTCAGCTCAAATCATGCATGAACACTTTAGGGTAAAAATCAAAAGCTGATTGTGTCGTTGAACTGTAAAAGCGCTTCATTCATACAGTCATATTATTGAGTGTCATTATTGAGTCGTCAAAACTCCGAACACATCGTCCTTTTTTAAAAATGACTTAAGTGCCGTTCTTTGTTCTTTTCTCAAAGAAAAGCTTAACTCCAAGTCCTCCATAGTCGCGGCCAAAGCCGATTCGAAAGACTGCTGTTCGCCAGCAGCAGCAGCCATTCTTTGTTTTCCAGCAGGACCGTCATGCTATGTTAAGCCCGCCCACCGACTCTATGCCACGATGTGATTGGCCTGAGTTTGGTTTTTCCAGCTCAAAAGTCAACGGAGAGTTGCTAGACCACACTGGCTGCAAAATAAATTTTGCTGCCGCTAGGGTGCGTCTAGATTTCTAGGCTAGGACTATTGAATAAAAATAATCGTACGTAATTCAAAACATTTGTGTGTAATTTTAATATATTCGTGCGTAATTTAAAACTATTGTATGTAATTCTGTTTTTTGTCAGAGTTGGATTCCAAAATCTACAGCCACGACAGTTTACAGATACGCGATTTCGTGTGTTTTTTAGAGTACAACTCTAAAATGTACGACTGTGACAGTTTACAGACACAGCGCTTGTTTTCACAACAGCTCTGTTACACACACGACATGCGAATTACGACCATGAAGTACGGTGTGCGAAACGACTGTCAAAAATACGTCATCAAGGTCACAGGCATTACTATCCGAGGGAAGATGAATCGATTCAACGAAGCGCGCATGCGCCCCACCAACGTTTTGGTTTTAAAACCACTGGCGCCGAAATGGCGGATCAGCAGCCAAGCGCTCACTCCTCGTCTCAGGTAAGTTTATTTTTTTATTTTTTTTAATCTGACATGTTTAAGCAGGGGTCATCAAACTTGTTCCTGGAGGTAACTGTTAGTGAGGTCAGAGCTAAACTCTGCAGGACACCGGCCCTCCAGGACCGAACTTGATGACCCCTGTGTTTAAGGGTTAGTTATCACTAATAACAGAGAGGAGCAATATTACAGAGATAGTATAGTAGGTAAGATAAGCTCTCAGAGTACATGTAACGTTAGGTGCTTAAAGAAGACAGTTGTTTAGGAGGTCATCACTGCAGCCTGTAGCGCGATGAGATAGGGCTACATAAAAGTGTTGACTTCCTAACAGCCGTGTTACATGCACTGTAATACACAGGTCATGTAATATAAGCGTTCACTCTTTAAGTATAGAGATTGGGATCGTGACGCAGTTGATCACAGTAACGCAAGGCATTGTGGGATTTTAGGACACAGAGGTTACGGGAGAAACGTAGAGTAGCAGCGTAGTATTAGTATTTGCGGTAGATGGTGGTATATTTTATAAGTAATTCAATTTATAAACACGACAGAATGGTGAACGCATGCTGCATGTGTGTTTGTTTACCTTTTCTTCTTCTCTATACAACCTTGTTTGGCAAACAAAGAATTACCGCCACCAACTGCCTATTGGTGTTACAACAGCCGTGTCCTAAAAGATGGCCGCCGCTACCCAGAATGCACTGCGTCGTGACGCAGTTGCCCATTCTCTATAGAAGTCATATTTTCATTGTTCATCAGGTTCCATTAGGTGACATCTTGCATACAGCCCAGAATCTGGTGTCGATGTTGACCAACACCTTAAGTGTTGGACAACCGAAAGTGGGGAACCAGTCCAATATCAGTGTACAGTCAGCAGAAGAAAGAAGGTCCAAGTCAAATGTGCAGTCAGTTCAGCAGGAAATGGCTAGGTGTGAGATTCAATGTAATTGTTGTTTTAATAAACTGTGTGTATGTCTTTACTGGTGGAATATACAGTTTTTGAAAGTGATTTTATTCCATATAGGACACTATAGTTCATTTATGTAAGTGAGGAGGGCAAAATAAAGTAAACTGACATTATTATACCCAAATTTTCTTAAAATATATATATTTTTGACCTGATCATGTTTTGCTGAAGTGTTCTCTTACGAGAGGTTCTCTCGTACTTGCGTAAGTATCTCACGCTAGGGGAAAACCTCTTTTCCTCGAGATATTGAAGCCAAAAATTATCCTTAATTTTGCAATAATGTAAAACGCATTGCAGCAGCATGCAGACATCGGCGAGACAGCTCGCGCGCCCATTGGCTGCTCTGCGGCAACTGCACCAGCCTATCGATAGAGGCCCCTCATGACGTCAGAACCAATGAGGGTGATTCGCGCCCATTACGTCATGTCCCGCTGAAAGCGGGTCGGGCTAGGGCTATAAATACGGCCCAGAGAGGCTGGTTTGGTCAGTTATCTCTTCAGCGAGCCTACGCATCGCTGGATCCTGAGAGGAAGCCGCGCCATCTGATTCAAGCACTCAGCGGGATTTGTTCTGCATCTGAAGCTGCCGGTCGACAACTCGCCGCCTTCAGTCGCCGTTCCTGCTCACGCTTTCCGGCGTACATATCCTTTTCTCTGCTACTGTGTTTTGTGTATGTGTGTGTTCGCCGCCGCGACACACACTCCCTTTGCACTAAAAGACGCCCCTTTTTCAAGACGCCCCTTTCCTGAGGACACACAGCTCTCGCGCTCGCTGACGGTGACTGCCCTCACTGCGAGCTAGTTACTGCCTATGGTGACTCTGCGGACTCACCTGGCATCCTTCTCCGAGACTGCGCCTCCGCCCCCCCCAACCCGCAAAGCTCGCCGGTGCGCCCGTTTACCTTGCCTGCTTGGAGGATGATACCTGCTCTCCCTCTGTTCGAGCCGCGGAAACCGCGCCATTCACAGGGGATGTCAGGAGCGGACGGTCACGGGGCTAGCTTTCTCTCTCCCTCTGTTCGAGCCGCGCAAACTGCGCCGTTCACAGGGGAGGCTGGAAGCGGACGGTCGGGGTTAGTTTTTCTTTACGTACAAGAAAGCTACCCTGCCCCTGCGCCCCATTCACGCGTCACTCACCGGCGAAAGGAGAAAAGAGTGTTTATAGTCCCGCTGGACTGACCTGAATTTTCTCACACATTTCTCAGTTCCCTGATCAGGCGACTAGAAATATAAATATTGCAGCGCCTGCAAGCAAACGCCGAAGAAAACATGTTGACGCTCTTATATGCTTGTGCATCTGAAAGCCTTTGTGTTCCCCCCTGTGGCTCAGTGGCGGAATCTTTGGTTTTTCGCACGAGAGACCGGTGTTCGAATCCCGGTCTAACGGCAGATCAATTATGCCTCCAATGCTTCGCTCTGTCAGTTCCCTGAAAGGCGACTGCAGATGTGCATTTTGCAGCCAACGAGCGCGTTGTACAACCCGCTCGCCTGCACCCAAACACCGTTTCTATGGTTCCCGTGCGTCACTGGCGAAAGGAGAAAAGAGCGCTTATGTCCCTGCGGCCGGGCCGAATTCTATTTCTCACACATTTCTCATTCCCCTCTGAAGTTCAGGCGACTGGAAATGTCAATACTGCAGTGAGCGAGCCTGTTGTAATGCACGCATGCCTGCAAATAAACGCCAGCATGTTGACGCTCTCTGATAATACTCACGCTAACTAAATGCTTATGTGTCTTCCCCTGTGGCCTCAGGATTCTCAGGCTTTCACGCGAGAGACCTGTGTTCGATCCCGGGTCTACCGGCAGATAAAATTATGCCGTCAATGCTCGCTCTGTCAGTTCCCTGAAAAGGCGACTGCAGATGTGTATTTTTGCAGCCAACGAGCGCGTTGTACAACCCACTCGCCTGCACCCAAGCACCGTTTCTATGGTTTCCGTGCGTCACTGGCGAAAGGAGAAAAGAGTGTGTTCCTAGTCCAGCTGCGGCTGGATCTACCTCCATTCTCACACATTTCTCTGGAAATGTCAATATTGCAGTGGACGAGCCTATTGTAATACACGCACGCCTGCAAACAAACGCCAGCATGTTGACGCTCTCTGTTTCTATGGCAACTTCTCGCTCGTTCAGTTCCAGTAAATGCGACTGTTCCAGTGTATTCTGCAGTAAACAAGTCGGCGACACAGCCCGCTTGCCTGCACACAAACGCCGCTTTTACGGCTATCCAGATAAATCCCATAAGAGTGTATTTTCTGGTGTTCCGGCCACGGCCGATGGTGTTATGAGTGTAGACAAAATGCCCACTGCCCAGTGCTCATTCCTACACAGAAACACAGCCCGTCACACAGGGCTCGCGCACATGAAATCGACCCAGATCGATTGCGCATTAAATGTGGTAAATGTGCCCACTGCCCACAAACACTACGTTCTGCATGTCTCAAGGTTTCTGTAAAACGAAACCAACATGCATTCGCTCTGCTCAGGCGGACAATGTTCTCAGTGTTGTAAATGTGCCCGCTATCCCACGCCCACATTCACACATAGACATGACAGGTCTTACGGGACTCGCCCAGCCCTCCCCCTCTCGGTTGACCACCGCAGAGGAGTCGAGCGCGGGCAATCTGCCCGCTGTTATCAGCGCGCCCCCTGCCTCAAATGTCATAAGCGCGACGCTTATGTTGCAGCACACTGAAGCCCCTCTGTCGCTGAGCGACCGGAGCGCGCTTCGCATTCAACCCCTAGCCATTCGTGCAAACGCATGGGCAAGGCTACCCGGGGTTTCGAAGTGGGTGCTAGACATTATAGAAAGAGGCTATTCGCTACAGTTCGGTCGACGCCCGCAACGCAAAGCGGCGCAAATCGATACTACGGTGAAAAAGGAAGTAGCACACCTACTTCGAGCCGAAATAGCGAAGTTACTGAGCAAAGGGGCTATAGAACCCTTATCACAAGCTCAGAGCGAAGGGGGCATGTACAGCAGATATTTTCTGGTACCCAAAAAGACGGGGGTCTCAGACCCATTCTAGATCTAAGACGACTAAACAAAGCACTTCTGAAACGACGGTTCAGAATGCTCACGACCAAGAAAATCCTCTCGCAAATTTGCCAAGGGGACTGGTTCATGTCGATAGATCTGAAAGACGCTTATTTTCAAATACAAATAGCGTCACGTCACAGGCGATTTTTTTGAGATTCGCCTTCGAGGGTCAGGCATATCAGTACACAGTCCTGCCATTTGGCCTATCCCTGGCACCTCGCGCATTCACGATGTGCATGGATGCAGCGCTCGCACCCCTCAGGCTCCGAGGCATACGAGTGCTGAATTATTTGGATGATTGGCTGGTTCTAGCTTGATCACAGTCGGAGCTCATAGAACACAGGACCATATTACTCGATCACCTCGAGAATTTAGGTCTCACAGTCAATTGGGCGAAGAGTTCGCTGTCTCCCAGTCATAAAATATATTTTCTGGCCACAGATCTGGACTCGCTGTCTATGACAGCACAGCTGTCGCCGCAGCGCAGACTAAGTATTCAGCGCATGACAGAGATTTTTCGCCACAGCGCCTTAGTCCCGCTCAAAAAGTTTCAAAGGATGCTGGGTCTCATGGCTTCAGCATCCTCAGTGCTTCAGCTGGGTCTGCTTCGCATGAGCCCGCTGCAGTATTGGTTGAAAGCGCGCGCCGCGCAGAGCTTGGACCTCCGGTCTCGCGCGCCTCAAGGTCGATCAGAAATGCGTCGCAGCTCTGAAACCTTGGACCATGACCGACTGGTACCGGTCAGGAGTAAGCCTGGGGACTTCCTCGAGTGTGAAGGTGGTGTCTACGGACGCCTCAACCTCGGGATGGGGAGCGCTGCTCGAGGGCAGACCGTTATTCAGCCAGTGGTCGGAACGGGAGAAGCTTCTGCATATAAACTGCCTGGAAATGATGGCAGTCGACAACGCGCAGAGGCGTTTTTTGTCCCCAGATAAAAGACACCACGTCTTGGTCCGTTCGGACAACATGTCAGTGGTGGCTTATATAAATCACCAAGGAGGTATCAGATCCAGAATCCTCCACAGGCTGACGGAACACCTCCTGGTCTGGGCTCAGCACAATCTGTGCTCGCTCAGGGCAGCGCATGTGCCCGGCCATCTGAATGTGGGACCAGACAGACTGTCCAGAAACTATCTTCCGGCAGGAGAATGGTCTTTACACCCACAGACAGTCAAACTGCTATGGAGGACATTTGGCAGAGCGAAAATAGACCTATTTGCGTCTCAAGAGAATGCTCATTGTCAGGAATTTTTCTCCAAGGGCAGGGATGCGCTGGCTCACGTGGCCCCGCTGCCCGCTCTATGTGTTTCCCCCTGTCACGCTCCTACCCCAGGTGTTAGAGCGAATCAGGGAGAGCGGATGCCCGGTGCTACTCGTCGCCCCATTTTTGGACAAACCAAGTCTGGTTTCCAGTCCTGATGCAGCTGACGAGTACCGCCCTGTGGCCGATACCGGTGAGGAGGGATCTCCTCTCGCAGGCAAACGGCTCGATCTGGCATCCTTACCCGGAGCTTTGGTCCCTACATGTGTGGGCCATCAACGGGTACCCGTTAACCTCCCAGCGGGAGTTTTAAACACGATCACACAGGCTAGAGCTCCATCTACGAGGCGGCTCTATGCCTCAAAATGGTCTGTGTTCACTAGCTGGTGTACAGCGAGTGGCACTTCACCCTCACGCTGTGGGGTGCCGGAGGTTCTCTCCTTTTTACAAGAGCTTCTGGATAAGGGCAGAACCCCATCCACGCTCAAAGTTTATGTGGCGGCCATAGCAGCGTTCGCTGAACCACCGCTTGGCCAGTCATTAGGAAGGAACGATCTGGTCATTCGCTTCCTTAGAGGAGCTAAGAGGCTGAACCCTCCCAGACCTCCCTCAGTTCCCGTTTGGGACCTTTCCACGGTTCTGGAAGCCATGAAAGGTGCCCCATTCGAGCCAATACAGTCAATAGACCTGAAACTCTTGTCTTTCAAAACAGTGTTTCTTGTGGCTCTCGCTTCAGTGAAGCGCATAGGGGATTTGCAAGCGCTCTCAGTGAGCGCGACGTGTATGAAGTTTGGGCCTAATGACTCGAGAGTCATACTCAAACCAAAGCACGGATATGTTCCTAAATCCCTCAATACACCGTTTAGGGCACAGGTTATCTCCCTGTAGGCCCTGCCGGTATCTGAAGAGGAGGGGGACGCAGGCTTCCTTTGCCCGGTCAGGGCGTTAAGAGCCTATGTGTCTCGCTCATCTGTTTTTCAGACAGACGGAGCAGCTCTTTGTTTTTGTTCAGCGGACGTTCTAAGGGACTAGCTGCATCAAAACAGAGTATATCCAGATGGATAGTTGATGCTATAGCGCTAGCTTACACATCCAAGGGCCTGCAATGCCCGATAGGTGTCAAAGCGCACTCCACAAGAGGCATGGCCTCGTCGTGGGCTTGGTCCAGTGGGATTGCCTTGCAAGATATCTGTATGGCGGCAGGCTGGGCCTCCCCGTCTACATTTATAAGGTTTTATAACCTCGAGGTTCCCGCTTTACAAGCTAGGTTGCTCTCGGTTAAATTTTTCAGTATTGCCCGCCCGATGCTATCGGCTCAGGATGCTGAAACTGCAAGAGCGTCGATCACTGATCGTCTGTATACTTCTGTGGGCAGTGCAGTGCGTAAGTCCCCCATATTTATCAGTCCAGGCCGAGTTTGCCCTGGCTGTGTGGAACACTTGATATAATATGCTCTTATCAGAGCTCTATATTACAGGAATGATGCTATTCTAGCCCCTCTTCCCGGATTCTCTGTGAGTCCCTTGTGATTAGGCACTGTATGAGCCCCGGGCACCTGCCCTTGGGACTTTAGTGTTATGTCTCAAGCACGCACGGCGTTTTACACTGTGTTCCCCTAGCGTAAGATACTTACGCAAGTACGAGAGAACCTCTCATAAGAGAACGTACTCGGTTACTAACGTAACCTCGGTTCTCTCTAGAAGAGGGAACGAGTACTTGCATATCTTGCCGTGCATGCGTCACGTTCTGATTCGCTTCAGCGATGAAAAAACTGACCAAACCAGCCTCTCTGGGCTAGAGCTGAAGATCTTTGCCCGAACCCGACGGGACCCGACGGGACCCGACGGGTTTGGTCGGGTTCGGTCTTAATTTCTATTATTTTACACGGGCTCGGGCCGGGCTCGGGCTCGCGCTTCGGGTTGCGTGGTAAATGAGCGGTCAGGTGATGTGTTTAGATTAGCGTGAAAATGGATCTTGAGGAGGTGAAATGGAGGCTGGTCTCTGGAGGACTTATTTTATTTCTTTGTTCCAACTTCCAAGTGGCCTCTAGCCTCCGTTAGTCATGAATAAATGATGTTAAAAAATGTATAAATTACTCCTTTTTTTTACGAAAGACAAAGCTGTGTGCGTGCGGCGCAGTCTCTTTTTTCCTTTCTCTCCCTTTTCCGCCGAGTGGTGCGTGTGCCGGCTCGCGGTGTGAATCGCGTGTCCGCGCTATTCTCCGACACTCTTATCACTGCTGATAGACGGCCTTTTGAACAGTCGGGCTGTAAACGGGTTCGGGCTTTTAAAAAGCTGTCAATCAAAATGTACTTGTCGGGCTCGGGCCAAACTCTGTCGGGCTCGGGCCTTTTCGGGCCGAACTTTTAAGGCCCGATTACAGCTCTACTCTGGGCCGTATTTATAGCCCTAGCCCCACCCGCTTTCAGCGGGACATGACGTAATGGGCGCGAAGCACCCTCATTGGTTCTGACGTCATGAGGGGCCTCTATCGATAGGCTGGTGCAGTTGCCACAGAGCAGCCAATGGGCGCGCGAGCTGTCTCGCCGATGTCTGCATGCTGCTGCAATGCGTTTTACATTATTGCAAAATTAAGGATAATTTTTGGCTTCAATATCTCGAGGAAAAGAGGTTTTCCCCTAGCGTAAGATACTTACGCAAGTACTCGTTCCCTCTTCTAGAGAGAACCGAGGTTACGTTAGTAACCGAGTACGTTTTTTCTTTAATTGCTAATGCTCTTTTTACACACAGACTGAATACATTGAAGCATTGCTTGGTGATTGGTTGAGCTAAACTGGTATTATCTAATAGTGTAGTTAAATTTAACAGCTGACAGATATTCAACATAATTCATGTGTGAGACAGTCTAACAGAAGGACGGACAAAACCAGTCAAATATCAACTGAGTTCTATAGCGAATAAACTGTGATAATGTGAGAAATGTTGAAGGTTTCTGAATAAAGTTTGACTGTATATTATTTAGAAAAGATGCTACTAGAGAAGATTTGATGCCGCTAACCTTAGACTTTATAGTTCTTCAACACTATAAGTCGCTGTAAATCTGGTAACTTTGAGAGACTGGTTGAATAATCTAGAGGAGAAACACGAGTCCTCGGCTGATAACAGAAATACTCTTGATCACTGTGAGGATGATAGAGGACTGAGGGTTTGCTGGATGAAATGTGTGTGTGGATTGTGTCATTATATACACACTTCATCATTTAGTGTTGTTTAGTTTCTTTAGTTTGTTTCCAGCAGTTCAGTTGTGATGTAAGTAAGACGGACGCTCCTCTGTACAGTATGTTGGAGATCTGGTTGTATCAGACGTTAAATGTGTGTTGTATTCCTGAATGAATGGTGCAGTCTAAACCAGAGGACTGGTAGAGCCGGATCAATGTCAACCCTTCTGAACCTGATCTAAGTTTATATCAAATACATGATGAAAAATCACATGTGGTCAGGATGATCATTGAGGTCAAGATATTTTAACATGCTTTCTTCTTTTAACTGTATATATAACTATATATATACACAGTATATATAGTCTCTCTGGGATTGGGTTTGATCATTGATCAGTAGTTTGGGACACATCTGAATAAAGCTTGTCATGGAAACGTTGAAGGTTGAGCTGTTTTATCATTGAGCTCCTGTTGTAGTCGGACTCGCTGCTGAATTTAGTTCATCATTATTACAGATATTCTCTGTTTTTTTATTAAACAGGATCAGTGTGTTTTAAACATCATAATCTTGATGCTGAAGCTGACGTCTTAATCTCAAATGTGTTGGGTCAGAATTATTACAAACAAATCATATATTCCAGATTCACTTGATGGAGATTTACGGATTCACTTCAAGGTCCTTCCTTTAACTTCATATCATTTTTGCTGATAATTTTGTTGATGATTTAAAAATATATAATATTATAATATAAATCACGGCTGACGGCGTGGAGCTTCTGACCTGCGTTCCTCGAACCGTGGAGGAGATTGAGGCGTTCATGGCCGAGGAAACGTCCAAACCCTTCAGTCCCATCAGCAGCCAGAAATTCTGAGATTATGATTATGATGATGATTATTATAATAATGACACTCCTTTTCTTCAACATATCAGACTTTAAACTTTAAGTAAATGAGTATCTTTGATATTTCATTCTATTAAGGGAAACACACAACATGTGACCGCTTCTGTATGACTTTACTTATGGAAATCAGTGTCAGAAATGAATTACCGGATCATTTATGCTTTCATGTAGCAGTCGTGAAACATTTTAATAAAATAACTTAATAAAAGCAGTTCTGAACATTATTTAGCCTGACTTAAACTTTACTCAATTAATTTGCATTTTATCCTCTACACTTTTTGTAAGTTTGTAAGACAATGCAATGCTTATTTTGAATAAATCTTAGCACACAGTTGGAGATTGTGTTTCCTCGTTCCAGTAGATTCCAGCTGTTCTTGTTTCCACACGAGTAAAACAATAGTTTGAGGCTGTTACTGCACTAAGATTGCCGTTGAGTCTCCTGACTTCTCTTACAGTAAATCAGCAGAATAAAGGGAGTTACTCAGTCTTCATGAGGGTGCGACACTTTAATGTCAGTTTTCATTCTTCCGTTTCCATCATTAATTGTGTTCATCTCAACTGTGTGTGTTTTTCTGCATCCAGAGAAACGAGTTGAAAAGGTAGAAAGCATTTTTGGTGTGTCAACTTGAAATTCATCACAACAAAAGAAACAGAGTCTCTTAAACTCTCAAGCCTTGCTCTCTAACAGCAAACTGTCTTTTTTATTATTTAGAAGTCAGTTTAAAGATCCTTACTATAATTACTATTAATTCCTACTGGATATTTTCTGCTATTGCTTCATGTACTGTCGTATTTTATACCATAAACTTGGCATTGTGTATATGATTATTGTTGACTTTTGATGTTCCTCGTTTTGAATAAAAGCATCTGCTAAAATGAATAAATGCAAGTGTTTGTTTTTGTGTCGGGATCATATCAGGGAGACAGAGCCGTAATGGCCGCCATCAAACCAGGTTTAAACAAAGACTCAAAGAGAGTCACAATACAAAATACTAGGTTTCAGAGAGACATGATAAAACATGAATAATCATAATCTCCATGTTCAGTGTGGAGGATATTAATAGAACTGTGATTCTTCTCTGACACCAAACTTTCTTCTCTCCTGTTGTTCCTGGTCAGATCACTGAACTAAGAGTTACTCTTTAGCTTTTACTGAAATGTGACTGGAGATGACGAGGCCTGACCTCGGACTATCAGCAGCAGAAAGTCTGATCTACATTATTCAGCTTATTCTGGCCAAGAACCGCATGAGATGAGACGAGAACACACCGTCTGACTCAGTCACCGTAATTCTGCCAAGACATGATCCTGGATCAACATATTTTGTTGATCCTGGAATAACATTCCTGTCCCCAAATTTTGTCCTTACCCTATCCCTACCCCTACCCCTATCCCTACCCCTACCCCTATCCCTACTTTTCTCTAAAATCAGAGGGATATGACAGGATGAATAACACTGATGTTGAAGCACCTCACCCTGGGTCTAAGCCTAAACTTGTCATAAACTGTAAACTTGTCCCTCAAATCTGATTGGTTGATTGGAAAGTTGTTCCAGGATCAACAAAGATGTTGATCCAGGAACATGTGGTACTTGGTGAAATCACGTTCACCCGTTTGACTCACATGTTTAATGACACTTGTTTTGTTTTGACATGTTTTTAGGGGCAGATTTATCTAAAAATGAACAATAAAACACAGATGTGTCAGATAATGGTGTGGCAGTTTCCACAGAAGGTTGAACAGAAATGTGTAGATCTGTGATCATAATTCCTGCTTTTCCATAAACTACAGATTCTGGCACATACAGTCAAACCAAACATTATTCAGACACCAGATATCATTGTTGATATGTTTCACTAGTGTGATCAGGACACTATAGTTCATTTATGTAAGTGAGGAGAGCTAAATAAAGTAAACTGTGACATTATTATACCCAAAAATTCTTCATACAGAGGCTACCAGTAAAATATATACAAATTTGGGACCAAAAATGATTGGGACACTTTGAGCTGATCATGTTTTGCTGAAGTGTGTTTTCTTGAATTGCTAATGCTCTTTTTACACACAGACTGAACACATTGAAGCATTGCTTGGTGATTGGTTGAGCTAAACTGGTATTATCTAATAGTGTAGTTAAATTTAACAGCTGACAGATATTCAACATAATTCATGTGTGAGACAGTCTAACAGAAGGACGGACAAAACCAGTCAAATATCAAGAGATCTTGTCATATTTTAAAGGACAAGTTCGGTATTTTACACTTAAAGCCCTGTTTTCAGATCGTTTCTGATGAAATACAATGGTTAAGATTGAAATTTGGACAAATGCTGCTGGACCGAGAATTTTCGGTTTCTGTGGTAGCACATCCCAACAGGTTTTATCGTAGTTTTTGTCCAACTCCATTGACTTGTATTGGATGAAAAACTACGATAAAACCTTTTGGAAAGCATCTTTTGCAGCGATTTTTGTGTGAGCATATCAGTGAACACCCCTGACCACTCAGTGAGTTTCACGTCTTTGTAAACGAAAGTTTAATGTGTTTTAGGAAGGATTATTCCAGTGCACCTATGCAACCATTGTGGAGGTGGGGGGGTGCTACCACAGAAACCGAAAATTCTCAGGCCAGCAGCATTTGTCCAAATTTCAATCTTAACCATTGTATTTCATCAGAAACGATCTGAAAACAGGGCTTTAAGTGTAAAATACCGAACTTGTCCTTTAATACCATTTTCTATATAGCGAATAAACTGTGATAATGTGAGAAATGTCGAAGGCGTCTGAATAAAGTTTGACTGTATATTATTTAGAAAAGAAGCGACTAGAGAAGATTTGATGCCACTAATCTTAGACTTTATAGTTCTTCAACACTATAAATCGCTGTAAATCTGGTAACTTTGAGAGACTGGTTGAATAATCTAGAGGAGAAACACGAGTCCTCGGCTGATAACAGAAATACTCTTGATCACTGTGAGGATGATAGAGGACTGAGGGTTTGCTGGATGAAATGTGTGTGTGGATTGTGTCATTATATACACACTTCATCATTTAGTGTTGTTTAGTGTCTTTAGTTTGTTTCCAGCAGTTCAGTTGTGATTCTGCTCTTCTCAGAAACCTTCAACTCTTCTCGGAAATATAGAAAAATATGTTTATTGGAATGATGTTTCAGTTGTAAGTAAGACGGACGCTCCTCTGTACAGTATGTTGGAGATCTGGTTGTATCAGACGTTAAATGTGTGTTGTATTCCTGAATGAATGGTGCAGTCTAAACCAGAGGACTGTAGAGCCGGATCAATGTCAAACCTTCTGAACCTGATCTAAGTTTATATCAAATACATGATGAAAAATCACATGTGGTCAGGATGATCACTGAGGTCAAGATATTTTAACATGCTTTCTTCTTTTAACTGTATATATAACTATATATAACTATATATATATATATATATATATATATATATATATATATATACACAGTATATATAGTCTGTCTGGGATTGGGTTTGATCATTTCTCAGTAGTTTGGGACACATCTGAATAAAGCTTGTCATGGAAACGTTGAAGGTTGAGCTGTTTTATCATTGAGCTCCTGTTGTAGTCGGACTCACTGCTGAATTTAGTTCATCATTATTACAGATATTCTCTGCTTTTTTATTAAACAGGATCAGTGTGTTTTAAACATCATAATCTTGATGCTGAAGCTGACGTCTTAATCTCAAATGTGTTGGGTCAGAATTATTACTAACAAATCATATCTTCCAGATGCACTTGATGGAGATTTACGGATAAGTAAATGAGTATCTTTGATATGTCATTCTATAAAGGGAAACACACAACATGTGACCACTTCTGTATGACTTCTCTTATGGAAATCAGTGTCAAAAATGAATTACCGGATCATTTATGCTTTCATGTAGCAGTCGTGTAACATTTGAATAAAACAACTTAATAAAAGCAGTTCTGAACATTATTTAGCCTGACTTAAACTTTACTCAATTCATTTGCATTTTATCCTCTACACTTTTTGCAAGTTTGTAAGTTTGTATTTTTAATAAATCTTGGCACACAGGTGGAGATTGTGTTTCCTTATTCCAGTAGATTCCAGCTGTACTTGTTTCCACACGTGTAAAACAATAGATTTTTTTCTCTCTTCTAACTTGAAAGTTATCACAATGACAGTGACAGATTTCCTGAGACAACAAACACATTTTCTAACATCTTCCAACAAATTATCTTTTTTTGTTTAGAAGTCGGATTTAAAGACATTTCCTATAAATTCTATTTATAAAAAAGAAAGAAATGCTCTTGCTTCATGTAGCCTCGCTTTAAGTGTGAACTCGTGAAATCAAACAAATGGCTGGAAAACACATGGGAACAGGATGATTATTGTGCGCGGTCAAGATATTTTAACATGCTTCTTCTTGGTCTATATACTGTACAGTCAGTGGCATTACCACAGTACTCTTTGAAGTGCTTTGGATTATAGTCCACATGATAGATGAATATGATTATCATTCACTACTATATTATAGTACTATTGTATTACCATCATCACTATGGTCTCAGTTTCAGAGTTATGTGGCCAAACCAGTCATAGTGACATGTTCAACTGGAAACCGGATCAAATATGTGCTGGACTGAACAATAGTTGCTGTCATCTTCTGTTCAGCTTGCGCAATCACTAGGGTTTATAAGTGTGAACTGGTTAACAAGAGGTTTAAACAGGACCTTCACAATCCTCAAACACCAGCGCAGACTAGAAATGGCAGCACAACGTCCAGTCAGAAGAATGTACCATAAGAGGGAACTTAATGAACAGACTGATCAAGAACTAGAACAAATCAGAGAACGTAGGCTGCACACAAATCCAGATGTTCTCTTCAAATTGTATTTGCCAAGAGGTCAACAAACAATGATGTATCTACACAGCCTGGTCTTCAGACCCACTGCAGATGTCAACGACTGGATAAGATTGATTAGAGAGGCATATGGAAACCTCACTGTTGATCAGACTCGAAGAGAAACACAGCCACCAAGATTTGAGATTACCATCGAGGGGTCTTGGCAGAATTTGAGAGAATTTCTGAGAGATTTTCCAGAAAACCTGCGTGATATTAATGCCACTGATGACATTGATGATGAAGCGCTGCCAAATGTGCAAAATCTCCATTTGTGAAAAGACACAGGAAGAGCTGCCAAAACCATAAGGTACAAAAAATATTGTACAAATTATTCATAATGTCATGCATTAATCAGTTTTTCCAGACAGTAAGTTGAGTTGTTTGTTTGGTTTTTCTGTTTGCTACTTCCATTTTAAGGAAGTCTAATTGCTGTGCTAAATAACCCAACTTTAGTCATGAATAAACAAAATGTAGGAAAAATATTGACTTGTTTTTTTATTTATATATATATATAAATGTTTATGTTCATGTGCATGTAAGAGTTTCATCATCTAATAATTCAAATATTCAGTTTTTCTGTATATTTCCATTAATGTTTACTCTATAATAATATGAGATCATGACTATAATTTTATTACTTTCATCTCTTCCACTCAGAGACCATGTTTTCATCGGGAGCCCATGAAGACCTCAAGATTTGACAAAATATGAATATCTTGTATTTCTCTTCTCTATCACTATAAACCAACTTTCACACTTTATACTCTAGATGATATTTCTCTGGGTGTGTTTATTAAAAGTAAATTTCTGTATTAGCTTGTATTTCTATATAATTTCTACATATAAATGTCTATATAAACCTTAAAGTCTTGATTACAAAAACAAATCTAACTCATTTTCACTGTTACCACACTGAAACTTGCCATTAAACTGATATAATGTATCCCAGTGTGTGTGGTTTGTGTGTGTGTGTTTGTGTGTGTGTGTTCACGTGTTTAGTTAAAAGATATTAGTAATAGCCTATTACTAAAATAAATAAAAAACCTAAAATTTTTGTATTGAGGACAGAATTCATAAAAAAAAAAACATGGTAGCATTTTACAATAAAGGTACATAAATAATCATGCACTAATACCTGAATTAATACTAACTTCAACATGAACTCATGATTAGTGAAGATATGAACTAATCATGAACAAATTAATCATACTTAACTACGACTGGACTGGAGTCATATGGAATTTAATTACATTCACATTTATTTGTATAGTGCTTTACACAATACATAGCCTATAGACATATACATATACAAATAACACAGTTAGCTAACAATGTAATTTGTAATTGATACGGAACTTAATAAGTAGCCAGTGTGGAGATGATAAAATTGGTGTTATATGATCATATTTTCTTGATCTAGTAAGAACTCTAGCAGCTGCATTTTGGACTAACTGTAGCTTGTTTATTGAGGATGCAGGACAACCAGCTAATAAAGCATTACAGTAATCCAGTCTCGAGGTCATGAATGCATGAACTAACTTTTCTGCATCAGAAACAGAGAGAATGTTCCGGAGCTTAGCAATGTTACTGAGGTGGAAGAAGGCTGTTTTTGTAACATATGAAACATTCGAAAAACAAGTTGCTGTCTAATATAACTCGCAGGTCTTTAACTGTAGAGGACGGAGTTACAGTACATCCTTCTAAATGCAAATTATATTCTAAGAGATTCTGTGTACAGGTTTTTGGTCCAATATGTAATACCTCAGTCTTATCTGAATTTAGTAGAAGAAAATTACAGGTCATTCAATATTTTAAATCTTTAACCAGAGGTGGAAGGAACGAAATTACATTTACTCGCGTTACTGTAATTGAGTTTATTTTGTGTGCTTCTACTTCTTTAAGTGGGTTTTAAAATCTCTAATTTTACTTTTTTTTTTTTTTTTAAGTAATATAAAAGTTAAGATATTCTTTTGATTACCACTGGTTTTGATAATATATTTATTTGTATTAAATCATAAAAAGAGAAATACATTTTGTGAATAAAATATATTTCATAGGACTTTATTATTCTTAAACATTTGAATAAATTATTAATGATAAAAATAAGTTGTTAATCTAATTCATAATCAATTATTGAATTTAGTTGATTAGATGTATTATTGAATTTTTTAATAAACAAAACAAACAAATGGTTTCAAGTTTGTTATAATAAAGCATTTGTTCAACCAAAACACCTGTTTTCATTCATTTAACTGTCATCATATCAAAAATGTACAGGGAACATAAATAATTACTTTACCATCCGAGTCTTCGTTGTCACGTGACAAACGTGTAAGGACCACCCATTGGCCCAAAGACGGAATCCAACGGCCTGGGCGAAGGGATAATGCGTGTATGTCTTTTCAGCGTTAATTTATTGGAATTTAGTTTCAATATTACTTTAGCTCTGCGCTTAATCTGACTCCAATTTCAAATGATAATCAAATTTAGATTCTATTTCTTATTAGAAAATAGTCATAAATATTGATTATGAATTAATTTAGATCTTTGATTATTCTGAGCATCCCATACTTTCAATTATTAATTCACTAAGGGACCCGATGCCACACAGAGTCACACGCTCAGGGTTTACGTGGATCTCCCGGACACAGCCTCGCCAGTCTGATCTTGGTCAGAGGGTGCAGGGTTTGCTAATACCTCTTAAGTCGGTTGCCTACTGCTCACTCATACAAAAATGTGTAGTTTTTTTAGTCACTTCCGTACAACTTGCCAAGTAAGTGATAGACAGAAATCAAAAGGTCTTCAGATGACGAGCCTACTGCTCCGTTCATATGCGCCTTTAGTTTGACCTATCCTGGACACAGAGCTGCGGGAGCACCAGCCTCCTCATAATCTACTAAAGTAATGATTTCAGAAAACTTCAGAATAAATCAAGATGTAACATTTATTTGTCAGGTAAAAATGTATCATGCCAATTACAGAAGTAAATGATTAAAAGCCAATTCAGAAATAATAAATACATGACATCATTCACTCAAAGATGACTCAGAAAAAAAAGTAAGCAATGCATTCCTGACAGAGACACACAGTGGTGTGTGAGTGAAAACACTGAAACAGCACTGTATCTGTTACAGAAGAGGCTCCCGTACCGCCTCCTCCTCACCACCGGAGGGATCCGTCCCCGGAATATTAATCATTGCCAACTCCAATTCCCATAAAGCCTCTTACCTGGGACTGATTGCGCACACACCTGCATCTCATCCACACACACCTGCATCTCATTCTCACACATACATATAAACCACTTCCACGCACCACACCAGTGCGAAGTCTTGATTTGCCCTGGCTGTTATTACCGAGCGTTTATACTTGTGGACTGTTTATTACCTTGACCTTGACCTTGACCTTGACCTTGACCTTGGACTGTGTACCCCGTTTCTGATCGTTCTCTGCCTACCTCGACTTGGATTGTTCTCTGGACCTTGCGTCTTGCCGCCTGCCCCGACCATTGCCTGTTATCTGGTTTGTCTCTGCCGTTTCTCCATTGTCCTGTTTGCTGGTGTTGAATCCTGCCTGTTTGACTTCATTAATAAAAGCTGCAAATGGATCCTCTTGAGTCTGATGCATCATTACAGTATGGGGGTCATTCCTGGTTACAGGCTTCCCAAAGACTGCTCTGTCACCTAGCCTTAAACACCCAGACCAGAACAAAAGCGTTATACCAATATTGTTTAGAGTTGTTTTGGGTCAATTCATGTACCCCAGGGGGTAGCACCTGGTTTCGGGAGATATCTTGAAGAGACATCACCCAGAGAGGAGAACAGTTCTCCTAATTCTCCTAAGTTCTCAATCTTTCTCATTAAACCAATGACTGCAATGAAATTAAGACCATTTTACCAATCGCACTTAAACACTAAGACACTTAAAATGATACCAAACATGAAAAGGAAAAACAATAGATTCACAAGATACATCATATGTGATATATAGACATTCTTAGTGAACTTTTGGTGACTTGTCTCAGGGGGGGAGGAAGGGTGGAGGGAGAGGGGGATGCAGAGATAAGGAAGGAGAAACCTTTGGACAGGACAATGTCCTGTGCTCTGTCTTTGCTATCTTCTGTCCAGGGTGCGTTTTATGGCTTTATTGCAGGGTGAGTTTGGTCTTAGCAGGAAAATCAGTTCTTACACACACACACACACACACACACACACACACACACACACACACACACACACACACACACACACACACACACACAAACAGAAACACATACTTTTTTCAAAACTCTTCATACAGTCTGCACTAACAACATACATTTTTGCCAAACAGTTGATCTCACCTCCAAAACTCACTTAATAAAACATTTCACGTATGTCTCAAAATCAGCTTTTTCCACCATAAAACTGGCAATGTTCTTATTCAGAAAACATGCATTGCCATTCATAACACACTGACCTAAAAAACACTAACAACAGGGAGCATTACTTAATCCTTTCATGCAGTGGCGTCATGCCCATTCAAAGTGAGGGGGGGGCACGTGCCCCCTCAGATTTTTCCTCCCTGATAATTTTTTTGTCACAACTTTATTCATATTATGCTCCATAATATACCAGAGCCTATAACGACTCAAATGTATTCTTCTGGATGTGTAATAAATCGGTCAGCAATGCATCAGCCCGCCCCTTTTTCCTAATATGGTGTATGTGTATATCAAATCGCGCTCTAGAATCTTTGCTGTGTATGTTCAAGCAAACTCGCTCGTCTCGCACGTTGAGCTGGCAATGTTTTACAGATGGTATTGAAGTGGTAAGTGGGCAAAACAACAAATCGGCATTGAATTAGTTATCGGATGATATTAAAAGGTAGTGGGATTATTTGTGGTTGACCTGGAAATTTTAACTTGATCAAAAAGTTATGGATTTGATATTAGCTGCGAATTCAGAGCATTAACTTAAGTTGTGTCAGTGTAACGTTATCGATAGCTAGCCTAGTCTAACCGTAAACTAGATGGCTAACGTTACTGCCATACAAAGCCATAGTAACGTTATCTGATCGGTTTTGATTACTTTTTTTAATTTCTGTCAAATATTAACCATTTTCAAATAAACGGGGTAGTGTTAACCTTATTCAGCACTGAAATCTGTCAAACTTCTTTCAAAGTCCTTCATCACATATTAATATTAAAATAACTTAATTTCAGAGCACCACAAAGTCAGACCTCAGCACCTTTATGTACCTTTAATGTAAGATCGTTCTCAGGTCACATACCAATTATCATAACAGTTCTTTCATCAACCTGTCTTTTACATAAACTTACAAAATAGATACTTTAACTTAGTCCTCAGATAGAGGAGGGTTGCTGCTAGCTCCGTTAAGGTATTTCTGTCCCTCCCAAACTGCATTGAAACGGTATGTTTAGCAGCCAGAATTTAAAAAATTTCAGGGGGAGAAACCCCCTGACCCCTCCTAACATGATCCATATCACCCGTCAGAAAACAATTGCAACGTCTCAGATTGTGCCCCCCCAGAATTTTGGCTTGCATGACGCCCCTGCTTTCATGCATGAATTATGATAACCTCAGTCAGGATTTTTTTCCTATGTGTTTTTATTGCTCTTAGGGCATGAAAAACAAGAATTGCATAATGCATTCAGATAATTTTTTTTATGTTACAAGTAAAGTAATGTGTTACAAGTAACATGCATTACGTAATCAGATTTGTTTTTTATGTTACGAGTAATGTATTGTAACCAAGCGGCAACCTCCCCGTCTCTCTCTTGAAACCAACACGGAAGTGAGTTAAACTGCAATTCATTAACTGGCCGCTTGCGGTGGCTGCAGAAGTGAGTCAAATCTGTATCTCCCCCATGTTAAAATTACCAACTTTACAGCAGAAAAAAAACATGTTTACAGCCTGGTTCTCTATGTGGCTTTGGTCTATACAGCTAATTTTGCCCTTCATAACAACTGTGAGGGGGGTGAATTTTTTTATAACTCGTCCGTTTAGTTGATTAATATTTAAATTTAAGGGTGTGGCCACTTGAGTGACAGATGGATTGCCGCTGTCAATGCTAGCCGTTTGTCTGCTGTTACTAGCCGTCACTTCACCTCAGCAAATGTTAGCTGCTGAACTTGCCTTCTCTGCAGTGTTTGTGCTTTTTTTCGGGATTATTTCATAAAATGTAATACTTGGGTACAAAGCCCACGTCTTTGGATTCCGTCGTTATCGTTTGAGAGAACAACCAGCGCTGTATTTCAGTTGTTTTCCTCTGTGAACATGGATGGATGTCTGACAATTTCTTTGCTTTTTGGGGTTTTCAAATTTAAAACGTCAATAAAGGCTCGTTCGTTCTGCTATCATGGACAGATGGATTATAATATGCTTATGTACTGTCAGATGAAATCATGCAGGCGTCGGCGCTTTCTCCGTCCGTGCATTAAATGCACATGAATGAGCGCGGATTTTCTAGCGCATTTACTTGCACTTCAAAGGCAATATATCTATGGTTTAACGGTTTAACCAATTTGAGAGGCAGCCAAAATCAGAATTTAAAATGGACTGAATAAGCTCTCTACGAACTTGAGCGATGCCGCGCTGACGGACCATGAAAGAGTGACTGACATGTAACGTTATGCACATAAATCACTGTAACGCTCAAACACTCTCGAAGTAATACACAGTCTCACTTGTAGCCATGTCTTTTAACTATTATAATATTTCGAAGGGCAAAAATAGGAACTTTTAATTGGCTTTACATCATCAGCTAACTCGATCACGTCGAGCTAGGTGATTTCAGATAGCCAGGCTCATATCTATGGCCAGGCTTCTTAGCTCCACTCACGCCCCGCCTGTTTGCCTATTTTCTGTTATCCGGGAGTGACGCAAAGCCAAGATGGCGATGGCCGGCTCCGCCCACTTTAGGCTTCAAAAATGCTCTTCAGAAACCTACGGGTGACGTCACGGACACTACGTCCATATTTTTTTACAGTCTATGATTGTAACATGCATTACCTAATCAGATTACTTTTTGATCTAACAAGTAATTAACTACAAGTAATGTGCATTACGTAATCAGATTACTTTTTCATGTTATGAGTAAAGAAACGCATTTTGATGTTATGAGTAAAGAAACGCATTACAATAACGTGCATTACATAATCAGATACATTTTTTATGTTATGAGAAAGGAAACGCATTACAAGTAACATGCATTATGTAATCAGATTACTTTTTGATGTTATGAGTAAAGAAACGCATTACAATAACGTGCATTACGAAATCAGATTACTTTTTGATCTAACAAGAAAAGTAATGCATTACAAGTGTCATACATTATGTAATCACATGACTTTTTTCGATGTCAATGAAAATTACATTCTAATAATACAAATATTTACATATATATTATTTACAGTAAAAAAAAGTCACTGCAGATTAAGTTTTTAAGTTTTAAGTTTCAAAAACAATATTCACATTATAATTATGAATTGTAGCTGAAATATAGCAATTGATGCATGACGTCCACTACAGTGGACATGTGATTAATCAGAGTTTTCTCTCAATCTAAAATCAAAACTTGGAAAATGTTACTGTGATATGACTCTTTTGATATTGCTTGATGCTGCAATATTTTTTTTACCTACAAGAGTCTCGTAGGATAGAAGGAATGGGTGGATATTCTGGAGCAACTTGGCATGTCTGACTGACCCTTGGCCATCTTGGTTTGGAGGGGGAAAAAATCGAAACACAACGGCTTGTCACTTGGTTGCAATTTATAGGATGATGCACCAGGGTCCAATGAAGAGGCTGATGTGCGACTTTGCCATAAAAACCCGTGCAAATTCAAGAAAATGCATTTTTAATAGCTGTCCACTGTAGTGACCACTATGCGTGAAAGGGTTAAATTATTTAAAGTTTGAATGATTTTTAACATAAATCAGTATTTCATTATAGGATAAGAATAACACATTTTAATTTACCTGACTTTATTACATTATATGTAACAAGAATGAATGAGAAATACAGCAATTTGTTTTAGTTTTTTCTATATTTTAGCACAGTAATTTACTTGCAAAAAATCAAAAAGTTGAAAAGAATTCCTGAAGCAGCAATAATTACAACAAACACACACACACACACACACACACACACACACACACACACACACACACACACACACACACACACAACTATCAACAACATGTCTAGTATAATATTATTACCAGTGTAATAACTTTTTAACACAAGAACTACCGGAATTCTATAACTACTATAATGGCCATAGCAGTCATTCTGACCGCTCTTACATTATTTGCATATAATTTCAATAAGCTATATCAAATCTAAGAATAGATGACTTAACTTACAAAAACATCGCCAATATGCATTTCAATGCATAGGTAAAACCTTTATGGGCACATATGAAACGCATATGCCCCAAACTGGCCAAAACAGTCATTCTGACCGTCACGGGAAAATAATATGAAAATATAATAAACTGCGAGAAAACGAAAAACAATTTGTTTTAGTGAGCAAAAATATCATGCTGTAAAATACAATGAAAATTGTATGCATACGGTCATATGGTCGTATGCAAATGCATTTGGTCAGTATTACTGTTATGGCCATTCAAGTTAGAAATACTCAAAACTCTTTTGTGTCTTGTAATTTTCATAAAATAACAATGATAGAATCAAATATAGACACATTTAGGAAAAGTCAGGGTCCTATAGTTACATGGGTTTAATTTCAACAAAGTTATTACATTGCAACATTTTAAAACAGTCAAAATGACTGCCTTGGTAGTTCTAGTGTTAATAGTAGGCTGCTGCCACCACCTTTAATTATTTAAACCAGTTTTGAACCATTTGTAATCTAGATACTGAAGAATTGTTTATTCACAAATACAGGGAGTTACAATAGTCAATTCTAGAATAAATAAAAGCATGGATCGCAGTTTCAAAGTGCTTAAAAGAAAGAACATATTACGCCTTGGGAGTATTGGAGCATGCAAATATTAGAGCATATTAGAACATGCAAATAGGCAGTTTTTACATCCACCTTGTGGAGGTCATTATCATATTGTGCCGTCATTTGCATTAAAGCACGTACTGAAGTGATATTTGCTGTTGGTGAGAAAGTTTCTTTGTAATCTACACCCATCACTTGACTATAGCCTTTTGATAAATATCTGGCCTTGTATGCCTCAGTCTCATCTGCATTGTTTTTGACAGCATAGACCAAGGGCGTAGGTTTGGCCTCAGCTTTGGTGGGGACATCCCCCTCCCCCTCCCCCTGGAATGAGTTTTCTATATGTAATTAAATAATGAACAAATGAATAAAATACACACGTATCATAGTATGCATTCAACACAACAAATCCATTATTATTATCTATTATTATTATTATTATCCATGATTACAGTATTCCATTAATACTAAAATTGTATCTACTATTCTATATCAAATTCTATTGATATATTCTATTCTTAAATATTAAATTCTTAGGCTACACTCACTCACAAATACATTACATAAATAGAATGTAGAAACGAAAAATGTCTCAGATCCACTTTTTATGTTGACTGCAAGATTCTAAGTTAAGGTCAGCTAATTAACATTCAGTGACTTGCTAACGTAGCATTCTATCATGATAGCGTGACTTCTATGAGTCTATCAGTGCTGCACAGCCTAATCAATACTCTTAACCTTAGTTGAAAGATTGCTGCTGCTAGGTTTAACTGTAACAACATGGTAACACATACTATCACCAATCAATACTATTTTCCACAGTAGAATCTGCATTTGAAAGCCTGGTCAGTCACTACTACTGCTAGTTTATTTGTGTGGCTAGTTATTTTGCCTACTTACACTCTGATTTATGAAAAAGCTTCGTATGTCCCCTTTCTTCTTCTTGGGTGGCATAGCTGATCTATCTACAAAGTACAAAAAGTGGCAAAAAACGGAATATTAAAATGTTTTACTCTGGCCTTTGTATGTGGCAGAGAGACAGCCCTGGTAACTTACCGTCGGCGTTGTCGACGCGCGCGCGCGCACACACACACACACACACACACACACACACCACCCGCTCGCTGCCAGTGCAAGCACAAAAGTAGTCCCGGCCCGCGCGTGTAGCCTGTCAGATACACCGCCGCCAATCAAATTACGGCGTTTCTTGTACTGTCGTTGTTTTGGCCGTTGGAATCGATCCAAATAGCAGCGCAAAGATCCAAATAGCAGTTCAAAGGAGCTTGCTAAATATTGGTGGGGACAAATTTGTCATCTCAAAATATTGATTGGGACTAGTACCTAGCGTCCCCCCCTAAACCTACGCCCATGGCATAGACCCATCTACCCCCCACTGCATGTTTACCTTCAGGTAGTGTACTTAGAGTAAATGTGTCTTTTTTAAGGGAATCCATTTCATCTTTCATGGCCCTAGACCACATCTGTGACTCACTAGAACTCATGGCATCCTTGAATGTTTGTGGTACGTCACTCACTCTGTAACAGAAGTCCACATTGGTCAGAATATGGTCATCACATTCAACATCAGAAACATAATCAGACAAATATGGAGCTCTTCTGGTTCTCTTAGGGTAACGTGTACTGTGATCAACTCCCTCTTTCTTTCTCTTAGACGCATTTTGAGGTTTAAGAGTCTTTTCTGGGGTCTGATCAGTCACATTTTCTGTTGACTGGATACATATCTTTCCCCATGAAAATCATCTTCTGACATTGAAATGTCAGTCTGTGTCTGGTGTTCAGTAACACACTTTGTTACAAAACGCCTCGGTTACGACTGTAACCTCGGTTCCCTGAAGAGGGAACGAGCGTTGCGTCGAAATTGACGCTATGGGAACGCTTTGCGTGATGACGTCTTGAAGCACATGTAAAATCAGTCCAATGGTGTGGCGGAACGTCAGAGGCGGGTGACGTCACGTACCAGGAAGCTATAAAAGCCGGCCCGAAACAGAAAACGAAAGCTTCGTAAAGTCTGAAGTCGCGCTGACAGGCATGAAGGAGATATGGCAAGGCGACGCAACGCTCGTTCCCTCTTCAGGGAACCGAGGTTACAGTCGTAACCGAGGCGTTCCCTTTCAAGGGAACTCGCGTTGCGTCGAAATTGACGCTATGGGAACGTCTATACCAACGCCTCCATAGCTACAAATGTCTGTCCTGTGTGTAATCATGTGAGCAGCACTAAGAAGACAAAACATGAGACCCTGGAGCAGAGTCTAAATCCAGAGAGTAGAACCTGACGAAGGTGTGCGGTGAGGACCAGCCTGACGCATCACAGACGTCCTGTAACGATACTCCTGATATAAGGGCCTTAGAGGCCGCCATACTCCTAGTAGAGTGCGACCGGACAGCCAAAGGAGAAGGCTGTCCAGCCGCCTCATAAGCAAGTGAGATAGCCTCAACCACCCACTTGCTCATCCTTTGCTTAGACACCGGACCTTCCTTGTTAGGAGACCCAAAGCACACAAATAATTGATCACTTTTACGCCACAGGGCAGCTCTGTGGACATAAGCGTCTAACGCCCGAACTGGGCAAAGCAAATTATTAGCCTCCTGGTCCGCATTCTGAAAGGGAGGAGGACAGAAGGCCTGCAGAACAATAGGTCTAGCCACATTAGTGGGGACCTTGGGGATATAACCCGGTCTAGGGTGAAGAAAAGCTTTGACCATACCCGGAGCAAACTCCAAGCATGACGGAGCAACCGACAATGCCTGGAGATCCCCTATTCTTTTAAGAGAAGAGATGGCGAGAAGAAACAGAGCTTTCAGAGTTAGAAACTTCACGCCTAAAAAAGTGGTCCTCTGAAGTGGAGAAAGCACACTCTTCTTGGCGTTCAGCCGTAACCCCAGCTCTTTCATGTGGGCGAGAACAACATCTCGATGTTGAACCGCCAACTGATGCGACTGAGCTAAAATCAACCAATCGTCGATGTAGTTCATGATGCGAATACCCTGGAGGCGCAGAGGCGCCAGAGCTGCATCCACGCATTTGGTGAAAGTGCGGGGTGATAAAGCCAGGCCGAATGGAAGAACTCGATATTGGTATGCTTTGCCCCCGAAAGCAAACCTCAGGAACTTCCAATGACACGGACGGATGGAAATATGGAAATATGCGTCCTTGAGATCTATCGTGACAAACCAGTCCTCGGACCTGATCTGTGGCACGATTTGTCTCAAAGTTAACATTTTGAACTTGAGCTGCATGACTGACTCGTTCAGAACTCGAAGATCTAAAATGGGACGCAATCCCCCGTCCTTTTTTGGAACTATGAAGTACCGGCTGTAAAACCCGGTTTCCCTGTTGGAGGGAGGTACATATTCTATGGCCCCTTTCTCTAACAGAGTGTTTACTTCCTGTTCCATAACCAGAACCTGCTCGGGGCCCACCACTGTGGGCAGGACCCCCATAAACCGAGGTGGGCGTTTCTTGAATTGTATCTGATACCCTTTTTCCACGGTCTGCAGGACCCAACGAGAAACATTTGACAGTAGCTTCCACGCTGTCAAAGATTCTACTAGAGGTACCAGCCTCTCGAGACTGGTTTCTGGATTTTGTTGCTGTTGAGTAGTCGGTTCGTCGCCCTGTAACGGCGCACCGGCAGGGAAAGACCGAACAGACTGCTCTAGCACCCTCCTCAGAGGGGGCGGGCATCCCGAGGCCACTACGTTTCCGGGTGGACCTTGAGATATGTGCTCGCCGGAGACCGCTGCGCCCTGTAACACCGGAGGCGGCAGGGTTGGCAGAACGGTCCCATGAGGGCACCGAAGAGAGACGGGCACCGTGAAAAGAGGTGTTAACCGCTCTGCTTCGGGGGGAACTACCCTCATTTGTCCTGAGCCCTCGGACGTCAGGACCTTTTCCCAGCAGCCTTCTTGGCGGTAATAACGGTCCGCAGATCCGTTTTACCCCTCGAAGACTGCTGGGTTTGAGAGCGCCCTCCGTGTCCCCGAGATTTTTGGGGGGGAGCACGGGAGGACACACTCTGTTTTTGAGTGGCACGATGTTCAGCGCTCTTTTTAGAGGAGTGAGGCTGCTCCCGCTCAGCAGCCTCAATGAAAGAACGGCGGGGGAGAAGTTTTTGCAGTGCAGCTGCCTGTTTAGAAGCTTCTTGAGATTTAGCTACCGCACTGTTAACTGCATCACCAAAAAGACCGACAGTGGAGACCGGAGCATCTAAGAGAACGTGTTTCTCTTTATCCTTTATATCGCTCAGATTGAGCCACAGATGCCTCTCAGTGGCCACCAGGGCTGCCATAGACCGCCCGATTGATTTAGCGGTCTCCTTGGTAGCCCTGAGAGACAAATCTGTGGCTCTGCGTAGTTCGGCCACCGTGTCAGGACCAATTCCCCCGCCCTCCTCTAAATCCCCCAATAATTCTGCCTGATATGCTTGCATAATAGACATCGTATGCAGACACGCTGCAGCTTGACCAGCGGCTGCATACGACTTATGAACCAGTGTTGATGTGAATTTCACTGGCTTAGAGGGAAGTGAAGGAGCCTTCAAGGAAGATGCCGTTGCTGGAGAGAGATAGCTCGCAAGCGTCTCCTCCACCTTCGGCATCTCCCCATAACCATATTCTTTATATTTATGAATGGAAGAATAGAGGGATGTTTGTGGTGTATAAACTCTATGTGAAACTGGTTTTCCCCACGATCTCGACACCTCGGTGTGGAGATCGGGGAAAAACGGAAGGCTTCTGCGCTGAGGCTGTGCACGAGATGGCAGGAAGCGTTCGTCGAGCTTACTTTTCGAACGAACGTCCTGCCTATCTTCTGGCCACTCAATTGATAATTTTTGAACTGCTCTCGTGACAACATCGAGCAATTCCTCAAAAGCGTGAGACTGAGGTGGCGAATCCTCAGACTCAGCTTCAATACTAACAACGTCCAACTCCTCAGAGCTGGACAATTGCAGTATTGGTGCCTCCATCGGGGGGGAAGAAACCGCAGCGCGTGCTTCCACACCCTGATGAGAGGCACTGGATCTATCAGAAGGATGTTGAGATAAGGCAGAGCCCGTCTCAACATCCACTGATAAATCCATTTGTGAACCCCAGGTCTGAGATCGACGCCGTGCCTCGGCAGCGGCGGGACCCAAGCCCTGGGGAACGTGGTCGGGATTGAACCGAGCCAAGCGGGATCGGAGCGTACGCAATGGAAGCGCCTCGCAATGCACACAGTCACCACCCTCGAGTGCTGACTGGGCATGCTCCTCACCCAAACAAACAACACAAAGAGTGTGAGTATCACCTCCCGTTAAATAACGCGGGCAGGGATGGACACACACTCTAAACTGCTGCTTGCTCGCCATACTGAATATATATAAATAGATATAGACAGACAACACCAAATAACAAGGACAGATTCAACACAGAGCGCAACTGAAGACTCAGAAAGCTTTCGTTTTCTGTTTCGGGCCGGCTTTTATAGCTTCCTGGTACGTGACGTCACCCGCCTCTGATGTTCCGCCACACCATTGGACTGATTTTACATGTGCTTCAAGACGTCATCACGCAAAGCGTTCCCATAGCGTCAATTTCGACGCAACGCGAGTTCCCTTGAAAGGGAACTCATAAGCCTGTGCTTGAGAACTTTTCCTGTGTCTGGATAATAGACCCGGTATGCAGGGCTGCTTTTGTCATACCCTACAAACATTCCTTTTTCACATCGAGCATCTCATTTCTTTTTGTCCTGCTTGTATGCGTAACATACCGAACCAAAAACAGAACCAATAAATTCGGTGCCGTTGTCTGATCTACACTTGAAATCGTCTTTAGCTACTGGGTCAACAGCACCAGCTAGATCTGTGTGCACTAGTTCAAGTACAGCCTTAGCTTGTGTATCAGGTAAACTTGTGGGAGTAGCAGTAAACAGAGACGGATGAGAGAAATCCTGACACTCAATAATATGACTGTATGAATGAAGCGCTTTTACAGTTCAACGACACAATCAGCTTTTGATTGTTACCCTAAAGTGTTCATGCATGATTTGAGCTGAAGAAGTGAAATGTACATTGACATGATGACACCATCATCATCAGATGTTACTGCTGTTTTACTGATACTGAAGTGTAATCTTGGCACACAGGTGGAGATTGTCTTTCTTCATTCCAGTAGATATTCCAGTAGATTCCAGCTGTTCTTGTTTCCACACCTGTAAAACAATAGTTTGAGGCTGTTACTGCACTAAGATTGCCGTTGAGTCTCCTGACTTCTCTTTAATGAACTTTACAGTAAATCAGCTGAATAAAGGGAGTTACTCAGTCTTCATGAGGGTGTGACACTTCAATGTCAGTTTTCATTCATCCGTTTCCATCATTAATTGTGTTCATCTCAACTGTGTGTGTCTTTCTTCATTCCAGTAGATATTCCAGTAGATTCCAGCTGTTCTTGTTTCCACACCTGTAAAACAATAGTTTGAGGCTGTTACTGCACTAAGATTGCTGTTGAGACTCCTGACTTCTCTTTAATGAACTTTACAGTAAATCAGCTGAATAAAGGGAGTTACTCAGTCTTCATGAGGGTGTGACACTTTAATGACAGTTTTCATTCATCCGTTTCCATCATTAATTGTGTTCATCTCAACTGTGTGTGTTTTTCTGCATCCAGAGAAACGAGTTGAAAAGGTAGAAAGCATTTCTGTTGTCTTGTGTCTACTTGACGAAAACGAAAGAGAATTGCAAAAATATGAAAAATATATCCTCATTTGAAAAAAAATTTCTTGGTTGTTTAATGTTCAAATTTATTTTATTTTGTTCCTGAATGAATCATACAGTATTTGTCCCACTTCAATTAAATCCATTTACATTTAATGTTTCACATGCATCATTTTGAAATTTAAGAATGCACTCTCTAGGACAAATGTTGCAATGTATTTTCTTAAATAGATCTGTCAAAGTCCAAAGACATGTAATGTACAGTACAGTGTTGTCACATATAATTGCAAAATTTATTTTAAAAAAAAACTTTCAGCTCCACAAAATTACTGCAATATTAAACACTTTTTCTAATACATTTTTTTTACACTGTCTTGTGATCATGCATTGTAAAATTGAGCGTAATTCTGTAATAAAAAAAAATTAAAATAAAAAAAGTTTTAATAAAGCAGGAATTCTCAGTATTTAATGCTGCCACTCCTTCCCAGCCAATTGCAAGTTCAGCGTGGACCAGAGAGCCGTTTATGAAGTCCTCCAGAGCCGTAATGGCCGCCATCAAACCTGGTACAAACTCTGAGAGTCACAATACAACATGTCAGGAGCAAAACTGCTTTCAGAGAGAAACTACAGATTCTTGCACATACAGTCAAACCAAACATTATTGAGACACCAGATATCATTGCTGATATTTTTTACTAGTGTGTGCAGGACACTATTAGCCTGGCAAGCCAGACCTACATCAAGATATTAGGTCTGGCAACTCACCATTGGCACGGCTCAATCCGAGGGGCGGGATAAACGGTTGTCTTTCAAATTCCCTCTGCAGCAATAGGATAGCGCTACAACCAACCAGAGCTAGTTGGTACGGTATATTAAACTTTTGCCATAGCCAGTCGTCAAAACTCCGAACACATCGTCCTTTTTTAAAAATGACTTAAGTGCCGTTCTTTGTTCTTTTCTCAAAGAAAAGCTTAACTCCAAGTCCTCCATAGTCGCGGCCAAAGCCGATTCGAAAGACTGCTGTTCGCCAGCAGCAGCAGCCATTCTTTGTTTTCAAGCAGGACCGTCATGCTATGTTAAGCCCGCCCACCGACTCTATGCACGATGTGATTGGCCTGAGTTTGGTTTTTCCAGCTCAAAAGTCAACGGAGAGTTGCTAGACCACACTGGCTGCAAAATAAATGTTGCTGCCGCTAGGGTGTGTCTAGATTTCTAGGCTAGGACTATTGAATAAAAATAATCGTACGTAATTCAAAACATTTGTGTGTAATTTTAATATACTCGTGCGTAATTTAAAACTATTGTATATAATTCTGTTTTTTGTCAGAGTTGGATTCCAAAATCTACGGCCACGACAGTTTACAGATACGCGATTTCGTGTGTTTTTTAGAGTACAACTCTAAAATGTACGACTGTGACAGTTTACAGACACAGCGCTTGTTTTCACAACAGCTCTGTTACACACACGACATGCGAATTACGACCACGAAGTACGGTGTGCGAAACGACTGTCAAAAATACGTCATCAAGGTCACAGGCATTACTATCCGAGGGAAGATGAATCGATTCAACGAAGCGCGCATGCGCCCCACCAACGTTTTGGTTTTAAACCACTGGCGCCGAAATGGCGGATCAGCAGCCAAGCGCTCACTCCTCGTCTCAGGTAAGTTTATTTTATTTATTTTTTTAATCTGACATGTTTAAGCAGGGGTCATCAAACTTGTTCCTGGAGGTAACTGTTAGTGAGGTCAGAGCTAAACTCTGCAGGACACCGGCCCTCCAGGACCGAACTTGATGACCCCTGTGTTTAAGGGTTAGTTATCACTAATAACAGAGAGGAGCAATATTACAGAGATAGTATAGTAGGTAAGATAAGCTCTCAGAGTACATGTAACGTTAGGTGCTTAAAGAAGACAGTTGTTTAGGATGTCATCACTGCAGCCTGTAGCGCGATGAGATAGGGCTACATAAAAGTGTTGACTTCCTAACAGCCGTGTTACATGTGCTGTAATACATAGGTCATGTAATATAAGTGTTCACTCTTTAAGTATAGAGATTGGGATCGTGACGCAGTTGATCACAGTAACGCAAGGCATTGTGGGATTTTAGGACACAGAGGTTACGGGAGAAACGTAGAGTAGCAGCGTAGTATTAGTATTTGCGGTAGATGGTGGTATATTTTATAAGTAATTCAATTTATAAACACGACAGAATGGTGAACGCATGCTGCATGTGTGTTTGTTTACCTTTTCTTCTTCTCTATACAACCTTGTTTGGCAAACAAAGAATTACCGCCACCAACTGCCTATTAGTGTTACAACAGCCGTGTCCTAAAAGATGGCCGCCGCTACCCAGAATGCACTGCGTCGTGACGCAGTTGCCCATTCTCTATAGAAGTCATATTTTCATTGTTCATCAGGTTCCATTAGGTGACATCTTGCATACAGCCCAGAATCTGGTGTCGATGTTGACCAACACCTTAAGTGTTGGACAACCGAAAGTGGGGAACCAGTCCAATATCAGTGTACAGTCAGCAGAAGAAAGAAGGTCTACATTTATAAGGTTTTATAACCTAGAGGTTCCCGCCCTGCAGGCCAGGCTGCTGTCGGTCTAAACTACCAGTATTATCTGACCTGATGCGTTCAGCTCAGAATGCTGCGTTTACTGAGCACAGCTCAATTTTCGACAGTTTAAAGCTGGGCAAACTGTGTAAGACCCACATTTTTTCCCATCAGTTCAGGCCGTACCCCGCCCTGTCTGTATGATGAAATTTGCGTCCCTTCGACGCTACTTTATGTGGAAAAGTGAGGCTGCACCCCTCCTTCTTCCCGGACTCTCTGTGAGTTCACTGAGTGATTGTGCACTATATGTACCCCGGGCTTTCGCCCTTGGGTCTTTGGTGTCAGATCTCAGCATGCACGGCGTTTTACACTGGGTCCCCTAGCGTAAGATATCTTACGCAGTACGAGAGACCTCTCGTAAGAGAACGTACTCGGTTACTAACGTAACCTCGGTTCTCTCTAGAAGAGGGAACGAGTACTGCGTATCTTGCCGTGCATGCACACGCTCTGGTTGCTTCGATGATGAAAAATCAGATAATAGCTGCCTGCGAGCGATATTTATAGGCCTAGACCACGCCCATTTCGGCGGGACGTGACGCAGCGGGCGCGAAGTGCCCTGATTGGGTCTGACGTCACGCCAGGCCTCGCTCGATAGGCTGCTGCAGTTGCCGCAGAGCAGCCAATAGGCGCGCGAGCTGTCTCGCCTATGTCTGCATTGCTGCTGCAACGCGTTTTGCATTATTACAAAATTAAGGATAATTTTTGGCTTCAATATCTCGCGGAAAAGGATTTTCCCCTAGCGTAAGATATCTTACGCAGTACGAGAGACCTCTCGTAAGAGAACTGTAGAGCCGGATCAATGTCAAACCTTCTGAACCTGATCTAAGTTTATATCAAATACATGATGAAAAATCACATGTGGTCAGGATGATCATTGAGGTCAAGATATTTTAACATGCTTTCTTCTTTTAACTGTATATATATACAGTATATATAGTCTGTCTGGGATTGGGTTTGATTATTGATCAGTAGTTTGGGACACATCTGAATAAAGCTTGTCATGGAAACGTTGAAGGTTGAGCTGTTTTATCATTGAGCTCCTGTTGTAGTCGGACTCGCTGCTGAATTTAGTTCATCATTATTACAGATATTCTCTGTTTTTTTTATTAAACAGGATCAGTGTGTTTTAAACATCATAATCTTGATGCTGAAACTGACATCTTAATCTCAAATGTGTTGGGTCAGAATTATTACTAACAAATCATATATTCCAGGGTCCTTCCTTTAACTTCATATCATTTTTGCTGATAATTTTGTTGATGATTTGTAAATATATAATATTATAATATAAATCACGGCTGACGGTGTGGAGCTTCTGACCTGCGTTCCTCGAACCGTGGAGGAGATTGAGGCGTTCATGGCCGAGGAAACGTCCAAACCCTTCAGTGCCATCAGCAGCCAGAAATTCTGAGATTATGATAATGATGATGATGATTATAATAATGACACTCCTTTTCCTCAACATATTAGACTTTAAACTTTAAGTAAATGAGTATCTTTGATATGTCATTCTATAAAGGGAAACACACAACATGTGACCGCTTCTGTATGACTTCTCTTATGGAAATCAGTGTCAAAAATTAATTACCGGATCATTTATGCTTTCATGTAGCAGTCGTGTAACATTTTAATAAAATAACTTAATAAAAGCAGTTCTGAACATTATTTAGCCTGACTTAAACTTTACTCAATTCATTTGCATTTTATCCTGTACACTTTTTGTAAGTTTGTAAGAAAATGCAATGTTTATTTTTAATAAATCTTGGCACATAGTTTTGGAGATTGTGTTTCCTCGTTCCAGTAGATTCCAGCTGTACTTGTTTCCACACCTGTAAAACAATAGTTTGAGGATGTTACTGCACTAAGATTGCCGTTGAGTCTCCTGACTTCTCTTACAGTAAATCAGCAGAATAAAGGGAGTTACTCAGTCTTCATGAGGGTGCGACACTTTAATGTCAGTTTTCATTCATCCGCTTCCATCATTAATTGTGTTCATCACAAATGTATGTGTTTTTCTGCATCAAGAGAAACGAGTTGAAAAGGTAGGCAAGGCAAGGCAAGGCAAGGCAAGGCAAGGCAAGTTTATTTATATAGCACATTTCATACACAATGGCAATTCAAAGTGCTTTACATAGAAGAAATTAAAATAATGAAAAGAAATAAGAATAATTAAAACAGTTTAGAAAAATAAAATAAAATACAGTACTTTTAAAAAATAAAAAAGAATATTTATTATAGATCTTTCTTTCAAAGGATTCCCTTAAGACTTAAATCTTTCAACCTTCTTTTAACCTTCAATCTTCTTACGACTTCCATCTATCAACTTTCCTTTAACTTTCTTTTCTCCCTCATTTACTCACACGTTCTTTTCACTTTCTTTAGCACTTTAGCACTGCGTTCACATTCTTTCTCAGACGAAAACTTTAATATCGTCATTTAAATACTGTTCTACTTTCAAACCCACATTAATCACTTTCACATTATCACCTTCTGAGTGGGCATTTACAGTTTCGGGCTAAATGCCCTGCTGACATAGGAGAAATTAAAATAATTAAAAGAAATAAGAATAATTAAAACAGTTTAGAAAAATAGAGTAAAATACAGTACAGTACAAACAGTCGGACGAACAGCGGCACAGTGCTCATTCAGTAAATGCATAGCTAAACAGAAGTGTTTTGAGTCTGGATTTGAATGTGACCACTGTAGGAGCACATCTGATCTATTCTGGAAGCTGGTTCCAGAAGAGAACCATTTTGTAGAAAGCATTTTGTGGTCGTGTGTCTACTGAAATTCATCACAACAAAAGAAACAGAGTCTCTTAAACTCTCAAGCCTTGCTCTCTAACAAACTGTCTTTTTTATTATTTAGAAGTCAGTTTAAAGATGCTTACTATAATTACTATTAATTCCTACTGGATATTTTCTGCTATTGCTTCATGTACTGTCGTATTTTATACCATAAACTTGGCATTGTGTGTATGATTATTGTTGACTTGTGATGTTCCTCGTTTTGGATAAAAGCATCTGCTAAAATGAATAAATGCAAGTGTTTGTTTTTGTGTCGGGATCATATCAGGGAGACAGAGCCGTAATGGCCGCCATCAAACCAGGTTTAAACAAAGACTCAAAGAGAGTCACAATACAAAATACTAGGTTTCAGAGAGACATGATAAAACATGAATAATCATAATCTCCATGTTCAGTGTGGAGGATATTAATAGAACTGGGATTCTTCTCTGACACCAAACTTTCTTCTCTCCTGTTGTTCCTGGTCAGATCACTGAACTAAGAGTTACTCTTTAGCTTTTACTGAAATGTGACTGGAGATGACGAGGCCTGACCTCGGACTATCAGCAGCAGAAAGTCTGATCTACATTATTCAGCTTATTCTGGCCAAGAACCGCATGAAACGAGAACACACCGTCTGACTCAGTCACCGTAATTCTGCCACGACATGATCCTGGATCAACATATTTTGTTGATCCTGGAATAACATTCCTGTCCCCAAATTTTGTCCTTACCCTATCCCTACCCCTACCCCTACCCATACTTTTCTCTAAAATCAGAGGGATATGACAGGATGAATAACACTGATGTTGAAGCACCTCACCCTGGGTCTAAGCCTAAACTTGTCATAAACTGTAAACTTGTCCCTCAAATCTGATTGGTTGATTGGAAAGTTGTTCCAGGATCAACAAAGATGTTGATCCAGGAACATGTGGTACTTGGTGAAATCACGTTCACCCGTTTGACTCACATGTTTAATGACACTTGTTTTGTTTTGACATGTTTTTAGGGGCAGATTTATCTCAAAATGAACAATAAAACACAGATGTGTCAGATAATGGTGTGGCAGTTTCTACAGAAGGTTGAACAGAAATGTGTAGATCTGTGATCATAATTACTGCTTTTCCATAAACTACAGATTCTGGCACATACAGTCAAACCAAACATTATTCAGACACCAGATATCATTGTTGATATGTTTCACTAGTGTGTGCAGGACACTATAGTTCATTTATGTAAGTGAGGAGAGCTACAGTAAATAAAGTAAACTGTGACATTATTATACCCAAAAATTCTTCATACAGAGGCTACCAGTAAAATATATAAAAATTTGGGACCAAAAATGATTGGGACACTTTGAGCTGATCATGTTTTGCTGAAGTGTGTTTTCTTGAATTGCTAATGCTCTTTTTACACACAGACTGAACACATTGAAGCATTGCTTGGTCACTGGTTGAGCTAAACTGGTATTATCTAATAGTGTAGTTAAATTTAACAGCTGACAGATATTCAACATAATTCATGTGTGAGACAGTCTAACAGAAGGACGGACAAAACCAGTCAAATATCAAGAGATCTTGTCATATTTTAAAGGACAAGTTCGGTATTTTACACTTAAAGCCCTGTTTTCAGATCGTTTCTGATGAAATACAATGGTTAAGATTGAAATTTGGACAAATGCTGCTGGACCGAGAATTTTCGGTTTCTGTGGTAGCACATCCCAACAGGTTTTATCGTAGTTTTTGTCCAACTCCATTGACTTGTATTGGATGTAAAATTACAATAAAACCTGTTGGAAAGCATCTTTTGCAGCGATTTTTGTGTGAGCATATCAGTGAACACCCCTGACCACTCGGTGAGTTTCACGTCTTTGTAAACGAAAGTTTAATGTGTTTTAGGAAGGATTATTCCAGTGCACCTATGCAACCATTGTGGAGGTGGGGGGGTGCTACCACAGAAACCGAAAATTCTCAGGCCAGCAGCATTTGTCCAAATTTCAATCTTAACCATTGTATTTCATCAGAAACGATCTGAAAACAGGGCTTTAAGTGTAAAATACCGAACTTGTCCTTTAATACCATTTTCTATATAGCGAATAAACTGTGATAATGTGAGAAATGTCGAAGGCGTCTGAATAAAGTTTGACTGTATATTATTTAGAAAAGAAGCGACTAGAGAAGATTTGATGCCACTAATCTTAGACTTTATAGTTCTTCAACACTATAAGTCGCTGTAAATCTGGTAACTTTGAGAGACTGGTTGAATAATCTAGAGGAGAAACACGAGTCCTCGGCTGATAACAGAAATACTCTTGATCACTGTGAGGATGATAGAGGACTGAGGGTTTGCTGGATGAAATGTGTGTGTGGATTGTGTCATTATATACACACTTCATCATTTAGTGTTGTTTAGTGTCTTTAGTTTGTTTCCAGCAGTTCAGTTGTGATTCTGCTCTTCTCAGAAACCTTCAACTCTTCTCGGAAATATAGAAAAATATGTTTATTGGAATGATGTTTCAGTTGTAAGTAAGACGGACGCTCCTCTGTACAGTATGTTGGAGATCTGGTTGTATCAGACGTTAAATGTGTGTTGTATTCCTGAATGAATGGTGCAGTCTAAACCAGAGGACTGTAGAGCCGGATCAATGTCAAACCTTCTGAACCTGATCTAAGTTTATATCAAATACATGATGAAAAATCACATGTGGTCAGGATGATCACTGAGGTCAAGATATTTTAACATGCTTTCTTCTTTTAACTGTATATATAACTATATATAACTATATATATATATATATATATATATATATATATATACACAGTATATATAGTCTGTCTGGGATTGGGTTTGATCATTTCTCAGTAGTTTGGGACACATCTGAATAAAGCTTGAGCAACGTCATGGAAACGTTGAAGGTTGAGCTGTTTTATCATTGAGCTCCTGTTGTAGTCGGACTCACTGCTGAATTTAGTTCATCATTATTACAGATATTCTCTGCTTTTTTATTAAACAGGATCAGTGTGTTTTAAACATCATAATCTTGATGCTGAAGCTGACGTCTTAATCTCAAATGTGTTGGGTCAGAATTATTACTAACAAATCATATCTTCCAGATGCACTTGATGGAGATTTACGGATAAGTAAATGAGTATCTTTGATATGTCATTCTATAAAGGGAAACACACAACATGTGACCACTTCTGTATGACTTCTCTTATGGAAATCAGTGTCAAAAATGAATTACCGGATCATTTATGCTTTCATGTAGCAGTCGTGTAACATTTGAATAAAACAACTTAATAAAAGCAGTTCTGAACATTATTTAGCCTGACTTAAACTTTACTCAATTCATTTGCATTTTATCCTCTACACTTTTTGCAAGTTTGTAAGTTTGTATTTTTAATAAATCTTGGCACACAGGTGGAGATTGTGTTTCCTTATTCCAGTAGATTCCAGCTGTACTTGTTTCCACACGTGTAAAACAATAGATTTTTTTCTCTCTTCTAACTTGAAAGTTATCACAATGACAGTGACAGATTTCCTGAGACAACAAACACATTTTCTAACATCTTCCAACAAATTATCTTTTTTTGTTTAGAAGTCGGATTTAAAGACATTTCCTATAAATTCTATTTATAAAAAAGAAAGAAATGCTCTTGCTTCATGTAGCCTCGCTTTAAGTGTGAACTCGTGAAATCAAACAAATGGCTGGAAAACACATGGGAACAGGATGATTATTGTGCGCGGTCAAGATATTTTAACATGCTTCTTCTTGGTCTATATACTGTACAGTCAGTGGCATTACCACAGTACTCTTTGAAGTGCTTTGGATTATAGTCCACATGATAGATGAATATGATTATCATTCACTACTATATTATAGTACTATTGTATTACCATCATCACTATGGTCTCAGTTTCAGAGTTATGTGGCCAAACCAGTCATAGTGACATGTTCAACTGGAAACCGGATCAAATATGTGCTGGACTGAACAATAGTTGCTGTCATCTTCTGTTCAGCTTGCGCAATCACTAGGGTTTATAAGTGTGAACTGGTTAACAAGAGGTTTAAACAGGACCTTCACAATCCTCAAACACCAGCGCAGACTAGAAATGGCAGCACAACGTCCAGTCAGAAGAATGTACCATAAGAGGGAACTTAATGAACAGACTGATCAAGAACTAGAACAAATCAGAGAACGTAGGCTGCACACAAATCCAGATGTTCTCTTCAAATTGTATTTGCCAAGAGGTCAACAAACAATGATGTATCTACACAGCCTGGTCTTCAGACCCACTGCAGATGTCAACGACTGGATAAGATTGATTAGAGAGGCATATGGAAACCTCACTGTTGATCAGACTCGAAGAGAAACACAGCCACCAAGATTTGAGATTACCATCGAGGGGTCTTGGCAGAATTTGAGAGAATTTCTGAGAGATTTTCCAGAAAACCTGCGTGATATTAATGCCACTGATGACATTGATGATGAAGCGCTGCCAAATGTGCAAAATCTCCATTTGTGAAAAGACACAGGAAGAGCTGCCAAAACCATAAGGTACAAAAAATATTGTACAAATTATTCATAATGTCATGCATTAATCAGTTTTTCCAGACAGTAAGTTGAGTTGTTTGTTTGGTTTTTCTGTTTGCTACTTCCATTTTAAGGAAGTCTAATTGCTGTGCTAAATAACCCAACTTTAGTCATGAATAAACAAAATGTAGGAAAAATATTGACTTGTTTTTTTATTTATATATATATATAAATGTTTATGTTCATGTGCATGTAAGAGTTTCATCATCTAATAATTCAAATATTCAGTTTTTCTGTATATTTCCATTAATGTTTACTCTATAATAATATGAGATCATGACTATAATTTTATTACTTTCATCTCTTCCACTCAGAGACCATGTTTTCATCGGGAGCCCATGAAGACCTCAAGATTTGACAAAATATGAATATCTTGTATTTCTCTTCTCTATCACTATAAACCAACTTTCACACTTTATACTCTAGATGATATTTCTCTGGGTGTGTTTATTAAAAGTAAATTTCTGTATTAGCTTGTATTTCTATATAATTTCTACATATAAATGTCTATATAAACCTTAAAGTCTTGATTACAAAAACAAATCTAACTCATTTTCACTGTTACCACACTGAAACTTGCCATTAAACTGATATAATGTATCCCAGTGTGTGTGGTTTGTGTGTGTGTGTTTGTGTGTGTGTGTTCACGTGTTTAGTTAAAAGATATTAGTAATAGCCTATTACTAAAATAAATAAAAAACCTAAAATTTTTGTATTGAGGACAGAATTCATAAAAAAAAAACATGGTAGCATTTTACAATAAAGGTACATAAATAATCATGCACTAATACCTGAATTAATACTAACTTCAACATGAACTCATGATTAGTGAAGATATGAACTAATCATGAACAAATTAATCATACTTAACTACGACTGGACTGGAGTCATATGGAATTTAATTACATTCACATTTATTTGTATAGTGCTTTACACAATACATAGCCTATAGACATATACATATACAAATAACACAGTTAGCTAACAATGTAATTTGTAATTGATACGGAACTTAATAAGTAGCCAGTGTGGAGATGATAAAATTGGTGTTATATGATCATATTTTCTTGATCTAGTAAGAACTCTAGCAGCTGCATTTTGGACTAACTGTAGCTTGTTTATTGAGGATGCAGGACAACCAGCTAATAAAGCATTACAGTAATCCAGTCTCGAGGTCATGAATGCATGAACTAACTTTTCTGCATCAGAAACAGAGAGAATGTTCCGGAGCTTAGCAATGTTACTGAGGTGGAAGAAGGCTGTTTTTGTAACATATGAAACATTCGAAAAACAAGTTGCTGTCTAATATAACTCGCAGGTCTTTAACTGTAGAGGACGGAGTTACAGTACATCCTTCTAAATGCAAATTATATTCTAAGAGATTCTGTGTACAGGTTTTTGGTCCAATATGTAATACCTCAGTCTTATCTGAATTTAGTAGAAGAAAATTACAGGTCATTCAATATTTTAAATCTTTAACCAGAGGTGGAAGGAACGAAATTACATTTACTCGCGTTACTGTAATTGAGTTTATTTTGTGTGCTTCTACTTCTTTAAGTGGGTTTTAAAATCTCTAATTTTACTTTTTTTTTTTTTTTTAAGTAATATAAAAGTTAAGATATTCTTTTGATTACCACTGGTTTTGATAATATATTTATTTGTATTAAATCATAAAAAGAGAAATACATTTTGTGAATAAAATATATTTCATAGGACTTTATTATTCTTAAACATTTGAATAAATTATTAATGATAAAAATAAGTTGTTAATCTAATTCATAATCAATTATTGAATTTAGTTGATTAGATGTATTATTGAATTTTTTAATAAACAAAACAAACAAATGGTTTCAAGTTTGTTATAATAAAGCATTTGTTCAACCAAAACACCTGTTTTCATTCATTTAACTGTCATCATATCAAAAATGTACAGGGAACATAAATAATTACTTTACCATCCGAGTCTTCGTTGTCACGTGACAAACGTGTAAGGACCACCCATTGGCCCAAAGACGGAATCCAACGGCCTGGGCGAAGGGATAATGCGTGTATGTCTTTTCAGCGTTAATTTATTGGAATTTAGTTTCAATATTACTTTAGCTCTGCGCTTAATCTGACTCCAATTTCAAATGATAATCAAATTTAGATTCTATTTCTTATTAGAAAATAGTCATAAATATTGATTATGAATTAATTTAGATCTTTGATTATTCTGAGCATCCCATACTTTCAATTATTAATTCACTAAGGGACCCGATGCCACACAGAGTCACACGCTCAGGGTTTACGTGGATCTCCCGGACACAGCCTCGCCAGTCTGATCTTGGTCAGAGGGTGCAGGGTTTGCTAATACCTCTTAAGTCGGTTGCCTACTGCTCACTCATACAAAAATGTGTAGTTTTTTTAGTCACTTCCGTACAACTTGCCAAGTAAGTGATAGACAGAAATCAAAAGGTCTTCAGATGACGAGCCTACTGCTCCGTTCATATGCGCCTTTAGTTTGACCTATCCTGGACACAGAGCTGCGGGAGCACCAGCCTCCTCATAATCTACTAAAGTAATGATTTCAGAAAACTTCAGAATAAATCAAGATGTAACATTTATTTGTCAGGTAAAAATGTATCATGCCAATTACAGAAGTAAATGATTAAAAGCCAATTCAGAAATAATAAATACATGACATCATTCACTCAAAGATGACTCAGAAAAAAAAGTAAGCAATGCATTCCTGACAGAGACACACAGTGGTGTGTGAGTGAAAACACTGAAACAGCACTGTATCTGTTACAGAAGAGGCTCCCGTACCGCCTCCTCCTCACCACCGGAGGGATCCGTCCCCGGAATATTAATCATTGCCAACTCCAATTCCCATAAAGCCTCTTACCTGGGACTGATTGCGCACACACCTGCATCTCATCCACACACACCTGCATCTCATTCTCACACATACATATAAACCACTTCCACGCACCACACCAGTGCGAAGTCTTGATTTGCCCTGGCTGTTATTACCGAGCGTTTATACTTGTGGACTGTTTATTACCTTGACCTTGACCTTGACCTTGACCTTGACCTTGACCTTGACCTTGGACTGTGTACCCCGTTTCTGATCGTTCTCTGCCTACCTCGACTTGGATTGTTCTCTGGACCTTGCGTCTTGCCGCCTGCCCCGACCATTGCCTGTTATCTGGTTTGTCTCTGCCGTTTCTCCATTGTCCTGTTTGCTGGTGTTGAATCCTGCCTGTTTGACTTCATTAATAAAAGCTGCAAATGGATCCTCTTGAGTCTGATGCATCATTACAGTATGGGGGTCATTCCTGGTTACAGGCTTCCCAAAGACTGCTCTGTCACCTAGCCTTAAACACCCAGACCAGAACAAAAGCGTTATACCAATATTGTTTAGAGTTGTTTTGGGTCAATTCATGTACCCCAGGGGGTAGCACCTGGTTTCGGGAGATATCTTGAAGAGACATCACCCAGAGAGGAGAACAGTTCTCCTAATTCTCCTAAGTTCTCAATCTTTCTCATTAAACCAATGACTGCAATGAAATTAAGACCATTTTACCAATCGCACTTAAACACTAAGACACTTAAAATGATACCAAACATGAAAAGGAAAAACAATAGATTCACAAGATACATCATATGTGATATATAGACATTCTTAGTGAACTTTTGGTGACTTGTCTCAGGGGGGGAGGAAGGGTGGAGGGAGAGGGGGATGCAGAGATAAGGAAGGAGAAACCTTTGGACAGGACAATGTCCTGTGCTCTGTCTTTGCTATCTTCTGTCCAGGGTGCGTTTTATGGCTTTATTGCAGGGTGAGTTTGGTCTTAGCAGGAAAATCAGTTCTTACACACACACACACACACACACACACACACACACACACACACACACACACACACACACACACACACACACACACACACACACACACACACACACACACACACACACACACACACACACACACACACACACACACACACACACACACACAACAGAAACACATACTTTTTTCAAAACTCTTCATACAGTCTGCACTAACAACATACATTTTTGCCAAACAGTTGATCTCACCTCCAAAACTCACTTAATAAAACATTTCACGTATGTCTCAAAATCAGCTTTTTCCACCATAAAACTGGCAATGTTCTTATTCAGAAAACATGCATTGCCATTCATAACACACTGACCTAAAAAACACTAACAACAGGGAGCATTACTTAATCCTTTCATGCAGTGGCGTCATGCCCATTCAAAGTGAGGGGGGGGGCACGTGCCCCCTCAGATTTTTCCTCCCTGATAATTTTTTTGTCACAACTTTATTCATATTATGCTCCATAATATACCAGAGCCTATAACGACTCAAATGTATTCTTCTGGATGTGTAATAAATCGGTCAGCAATGCATCAGCCCGCCCCTTTTTCCTAATATGGTGTATGTGTATATCAAATCGCGCTCTAGAATCTTTGCTGTGTATGTTCAAGCAAACTCGCTCGTCTCGCACGTTGAGCTGGCAATGTTTTACAGATGGTATTGAAGTGGTAAGTGGGCAAAACAACAAATCGGCATTGAATTAGTTATCGGATGATATTAAAAGGTAGTGGGATTATTTGTGGTTGACCTGGAAATTTTAACTTGATCAAAAAGTTATGGATTTGATATTAGCTGCGAATTCAGAGCATTAACTTAAGTTGTGTCAGTGTAACGTTATCGATAGCTAGCCTAGTCTAACCGTAAACTAGATGGCTAACGTTACTGCCATACAAAGCCATAGTAACGTTATCTGATCGGTTTTGATTACTTTTTTTAATTTCTGTCAAATATTAACCATTTTCAAATAAACGGGGTAGTGTTAACCTTATTCAGCACTGAAATCTGTCAAACTTCTTTCAAAGTCCTTCATCACATATTAATATTAAAATAACTTAATTTCAGAGCACCACAAAGTCAGACCTCAGCACCTTTATGTACCTTTAATGTAAGATCGTTCTCAGGTCACATACCAATTATCATAACAGTTCTTTCATCAACCTGTCTTTTACATAAACTTACAAAATAGATACTTTAACTTAGTCCTCAGATAGAGGAGGGTTGCTGCTAGCTCCGTTAAGGTATTTCTGTCCCTCCCAAACTGCATTGAAACGGTATGTTTAGCAGCCAGAATTTAAAAAATTTCAGGGGGAGAAACCCCCTGACCCCTCCTAACATGATCCATATCACCCGTCAGAAAACAATTGCAACGTCTCAGATTGTGCCCCCCCAGAATTTTGGCTTGCATGACGCCCCTGCTTTCATGCATGAATTATGATAACCTCAGTCAGGATTTTTTTCCTATGTGTTTTTATTGCTCTTAGGGCATGAAAAACAAGAATTGCATAATGCATTCAGATAATTTTTTTTATGTTACAAGTAAAGTAATGTGTTACAAGTAACATGCATTACGTAATCAGATTTGTTTTTTATGTTACGAGTAATGTATTGTAACCAAGCGGCAACCTCCCCGTCTCTCTCTTGAAACCAACACGGAAGTGAGTTAAACTGCAATTCATTAACTGGCCGCTTGCGGTGGCTGCAGAAGTGAGTCAAATCTGTATCTCCCCCATGTTAAAATTACCAACTTTACAGCAGAAAAAAAACATGTTTACAGCCTGGTTCTCTATGTGGCTTTGGTCTATACAGCTAATTTTGCCCTTCATAACAACTGTGAGGGGGGTGAATTTTTTTATAACTCGTCCGTTTAGTTGATTAATATTTAAATTTAAGGGTGTGGCCACTTGAGTGACAGATGGATTGCCGCTGTCAATGCTAGCCGTTTGTCTGCTGTTACTAGCCGTCACTTCACCTCAGCAAATGTTAGCTGCTGAACTTGCCTTCTCTGCAGTGTTTGTGCTTTTTTTCGGGATTATTTCATAAAATGTAATACTTGGGTACAAAGCCCACGTCTTTGGATTCCGTCGTTATCGTTTGAGAGAACAACCAGCGCTGTATTTCAGTTGTTTTCCTCTGTGAACATGGATGGATGTCTGACAATTTCTTTGCTTTTTGGGGTTTTCAAATTTAAAACGTCAATAAAGGCTCGTTCGTTCTGCTATCATGGACAGATGGATTATAATATGCTTATGTACTGTCAGATGAAATCATGCAGGCGTCGGCGCTTTCTCCGTCCGTGCATTAAATGCACATGAATGAGCGCGGATTTTCTAGCGCATTTACTTGCACTTCAAAGGCAATATATCTATGGTTTAACGGTTTAACCAATTTGAGAGGCAGCCAAAATCAGAATTTAAAATGGACTGAATAAGCTCTCTACGAACTTGAGCGATGCCGCGCTGACGGACCATGAAAGAGTGACTGACATGTAACGTTATGCACATAAATCACTGTAACGCTCAAACACTCTCGAAGTAATACACAGTCTCACTTGTAGCCATGTCTTTTAACTATTATAATATTTCGAAGGGCAAAAATAGGAACTTTTAATTGGCTTTACATCATCAGCTAACTCGATCACGTCGAGCTAGGTGATTTCAGATAGCCAGGCTCATATCTATGGCCAGGCTTCTTAGCTCCACTCACGCCCCGCCTGTTTGCCTATTTTCTGTTATCCGGGAGTGACGCAAAGCCAAGATGGCGATGGCCGGCTCCGCCCACTTTAGGCTTCAAAAATGCTCTTCAGAAACCTACGGGTGACGTCACGGACACTACGTCCATATTTTTTTACAGTCTATGATTGTAACATGCATTACCTAATCAGATTACTTTTTGATCTAACAAGTAATTAACTACAAGTAATGTGCATTACGTAATCAGATTACTTTTTCATGTTATGAGTAAAGAAACGCATTTTGATGTTATGAGTAAAGAAACGCATTACAATAACGTGCATTACATAATCAGATACATTTTTTATGTTATGAGAAAGGAAACGCATTACAAGTAACATGCATTATGTAATCAGATTACTTTTTGATGTTATGAGTAAAGAAACGCATTACAATAACGTGCATTACGAAATCAGATTACTTTTTGATCTAACAAGAAAAGTAATGCATTACAAGTGTCATACATTATGTAATCACATGACTTTTTTCGATGTCAATGAAAATTACATTCTAATAATACAAATATTTACATATATATTATTTACAGTAAAAAAAAGTCACTGCAGATTAAGTTTTTAAGTTTTAAGTTTCAAAAACAATATTCACATTATAATTATGAATTGTAGCTGAAATATAGCAATTGATGCATGACGTCCACTACAGTGGACATGTGATTAATCAGAGTTTTCTCTCAATCTAAAATCAAAACTTGGAAAATGTTACTGTGATATGACTCTTTTGATATTGCTTGATGCTGCAATATTTTTTTTACCTACAAGAGTCTCGTAGGATAGAAGGAATGGGTGGATATTCTGGAGCAACTTGGCATGTCTGACTGACCCTTGGCCATCTTGGTTTGGAGGGGGAAAAAATCGAAACACAACGGCTTGTCACTTGGTTGCAATTTATAGGATGATGCACCAGGGTCCAATGAAGAGGCTGATGTGCGACTTTGCCATAAAAACCCGTGCAAATTCAAGAAAATGCATTTTTAATAGCTGTCCACTGTAGTGACCACTATGCGTGAAAGGGTTAAATTATTTAAAGTTTGAATGATTTTTAACATAAATCAGTATTTCATTATAGGATAAGAATAACACATTTTAATTTACCTGACTTTATTACATTATATGTAACAAGAATGAATGAGAAATACAGCAATTTGTTTTAGTTTTTTCTATATTTTAGCACAGTAATTTACTTGCAAAAAATCAAAAAGTTGAAAAGAATTCCTGAAGCAGCAATAATTACAACAACACACACACACACACACACACACACACACACACACACACACACACACACACACACACACACAACTATCAACAACATGTCTAGTATAATATTATTACCAGTGTAATAACTTTTTAACACAAGAACTACCGGAATTCTATAACTACTATAATGGCCATAGCAGTCATTCTGACCGCTCTTACATTATTTGCATATAATTTCAATAAGCTATATCAAATCTAAGAATAGATGACTTAACTTACAAAAACATCGCCAATATGCATTTCAATGCATAGGTAAAACCTTTATGGGCACATATGAAACGCATATGCCCCAAACTGGCCAAAACAGTCATTCTGACCGTCACGGGAAAATAATATGAAAATATAATAAACTGCGAGAAAACGAAAAACAATTTGTTTTAGTGAGCAAAAATATCATGCTGTAAAATACAATGAAAATTGTATGCATACGGTCATATGGTCGTATGCAAATGCATTTGGTCAGTATTACTGTTATGGCCATTCAAGTTAGAAATACTCAAAACTCTTTTGTGTCTTGTAATTTTCATAAAATAACAATGATAGAATCAAATATAGACACATTTAGGAAAAGTCAGGGTCCTATAGTTACATGGGTTTAATTTCAACAAAGTTATTACATTGCAACATTTTAAAACAGTCAAAATGACTGCCTTGGTAGTTCTAGTGTTAATAGTAGGCTGCTGCCACCACCTTTAATTATTTAAACCAGTTTTGAACCATTTGTAATCTAGATACTGAAGAATTGTTTATTCACAAATACAGGGAGTTACAATAGTCAATTCTAGAATAAATAAAAGCATGGATCGCAGTTTCAAAGTGCTTAAAAGAAAGAACATATTACGCCTTGGGAGTATTGGAGCATGCAAATATTAGAGCATATTAGAACATGCAAATAGGCAGTTTTTACATCCACCTTGTGGAGGTCATTATCATATTGTGCCGTCATTTGCATTAAAGCACGTACTGAAGTGATATTTGCTGTTGGTGAGAAAGTTTCTTTGTAATCTACACCCATCACTTGACTATAGCCTTTTGATAAATATCTGGCCTTGTATGCCTCAGTCTCATCTGCATTGTTTTTGACAGCATAGACCAAGGGCGTAGGTTTGGCCTCAGCTTTGGTGGGGACATCCCCCTCCCCCTCCCCCTGGAATGAGTTTTCTATATGTAATTAAATAATGAACAAATGAATAAAATACACACGTATCATAGTATGCATTCAACACAACAAATCCATTATTATTATCTATTATTATTATTATTATCCATGATTACAGTATTCCATTAATACTAAAATTGTATCTACTATTCTATATCAAATTCTATTGATATATTCTATTCTTAAATATTAAATTCTTAGGCTACACTCACTCACAAATACATTACATAAATAGAATGTAGAAACGAAAAATGTCTCAGATCCACTTTTTATGTTGACTGCAAGATTCTAAGTTAAGGTCAGCTAATTAACATTCAGTGACTTGCTAACGTAGCATTCTATCATGATAGCGTGACTTCTATGAGTCTATCAGTGCTGCACAGCCTAATCAATACTCTTAACCTTAGTTGAAAGATTGCTGCTGCTAGGTTTAACTGTAACAACATGGTAACACATACTATCACCAATCAATACTATTTTCCACAGTAGAATCTGCATTTGAAAGCCTGGTCAGTCACTACTACTGCTAGTTTATTTGTGTGGCTAGTTATTTTGCCTACTTACACTCTGATTTATGAAAAAGCTTCGTATGTCCCCTTTCTTCTTCTTGGGTGGCATAGCTGATCTATCTACAAAGTACAAAAAGTGGCAAAAAACGGAATATTAAAATGTTTTACTCTGGCCTTTGTATGTGGCAGAGAGACAGCCCTGGTAACTTACCGTCGGCGTTGTCGACGCGCGCGCGCGCACACACACACACACACACACACACACACACCACCCGCTCGCTGCCAGTGCAAGCACAAAAGTAGTCCCGGCCCGCGCGTGTAGCCTGTCAGATACACCGCCGCCAATCAAATTACGGCGTTTCTTGTACTGTCGTTGTTTTGGCCGTTGGAATCGATCCAAATAGCAGCGCAAAGATCCAAATAGCAGTTCAAAGGAGCTTGCTAAATATTGGTGGGGACAAATTTGTCATCTCAAAATATTGATTGGGACTAGTACCTAGCGTCCCCCCCTAAACCTACGCCCATGGCATAGACCCATCTACCCCCCACTGCATGTTTACCTTCAGGTAGTGTACTTAGAGTAAATGTGTCTTTTTTAAGGGAATCCATTTCATCTTTCATGGCCCTAGACCACATCTGTGACTCACTAGAACTCATGGCATCCTTGAATGTTTGTGGTACGTCACTCACTCTGTAACAGAAGTCCACATTGGTCAGAATATGGTCATCACATTCAACATCAGAAACATAATCAGACAAATATGGAGCTCTTCTGGTTCTCTTAGGGTAACGTGTACTGTGATCAACTCCCTCTTTCTTTCTCTTAGACGCATTTTGAGGTTTATGAGTCTTTTCTGGGGTCTGATCAGTCACATTTTCTGTTGACTGGATACATATCTTTCCCCATGAAAATCATCTTCTGACATTGAAATGTCAGTCTGTGTCTGGTGTTCAGTAACACACTTTGTTACAAAACGCCTCGGTTACGACTGTAACCTCGGTTCCCTGAAGAGGGAACGAGCGTTGCGTCGAAATTGACGCTATGGGAACGCTTTGCGTGATGACGTCTTGAAGCACATGTAAAATCAGTCCAATGGTGTGGCGGAACGTCAGAGGCGGGTGACGTCACGTACCAGGAAGCTATAAAAGCCGGCCCGAAACAGAAAACGAAAGCTTCGTAAAGTCTGAAGTCGCGCTGACAGGCATGAAGGAGATATGGCAAGGCGACGCAACGCTCGTTCCCTCTTCAGGGAACCGAGGTTACAGTCGTAACCGAGGCGTTCCCTTTCAAGGGAACTCGCGTTGCGTCGAAATTGACGCTATGGGAACGTCTATACCAACGCCTCCATAGCTACAAATGTCTGTCCTGTGTGTAATCATGTGAGCAGCACTAAGAAGACAAAACATGAGACCCTGGAGCAGAGTCTAAATCCAGAGAGTAGAACCTGACGAAGGTGTGCGGTGAGGACCAGCCTGACGCATCACAGACGTCCTGTAACGATACTCCTGATATAAGGGCCTTAGAGGCCGCCATACTCCTAGTAGAGTGCGACCGGACAGCCAAAGGAGAAGGCTGTCCAGCCGCCTCATAAGCAAGTGAGATAGCCTCAACCACCCACTTGCTCATCCTTTGCTTAGACACCGGACCTTCCTTGTTAGGAGACCCAAAGCACACAAATAATTGATCACTTTTACGCCACAGGGCAGCTCTGTGGACATAAGCGTCTAACGCCCGAACTGGGCAAAGCAAATTATTAGCCTCCTGGTCCGCATTCTGAAAGGGAGGAGGACAGAAGGCCTGCAGAACAATAGGTCTAGCCACATTAGTGGGGACCTTGGGGATATAACCCGGTCTAGGGTGAAGAAAAGCTTTGACCATACCCGGAGCAAACTCCAAGCATGACGGAGCAACCGACAATGCCTGGAGATCCCCTATTCTTTTAAGAGAAGAGATGGCGAGAAGAAACAGAGCTTTCAGAGTTAGAAACTTCACGCCTAAAAAAGTGGTCCTCTGAAGTGGAGAAAGCACACTCTTCTTGGCGTTCAGCCGTAACCCCAGCTCTTTCATGTGGGCGAGAACAACATCTCGATGTTGAACCGCCAACTGATGCGACTGAGCTAAAATCAACCAATCGTCGATGTAGTTCATGATGCGAATACCCTGGAGGCGCAGAGGCGCCAGAGCTGCATCCACGCATTTGGTGAAAGTGCGGGGTGATAAAGCCAGGCCGAATGGAAGAACTCGATATTGGTATGCTTTGCCCCCGAAAGCAAACCTCAGGAACTTCCAATGACACGGACGGATGGAAATATGGAAATATGCGTCCTTGAGATCTATCTGATCTGTGGCACGATTTGTCTCAAAGTTAACATTTTGAACTTGAGCTGCATGACTGACTCGTTCAGAACTCGAAGATCTAAAATGGGACGCAATCCCCCGTCCTTTTTTGGAACTATGAAGTACCGGCTGTAAAACCCGGTTTCCCTGTTGGAGGGAGGTACATATTCTATGGCCCCTTTCTCTAACAGAGTGTTTACTTCCTGTTCCATAACCAGAACCTGCTCGGGGCCCACCACTGTGGGCAGGACCCCCATAAACCGAGGTGGGCGTTTCTTGAATTGTATCTGATACCCTTTTTCCACGGTCTGCAGGACCCAACGAGAAACATTTGACAGTAGCTTCCACGCTGTCAAAGATTCTACTAGAGGTACCAGCCTCTCGAGACTGGTTTCTGGATTTTGTTGCTGTTGAGTAGTCGGTTCGTCGCCCTGTAACGGCGCACCGGCAGGGAAAGACCGAACAGACTGCTCTAGCACCCTCCTCAGAGGGGGCGGGCATCCCGAGGCCACTACGTTTCCGGGTGGACCTTGAGATATGTGCTCGCCGGAGACCGCTGCGCCCTGTAACACCGGAGGCGGCAGGGTTGGCAGAACGGTCCCATGAGGGCACCGAAGAGAGACGGGCACCGTGAAAAGAGGTGTTAACCGCTCTGCTTCGGGGGGAACTACCCTCATTTGTCCTGAGCCCTCGGACGTCAGGACCTTTTCCCAGCAGCCTTCTTGGCGGTAATAACGGTCCGCAGATCCGTTTTACCCCTCGAAGACTGCTGGGTTTGAGAGCGCCCTCCGTGTCCCCGAGATTTTTGGGGGGGAGCACGGGAGGACACACTCTGTTTTTGAGTGGCACGATGTTCAGCGCTCTTTTTAGAGGAGTGAGGCTGCTCCCGCTCAGCAGCCTCAATGAAAGAACGGCGGGGGAGAAGTTTTTGCAGTGCAGCTGCCTGTTTAGAAGCTTCTTGAGATTTAGCTACCGCACTGTTAACTGCATCACCAAAAAGACCGACAGTGGAGACCGGAGCATCTAAGAGAACGTGTTTCTCTTTATCCTTTATATCGCTCAGATTGAGCCACAGATGCCTCTCAGTGGCCACCAGGGCTGCCATAGACCGCCCGATTGATTTAGCGGTCTCCTTGGTAGCCCTGAGAGACAAATCTGTGGCTCTGCGTAGTTCGGCCACCGTGTCAGGACCAATTCCCCCGCCCTCCTCTAAATCCCCCAATAATTCTGCCTGATATGCTTGCATAATAGACATCGTATGCAGACACGCTGCAGCTTGACCAGCGGCTGCATACGACTTATGAACCAGTGTTGATGTGAATTTCACTGGCTTAGAGGGAAGTGAAGGAGCCTTCAAGGAAGATGCCGTTGCTGGAGAGAGATAGCTCGCAAGCGTCTCCTCCACCTTCGGCATCTCCCCATAACCATATTCTTTATATTTATGAATGGAAGAATAGAGGGATGTTTGTGGTGTATAAACTCTATGTGAAACTGGTTTTCCCCACGATCTCGACACCTCGGTGTGGAGATCGGGGAAAAACGGAAGGCTTCTGCGCTGAGGCTGTGCACGAGATGGCAGGAAGCGTTCGTCGAGCTTACTTTTCGAACGAACGTCCTGCCTATCTTCTGGCCACTCAATTGATAATTTTTGAACTGCTCTCGTGACAACATCGAGCAATTCCTCAAAAGCGTGAGACTGAGGTGGCGAATCCTCAGACTCAGCTTCAATACTAACAACGTCCAACTCCTCAGAGCTGGACAATTGCAGTATTGGTGCCTCCATCGGGGGGGAAGAAACCGCAGCGCGTGCTTCCACACCCTGATGAGAGGCACTGGATCTATCAGAAGGATGTTGAGATAAGGCAGAGCCCGTCTCAACATCCACTGATAAATCCATTTGTGAACCCCAGGTCTGAGATCGACGCCGTGCCTCGGCAGCGGCGGGACCCAAGCCCTGGGGAACGTGGTCGGGATTGAACCGAGCCAAGCGGGATCGGAGCGTACGCAATGGAAGCGCCTCGCAATGCACACAGTCACCACCCTCGAGTGCTGACTGGGCATGCTCCTCACCCAAACAAACAACACAAAGAGTGTGAGTATCACCTCCCGTTAAATAACGCGGGCAGGGATGGACACACACTCTAAACTGCTGCTTGCTCGCCATACTGAATATATATAAATAGATATAGACAGACAACACCAAATAACAAGGACAGATTCAACACAGAGCGCAACTGAAGACTCAGAAAGCTTTCGTTTTCTGTTTCGGGCCGGCTTTTATAGCTTCCTGGTACGTGACGTCACCCGCCTCTGATGTTCCGCCACACCATTGGACTGATTTTACATGTGCTTCAAGACGTCATCACGCAAAGCGTTCCCATAGCGTCAATTTCGACGCAACGCGAGTTCCCTTGAAAGGGAACTCATAAGCCTGTGCTTGAGAACTTTTCCTGTGTCTGGATAATAGACCCGGTATGCAGGGCTGCTTTTGTCATACCCTACAAACATTCCTTTTTCACATCGAGCATCTCATTTCTTTTTGTCCTGCTTGTATGCGTAACATACCGAACCAAAAACAGAACCAATAAATTCGGTGCCGTTGTCTGATCTACACTTGAAATCGTCTTTAGCTACTGGGTCAACAGCACCAGCTAGATCTGTGTGCACTAGTTCAAGTACAGCCTTAGCTTGTGTATCAGGTTCCCTGTTTCTACTCTGAACAACCCTGTGTGCAAACCTCACAGTTTAGGTTAGATTTATCAATCTTTCCCTTGATTTTCATTCCCTTAACTACATCCTGCAATTTGGAAACATCCTCATAATTGTAGTGGCCGAGGATCTCATGCCAGGTTTGAATGTCATCCGTTACAACTATCATTGTCCTCGTTGACAGTGTTCAGATAGTACAGTCTGTTGTATTCTTGAATGTGAAATTTAGTACCGCTCTTGTGAATGAGTTCATCACGTCCTTGTTGGAAGCTGATCGAAGCTCCATTCTTCGTTGTAGCTTTAACAGAGAAGATGTCCTGCGGGTACGATGGGATGTATAACGCGCTCCTCAGCATCGCCTTCACCTGTTGTCCCTCGTTGTCAATCAAACACACCTGCGCATCTCCTCTTTTCAGCGCCACTCCGCTCGCTCTTGTCTCGTCAGCCAACTCAGTGTAGTGTTTCTCCGGCTGGAATTTGTCATCAAACTTTTTTAATTTGTAAATGTCCGTAATAATGTGCGATGTCGCACCAGTCTCAACCATTAGTCCCTTTCGTTGCACACTGTAGAATTGGCAGTCACTCGCTCTAAAGACAAATGTGTGTTCGTCGTTGTCCTCTTTATCAGCGGCTTGTTTAACATTGTCTCTCTTTTTGCGTCTGCAATTTTCATCTTTGTGTATCAAGCTATTAAACCACAGTCTTTTGTGATTTTAGGTCGGGCTAACACAGGCTTTGTGCCGCAGTTATAGCACGTGATGTCTGAGTCTGCTAATGTTAAACCGGGTGCACACTGTGTGATTTATAATAGTCCTTTACGATTGTTGCTTGTCAGACTGTACGAACATGATCATCGCTGTAAGTCATGTCACACTGTAAGATCTCAGTTGTCATTGATGTCAGACAGTCAAGACGCGTTAAAAACGGACGCACAGAAAACTTGTCCAGAGTTTTACATCATTAATCAATGACACAGACGGTGGCCTAGTGAGCTCTTTTACACACGGGATTGAGATAGTGGCTACAAAGAAATCTCTAATGTTAATTTTGGTCACGGTTTGTCTTGGAAAAACTAAGACAATTTGACGGTTGTCGTAGGAGAATCACTGCAGGACTCAAGACGAAAATCTGGCAGTGTCAGAAGATTTGTCTCTCAGTAAAATTTGATCGCAACGGAAACATATCAAACTAACCATCAAAGACTTCAGATTTTAGCCAAGGATCAGAGGATTCTTTTAGGATTTGCTAAATTTGTCAGACGGCCAAATCGTGGCCAAAATCGCACAGTGTGAACCCGGCTTTAGTCGTCCGGAGCTGAGGCACTCGCTCTCATCACGTTATCATCGCTAGCGCTGGTGTGAAACTTTCACGTACTTTCAAAACTTTTCAACTTGGTTTTGAACTCTACAAACGTTATGTTTTCATCACTTTGTGTGATATGGATGGCGAACGGTTTAAATGAGTCTGGCAAACCTTTAACAGTCCATCACTGAGACTCTCTTCTGCATTCCTCAGAGCTGTGATTGCGGTTTTCTCTCATTTGCCATTTTCTATAGCGACGTCAACTCTGTGTACAGGCTGATTATTCACGGTTTCCTTTACCAGCGTAATAACCTCTCAAAATCTGTAGAGCTTCCCTACCGTCGTCCGCTGCATCTCTCATTACAAGAGACACACTTTTGTCATCCAAGTATTGTATCAGCTCTGCATTTGCTTCCTCGTTTTTATCTCCATCATCATCCTCTTGTTCCTTTTATCCATTTACATACACGTGACATGAGCAGTATGAGGGCACAAATTACAAACTTTACCAATAACACATTGGCTGATGCATCATCATCCTCCTCATGCTAAACTTATATTTAAATATGTTACAATTTTAAAAGTAAATGCACATTGTTCTTAAGTGCTGCATCTTCCCCTGTACTATTGTGTCTATGTGTGAGTTGTAACTCATCGTCTCAAACTTTTCTATTTTCCTGAGAATTAATTCATGTTGACTCTATAATAATATGAGAGCGTGCATATACTGTACAGAACAGCAGTTTATTTGTTTCATCTCTTCCACACAGAGATCATGTTTTCATAAAAGAAGCCCTTGAAGACCTCAAGATCTGCAGCTTTTGACCAGATTTAAAGCAGACCAATTATAAATCTACTTCTATTTCTCTTCTGTCATATTCAAGCCGGACAACTGTGATTAAATGTCACACTTTTTACTCTAGTGAAAATTTCTCAGGATTAGTCCATTTCTGTATAAACAAAAACTTTATTAAAGTCTCGACTACAAAAAAAAACTGTTACTACACTGTTAACACACATTACCCTCTTGTGGCACACACCCCAATGACAGGACATGATGTCTCACTGTATGGGATAACTGTCACAATGGATCCTGCCATTAAACTATTATAATGTATTTCAGTTTTACTGTGTTCAGTTGTTTACCCAACAGCTATTAGTAATTGTCTATAACATCTCTCTCACTCTCTCTCTCCTTCAAACACACACACACACACACACACACACACACACACACACACACACAGAGAGAAAACCCGCAGAAACTCTCCACAAAGACACGCCATTAAAAGCATTAGACAGCGCCCTCTTCTGGATTGAGTTTGTCCAATACTTGTCCAAACTACAGTGTTGATGTCCTACTGTATCTTCTACACTGTAAAAAAAAACAATCGCAGTTAAAAATAAAACAAAGACTATTGAAGTGAGTTTTACAAGAAAGTACTATTTCAGACTTTCTAACGTTTAACTCAATTAGCTACTTGCCGTTTCTTTGTAATTATTTGTGAAATGTACAATCAGTTTCTGAGTGAAAATAGTTTCAAAGTAAATCCAACAAATTTTTTCAGTGTTGCAATACTTGACCTGTGTTTCTAACAGTGTCATTGGTCAAATGGTTGTGTGTGAGAATATATGGTAAAACTAAAATAAAGAAAAATGAGCAGAAGACATGAAAGAATACTTTTTACTTTACAATACTTTAGAAAACTGATCCAAATAGTTAGTAGTTCCTTTAGAAGGATGTAGTAACACTTGATTCATTACTAGTGGGGTTACCATTATAAATTATGCATTATTCCTGTAGTTCTCTGGGAGGTATGAAATAAAAACGACCACATTCTCCTGAGCGCTATTACTTACTAATTTGTTAATCAGAGTTAGTTAATAGTAGTTACTAGAATGTTAATAGTGCGTTACTCATCTGTCCCTGTGTAGTTACTCATTAATGAAGGAACAGTGTTATAAAGTGTTTCCTCCAACAGTCTTTCATTCAGAGCATCAGGAAATGTGAGGAGGCGTTCTGTATTGTAAGGATAGTTGGTACAGCATCAGTGGAGACGGCGGCACACATGGTGAGACTGGCACACAATCATGTTCCTCTCACGTCTCCTGACTTTACAGAGGTTTCAAACCGACTTCATCCACACACATGAAATGGTGATGTGATCCTCCAGCTCCAAGCTCCACTATTCTCTAAGAAAAAAGATCATTCATGAAGCAAATTATTCCAGTTGCATGTATGGTATAACAAGGCATTACAAGAACAAATCGCCTCGGTTACGACTGTAACCTCGGTTCCCTGAAGAGGGAACGAGCGTTGCGTCGAAATGACGCTATGGGAACGCTTTGCGTGATGACGTCTTGAAGCACATGTAAAATCAGTCCAATGGTGTGGCGGAACGTCAGAGGCGGGTGACGTCACGTACCAGGAAGCTATAAAAGCCGGCCCGAAACAGAAAACGAAAGCTTCGTAAAGTCTGAAGTCGCGCTGACAGGCATGAAGGAGATATGGCAAGGCGACGCAACGCTCGTTCCCTCTTCAGGGAACCGAGGTTACAGTCGTAACCGAGGCGTTCCCTTTCAAGGGAACTCGCGTTGCGTCGAAATGACGCTATGGGAACGTCTATACCAACGCCTCCATAGCTACAAATGTCTGTCCTGTGTGTAATCATGTGAGCAGCACTAAGAAGACAAAACATGAGACCCTGGAGTAGAGTCTAAATCCAGAGAGTAGAACCTGACGAAGGTGTGCGGTGAGGACCAGCCTGCCGCATCACAGACGTCCTGTAACGATACTCCTGATATAAGGGCCTTAGAGGCCGCCATACTCCTAGTAGAGAGTGACCGGACAGCCAAAGGAGAAGGCTGTCCAGCCGCCTCATAAGCCAGTGAGATAGTCTCAACCACCCACTTGCTCATCCTTTGCTTAGACACTGGACCTCCCTTGTTAGGGGAGCAAAAGTCACTTTTACGCCACAGGGCAGCTCTGTGGACATACGTGTCTAACGCCCGAACAGGGCAAAGCAAATTATTCGCCTCCTGGTCCGATTTCGAAAGGGAGGAGGACCTCCAAGTGCCACGAGGGAAACGAGATACCAAAGGGTCTTTCCCCACAGACATTCCACCCAAAGGACTGTGGTAAGCACCTACGGCCGCCACATAAACCTTTAAAGTGGACGGGGTCAGACCTGCAGTGAACCGGTCCTGCAGGAACTCCAGAACTGTACCAATTGGGCAGTTGACTGGATCCAACCGACGGTCACTACACAAAGAGGTGAATACTCTTCAGTTCAGGGCATAAAGTTTCCTCGTGGAGGGAGCTCTGGACTGTAGAATGGTCTCAACAACCTCAGTTGAGAGACTTTGACTCTATGAGCTGGGCCCCCTCAGAGGCCAAGCCCACAGGTTCCACAGTTCTGGGCGGGGGTGAAATATTGAGCCCCCTGCTTGGGACAGAAGGTCCCTCCTGACGGGTAGCTCCAGAGGATGCCCGTCGAGGAGGGACACAAGATCGGGAAACCATACTCTGCCCGGCCAGCGCGGGGCTATAAAAAGCAGGCAAACCCGGTCCCTGCGAACTCTTTCCAGAACTCCCGGGAGCAGAGCAACTGGGGGAAAGGCGTACAGACGTAGCCTCTGCCACGTCTGTACCATAGCATCCAGTCCCAGAGGAGCTGGATGCGTGAAGGAGAACCAAAGTGGACAGTGAGACGTCTCTCGAGACGCAAACAGATCCACTTATAATTTCCATATCAGCTCCACCACCTCGGGGGTGGAGCCACCATTCCCCGGGCCTCGGCCCCTGTCTCGACAGAGTGTCTGCTCCTATATTCTGGACCCCGGGGATGTAGGCTGCCTTGAGTGACAGCAACTTCCCCTGGGACCACAAGAGGATATGGCATGCCAGCGCAAACCCCCTTGATATAGGCGACTACCGACGTGTTGTCCGTATGTACTACACATGGTGTCCCCTGAGACCTGTGATAAAGCTCCTCAGAGCCCGGAAGACAGCTAACATCTCTAGGCTATAGAATGCCAGGAACGATGATGGTCTTCCCACAGACCTTGAGATGAGCGACCCTCAGGATCGCTCCCCAACCCGTGAGGGAAGCATCCGTCGTTAGCAGTTTGCGACGACAAGGAGCTCCCAGCACTGGGCCCTGGGACAGGAACCAAGGTTTCTTCCACATAACCAAGGCACGTAGGCATCACCGCGTGACCTTGATTGTGCGAAATGGGTTGCCCCTCGGGGAAAACCCTCTGGTCCTGAGCCACCACTGCAGGGGCCTCATGTGCAGCAGTCCAAAAGGTATCCCGTTGGAAGCTGCTGCCATGAGACCCAACAGTCTCTGGAACTGTTTGACAGTGAGTAGCTGGCCTAGCTTTACACTTCTCACAGCTGCCAGGATGGAATCGAAGCGTGGCGATGACAGGCGCGCCTGCATCGACACTGAATCCCAAACCACGCCTAAAAAAGTGGTCCTCTAAAATGGAGAAAGCACACTCTTCTTGGCGTTCAGCCGTAACCCCAACTCTTTCATATGGGCGAGAACAACATCTCGATGTTGAACCGCCATCTAATGCGACTGAGCTAAAATCAACCAATCGTCGATGTAGTTCGTGATGCGAATATCCCGGAGGCGCAGAGGCGCCAGAGCTGCATCCACGCATTTGGTGAAAGTGCGGGGTGATAAAGCCAGGCCGAATGGAAGAACTCGATATTGGTATGCTTTGCCCCCGAAAGCAAACCTCAGGAACTTCCAATGACACGGACGGATGGAAATATGCGTCCTTGAGGTCTATCGTGACAAACCAGTCCTCGGACCTGATCTGTGGCACGATTTGTCTCAAGGTTAACATTTTGAACTTGAGCTGCATGGCTGACTCGTACAGAACTCGAAGATCTAAAATGGGACGCAATCCCCCGTCCTTTTTTGGAACTATGAAGTACCGGCTGTAAAACCCGGTTTCCCTGTTGGAGGGGGGTACATATTCTATGGCCCCTTTCTCTAACAGAGTGTTTACTTCCTGTTCCATAACCAGAACCTGCTCGGGGCCCACCACTGTGGGCAGGACCCCCATAAACCGCGGTGGGCGTTAATAGAATTGTATCTAATACCCTTTTTCCACGGTCTGCAGGACCCAACGAGAAACATTTGACAGTAGCTTCCACGCTGTCAAAGATTCTACTAGAGGTACCAGTCTCTCGAGACTGGTTTCTGGATTTTGTTGCTGTTGAGTAGTCGGTTCGTCGCCCTGTAACGGCGCACCGGCAGGGAACGACCAAACAGACTGCTCCAGCACCCTCCTCAGAGGGGGCGGGCATCCCGAGGCCACTACGTTTCCGGGTGGACCTTGAGATATGTGCTCGCCGGAGACCGCTGCGCCCTGTAACACCGGAGGCGGCAGGGTTGGCAGAACGGTCCCCTGAGGGCACCGAAGAGAGACGGGCACCGTGAAAAGAGGTGTTAACCGCTCTGCTTCGGGGGGACTACCCTCATTTGTCCTGAGCCCTCAGACATCAGGACTTTTTCCCAGCAGCCTTCTTGGCGGTAATAACGGTCCGCAGATCCGTTTTACCCCTCGAAGACTGCTGGGTTTGAGAGCGCCCTCCGTGTCCCCGAGATTTTTGTGGGGGAGCACGAGAGGACACACTCTGTTTTTGAGTGGCACGATGTTCAGCGCTCTTTTTAGAGGAGTGAGGCTGCTCCCGCTCAGCAGCCTCAATGAAAGAACGGCGGGGGAGAAGTTTTTGTAATGCAGCTGCCTGTTTAGCAGCTTCCTGAGATTTAGCTACCGCACTGTTTACTGCATCACCAAATAAACCAACAGTGGAAACCGGAGCATCTAAGAGAACGTGCTTTTCTTTCTCTTTTATATCGCTCAAATTGAGCCACAGATGCCTCTCAGTGGCCACCAGGGCTGCCATAGACCGCCCGATTGATTTAGCGGTCTCCTTGGTGGCCCTGAGAGACAGATCTGTGGCTCTGCGTAGTTCAGCCACTGTGTCAGGACCAATTCCCCCGCCCTCCTCTAAATCCCCCAATAATTCTGCCTGATAGGCTTGCATAATAGACATCGTATGCAGACACGCTGCAGCTTGACCAGCGGCTGCATACGATTTATGAACCAGAGATGATGTGAATTTTACTGGCTTAGAGGGAAGTGAAGGAGCTTTCAGGGAAGATGCCGTTGCTGGAGAGAGATAGCTCGCAAGCGTCTCCTCCACCTTCGGCATCTCCCCATAACCATATTCTTTATATTTCTGAATGGAAGAATAGTGGGATGTTTGTGGTGCATACACTCTGTATGAAACCGGTTTTCCCCACGATTTCGACACCTCGGTGTGGAGATCGGGGAAAAACGGAAAGCTTCTTCGCTGAGGCTGTGTACGAGATGGCAGGAAGCGTTCGTCGAGCTTACTTTTCGAACGAACGTCCTGCCTATCCTCTGGCCACTCAATAGATAATCTGTGAACTGCTCTCGTGACAACATCGAGCAATTCCTCAAAAGCGTGAGACTGAGGTGGCGAATCCTCAGACTCAGCTTCAATACTAACAACGTCCAACTCCTCAGAGCTGGACAATTGCAGTATTGGTGCCTCCATCGGGGGGGAAGAAACCGCAGCGCGTGCTTCCACACCCTGATGAGAGGCACTGGATCTATCAGAAGGATGTTGAGATAAGGCAGAGCCCGTCTCAACATCCACTGATAAATCCATTTGTGAACCCCAGGTCTGAGATCGACGCCGTGCCTCGGCAGCGGCGGGACCCGAGCCCTGGGGAACGTGATCGGGATTGAACCGAGCTAAGCGGGATCGGAGCGTACGCAATGGAAGCGCCTCGCAATGCACACAGTCACCACCCTCGAGTGCTGACTGGGCATGCTCCTCACCCAAACAAACAACACAAAGAGTGTGAGTATCACCTCCCGTTAAATAACGCGGGCAGGGATGGACACACACTCTAAACTGCTGCTTGCTCGCCATACTGAATATATATATATAATATAGACAGACAACACCAAATAACAAGGACAGATTCAACACAGAGCGCAACTGAAGACTCAGAAAGCTTTCGTTTTCTGTTTCGGGCCGGCTTTTATAGCTTCCTGGTACGTGACGTCACCCGCCTCTGACGTTCCGCCACACCATTGGACTGATTTTACATGTGCTTCAAGACGTCATCACGCAAAGCGTTCCCATAGCGTCATTTCGACGCAACGCGAGTTCCCTTGAAAGGGAACTGTACCCGCACATACTAGAACTTTGCCTCCTTCATGATTTGTCTCCTTTATTCTGACATGGTCTCGTTTAAGAACTCTATCAATAGTTGTCAAACTCACACTGTTGATATTTCTAAATGTTCCCTGATCTTCAGTTACTGCTGCTGGATTTCACACAGTCTGATCGTCAGGGACGTGCGGTCAGGGTAGGCAGGGAAGGCAGTGCCTCACCAAAGGAAATGTTGACATTACATTTATTAATTCCAAGAGCTTTATTAATTCACCACATTATTAATTGCATTTATTTTATTCCAAATATGAATTTTTGTAACAAAAAATTTCAGGAATACACATATAATATACTCATTTTGCCATTGTTTGCTCCTAAAACCATTGTTTCATGCAGGAAATTCAAGGCCATGCCCATTGAGGCAGAGGTTAGCAGTGCCTCTTTGGTCCATAGAACGTAGTTTACGTAGATTTGCGCATGCGCAGTCAGTTCTCATGCTGTCTTGAATTATCAACATTGGCCCTGTCCCAAATGGCGCACTTCATGCGGACTTTCGGTCTCGTGGACTTGAATTGCGCGTGCTCGCTGAGTCTACGAGTCCGTAGGCCGTCCCGTTCAGCATTTTAGAGCTCTGAAGTGTGCTCAGCAGCGCCCCCTTTACACCCTTGAAGCGGTCTTCCACGAAGCCCGCATAGATGCAGGCTCCACGCACTTTAACTACCCAGGAATCCTTGCGAAAGGCCAATCAGACAACAGATGGGAGGAGATTTCACTCACGGACAATTGTTGACATGGCTGAGAAGAAAATATTACTGTTTTTATGACCTAAATGTACATTTTACCAGTTGTTACCTACAGTTTATTCAAACATTATGGTCATCGACCAGTGGTTGATGTCTCAAACATAATAATAGCGCGTTTAATAATACGATCGCATTATGATTCATTAAATAAATAGAACCGAATGGCAGGGCTTTACTGAGTCATATGTAAACATAGTATGAATATTGAAACCTGTAAATTGAAAAAAATATGTTTAAATTATGTTTTAAAATTGTAATCTTAGTTCAAATGGAACATTATGTATTATTATGTACAACTGTATACATCATTTAAATAAGCATGATTTATCTATTGTCTAATGCCCAGGTGATATGCACAATATCAAAATATAGAACTGTAAAATTAGGCTGTGTAGTGGACATGGAGATGAGACGTCGGAGCGCAAAAATGTGATTCTCCTGTCCTACAACAACCAGACCGTTATTTCCGGCATGCCGAGCGAGTCTGTCCCAAAAATACCTCTCAATGCGTCCTCGTGGACTCGCGCCAAGGGTCTGCACTACATGGTCTGCACTACATGACGTCACCAAAAATGTGGACTCTGAGGAAGTCCACAAGTCCGGAGTTGGGACAGGGCCATTGAGGCAGAGACCGAGCTTGCTTCATGTCACGTGATCCACTCGCTCTCACTCAATCTGCGCTTCCCGATACTTAGCATCTAGCGGCGCCTAGCGTTGGTTGTCAACAGGCCCGGGGTGGGTAATCGGGAGAATCGGGAGAATTCCCTGTGGGCCGCTTCACTTTTGGGCCGGTCGAGGATTATTATTTTTTTTTCACATTTGTCACGTTAGTTACACACGTTCTGCATTCTGACACCGCAGCGCGCAGCCTCAATCATAAGAGATGAACCAGTCAAAAGATTTTTGCAAGCGAACACAACGTTTTTTGGTGAACGCTATACAAAACTTTTCTGAGAGAACGCAAAAGCATATAAAAAAAAAACCATATACCCTATCTCATATTTTTCACATGACCATGTCCCTGTGGGGGTTCCGTAGAGCACCAGTAATCCAGATTTGGTAATGGGAAAATGTTTACATCCAGATCAGGGTGATCCAATCCAATTTTGCTTTGAAAAACCGGCACAAAAGTAAGATGGATTACCTGATCCTGGATAGCAAAACATGGGATTTCCAAATCCAGATCATTCTGATCTAGATTAAACTTTTGGAACAACTGGCCCATAATGTTAATTTTGACTTGCTTGTTTGCTGGTAGCAGAGGACAGATCTCCAGTGTTGATTGTAGATATGGTCGTGGCAAACAATACCAGTAACGTGCAGTGAAATCTTGTCATGGGTAGGCTTGCAATTCTGACTTTATAACATGCAATTGCGACTTTATTTCACGCAATTGCGACTTTATTTCACGCAATTCTGACTTTATATCAGTGTTGTTTTTGGCAGCCCTTTTAGTTTTAGTCTTAGTCTTAGTCTTTTGGACGAAAATGCTTTTTAGTTTTAGTCACATTTTAGTCACTTATAAACTTGATAGTTTTAGTCGACGAAAACGCAAAAAGGTTTTAGTCAAGTTTTAGTCAATTTTAGTAAAAAAAAAAAAGTAGTCTTTAACAAATTAATTTAGGTTAAAAAGTATTGGAAATGGGCTTAGGTTTGACAGGTTGTAGCAAGTGTTGCAATTCATAAAACAACAGTTAACCTTAAAACCTTTGCATAATAAACTAGACTTTCTCATTGGTGCAGTGCTGGCTACTTCATTGTCAGAAACCTTTTATCCCCATATTTCAAGTTATATTTTTTCCATGAATTGATGCTCTTCTAAAATTTCAGCACATTGGCTATTTTCACCAGTAATCACAGTAATAAAGGAATGGTTTACAGTTTAAACAGCAAAAAACGTTGAGCTACTACAACATTACACACAGATAAAGTGGTAACAGTGGAATCACTGTTTTACTCAAAAAAACCCGGGAATAAAAACATTCTTACTTTGGCAATTGTGGCTTTATTATATAATTAGTTAAATAATCATTTATGTTATAATCTAAGTTATATAATAATTATATATTACTTTGTACCAATTAGCCCACTAAACTAATGCTCGGACACACTCGGTCTCTCTCGCGCGCAGACACACTCGGTCTCTCTCGCGCACTTTCGGTCTCTCTCGCGCAGTTCGTTTCACTTTTGTCCAGCCCGGCGCCTCATATCGAAGATGTGTGGCGAGTGACTAGCCGCAGCCGCAGGTGTGGTGTTGTTGTGTGGAACCTGGTGCGCGGCATGGCGGCCGCCGGGTGGTGGGCGTACCCAAAACAAGGATAGGAAGCGGCAGCATTGCTGATACTTTTTTTTTTTTTTTGATAAAAACAGACAGATTTCACGCAAATTAGGCAGAAATGACACGCATTGTGAACGTCAGACTTATAATCATTTTCGTTCCGTCTCGTCTCGTCAACGAAAACTCGAAAACGTCTCGTCATATTTTAGTCACCTTAGAGCCATTTTTAGCTAGTCATCGTCGCGTTATCGTCATAAAAAAAAGGTGCGTCAACGAAATCATTTCGTTATCGTCATCGTTGACGAAAACAACATTGCTTTATATCTCGCAATTCTGACTTTATAACACGCAATTGCGACTTTATATCTTGCAATTCTGAGAAATAATGACAGAATTGCGAGATGTAAACTCGCAATTGTGAGATAAAAAGTCGCAATTATCTTTTAAAATGTTTTATTCTGTTGCGGAAACAAGCTTCCATACCTCCTGGCCTCTTCCTCCCATCCATCCTCCCTGACGCGTACCGTTACGGTAGGGCCGGCCCAGCTATCGGTAGGCGCCGGCGTTGCCGCGGTAGCCTTCCTGAGAAAACGTTTTGGAAAAGACGGGCTATGGACCCAACCAACTCTATAGGAGGGGAGGGGAGAACACACACTTTGAATTAAATATAGCCTAATATTTTTGTTTGATTTTTACAGCTGTTTGGGGATTATTTAATGGCGCCAAAATCTCTTTTTTACTTTACAGTAGGCTACCGAAAGACTTAATATGTAGCCTAATGTCTACATCTAATGTATTATTTTAACAGTTAAGCTAATCAAAAGCAAAATAAAAGTATGAGTGTGTGTGTGTGTGTGTATATTGCATGATACAAATGTTGTATTTTTGACCAATTTTAAAGTTTTACTACATTTTCTTCCTGGAATCCACCTTGAAATCCTACCCCCTGTTGGGATCAGGATAATCCTGTTTTTTTTGGATCAAAGTTTTCCAAATCCTACTGACAAGTTTTGAACAACACAAACTGAAGGTTTGATCCAGATTAAAACTAGGATTGGATTCCATGATCTAATCTGATTTCAGATTCCTTCTTTCCCTTTTGAACAACCCATTTTCAAGATTTGATCCAATCCGATAACCAAAATCCGATCATCTTACCTTTGAACAACTGGCCCTTCAACAGTCACAAAAATGGGATTGATGAAACATCTGCATTACTGTAGACAGATTGTTCTGCAAAAGTACAGTAAAGCTGAAATACACCGTGGCGTACAGTAACTGTTCTCATTCTGAATAAGCCTGAGAGACGCCACCGTGTTTCAACTCAGAATGTGTTGAACCCTTCATCCAGCCTCTCTACAGGACAAGCCATGATTGATCACATGGTCAATAATAACGTGCCTTTGGCCTCTATGATCCATGCTTACAAATATCAAGCATCTTTTATCGATGACTGAGGACTGATTGATGATTGAAGAGTTGAAGTTTCACACAGGTGCATTAGAGATTCATAATTATGCATATACTTTCTATCAGCTGTGAATAGATGCTTTCCTTTTGTTCAACACAGTTCATCCAATAGAGTTTGGGGTCTTTCAATGAGATCTGTGATAAACGTGTGAAACAAATGAAAAACATTTGCCAGGAAAGACTTCTGCTGTGTTAAGAATGTGATGATGAAGTTCAAGTGTGGTTTTATAATGTACTTATTTTACGCAACAGCTTTTAGTAATAGCGTATTACTAAATAATAGTCTATTACTAACACAACATGTGAAAACAAGCATTTATTTAATATGATATCAATATTAATATGATACTTCATACTGAGATAGTCCTGTAGACTTTCCCTCTGGGACAACTAGCCCCGGTCTCCCAATATTTTGTAAATGTTCTTATGTTTATTTATCACGAGTTCCTTATGTATTACCTCTCGATAGAGTGATGCAATCCATGTAAATAAAAAGTGACACAGTAAAAATATTTTACATTCAGATTTTGAACAGATGCAGAAAGTTAATGGTGGAATTAATCCAGCTAATCCAAGATAAACTCTTTAATAATAATGATCACAGAGAATACACAAAGGAAGAAACTCTTACCACTACAGATGACGATGAGAAACGACAAACGAATGAACAAAACAGGAAGTCCTTTACACAGAGAACTGAACTATACATGTGGGAATAATTAAATGTGGGAACAAAGAGAATTTAGTAACTATAGGAACGAGAACTGAACAAAGGAAACATTGGAACATGAACACAAACACAATGAAACATAACCTCTCCAGTATTGTTCTGTGAGTTCATTGTAAAATAAAAGGTAAACTGCTGCGTTTTCAACCTTTACTCATCATTTATTTAAATCTCACTGTGACACCGATCCATGATGGGTCACTGTATGTTATACATGACCATTAATACATTTGAAAGCCACAATCTTTAATTACACATTACAAGTATTTTATATTAAGCTCAAACATTTTGATGAACTTTTATTTGCCAGTTTAAATACATACAAACTGCCTCAAAAGCTTGTGTCTGTTGCTTTAGTAAATAAATAATTATATCAAATGACAGAAAAAAACCTAGAATTGAATACATTTGAACATAAAGTAGGCTATAGAGCTGGTAAGTCCCGCCCCTTCCGCTAACCCCACTGGACCTCTAGATTGAAAAATCGTCAATGCAAGTGAATGGGAGAAAATAATAATTTTCTGGTTCCGTTTGAATTTTGCCATGATTGTGAACATATGTTGTCTGTGAATTTTTTATATAATTTTTTTGTGTGAAGAATGCTACAATTTAGCGGGTAGAAGTTTGATACGGTTAGACTTTGTGTGAGAGCACTTTGTGGACTACAACCTAGTTTTTACATCAGACGGGAATCTGAAGAAAGAACAGCCCATTTGGTTTGAATGGTGACATTTGGGTACAAAACACACAGGCATCTCGATCTGTCTCCATAGATTATCATTAGCATTAGCATTAGCACCGTGATTTGACAAGTGGAGGGAAAATGTGTTATGAGGTGACGTCACATAGCGGCATGTAGTCTTTCTCATTATGTCTTTTCCACAACTGCTAGCCAAAGAATCATACAATATACTGTCAAACTCGTAACATGAAAAATTATATAAAAAATTCACAGACAACATGTTCACATTCATGGCACAATTCAAACGGGACCAGAAAATAATTATTTTCTCACATTCACTTGCATTGACGATTTTTCAACCTAGAGGTCCAGTAGGGTTTTACGGATGGGCGGGACTTACCAGCTCTATACGCTGATTTCACGCAGCCGTTATTTTGAAATCGAAAACGAGGCTCCGGTGGGAAGAAAACCGGAAGTGTCGCCTTTAATCACAGGAGAGTCGTGAATGCGATGGCGTATTGTTGTGTTTAATGATGTTGTGTCAATTCTAAAAATGTACATACATTTCTTTCATACTTTAGACTATATACAGTGAAATTAATTTATAAATAAAATAATTTTTTTATATATAATTCAGAATGTAAAAACAGAAGCAGGAATGAACTATATACATATCCTATATTGAATATTAACATCCAATAGTGTAAATCGCGGCAGCAGCTTCAGGTTGGTAATCCAAGGCATTGTTGTTTATCTTTACTTCCGGGGTTCTTCCCACCGGAGCCTCACTTTCGATTTAAAAATGGCGGCTGCGTGAAATCAGCGTATAGGGTGACCCAGAGCCATAGAGAGAGAGAGTTGCGACACTCCCATAGACCTCCGTTGTAAATAATGGCGGCGCTTTTAACCGCCTACTTCCGGGATATGAAGATCGGAATAGTTCCAAACACTGTCATTTGGGCGTTGGACACCATTCACTTACATTGCTGCGCGTCGAGTTGTTCCAGAGTTAAGTTGCCGAAATATCGACCTCTTTTGAATTGTCAACTGTCTATATTGTATCAGAGGCCCTTTGCGATGCTTATACTGGTCTTCATTTGTACATGCACAGCGTAATTATTTATATTTTATGTTGGTTGTTTCAACCAATTTTCAAGCACTGCCTGCTAGCTAGTTAGCTAGCGCGACTTCGTCAGCTAAGAGTTCGGTAATGAATCGCTACCACCTTTATAGCAACTTTTATTTTATTTTATTTTTTGGGATATACTAACTTTTCATTATGTTATTATTGTCTTGAGTGAAGCGGCTTGTGAGAACAATGCTGGACCTTTAGGATTGTTATGGCCATCACCAGTCCTGTCTGTTTCATGGATCACCTGCCCCTGGTTTTTGTTTTTCTTGTTCACACACACAAGCACACATTTTTGTTGTCTGTCATTGTTTAATAAAAAATATTTTATTTGAAAACCTTCATTTGTATCAGCCATGCTTAAATTCGTTTTTAATCTGTTATAGTTTTGATAATGTGTATGGCCTTAATCTTAAAATAATATTCTTAGTCTTAACATGATCATGTTTCACGTTGTGGTCCTGGGGGTGGCCACTTTCATCAGAAGAAGTGAGCTAGCTTCTAAGCGAATTCTGAACGGACCGCCACGGCAGACCTCTTTGCGTGATCACGAAGGTAGGCTAATGGCTGAATCAAAATTTATAAGCAAAATCACGGGAATCAATAGCCTAATACAGCCCAGTTGTGCTAAAATAAATATCATGAGACGTCCATCATCAGATGAATGATATGGAAAAGTTAAGTTAGAGCCGCTAAAGCCAGTGCTACTACCCATGCGAACATGAACACTAAGCTTTTCCCTCCAAAAATATAGCCTAAAACTCATCTCCAATTGCAAAACTGACATTAACAAAATGCAATAATGCAATAACAGCTGAAAAAGTACTTGGGTGTGTGTTTTATTTTATATTTACCGTTCAATAATGCAATCGCTGCTGTCTGTCCCATAGAAGAACATGACAGCCAGCGTATGTTTTGGAACTATTGGGGCTTACATGAACCACGTGACAGCCATAGCGGCGACATCAAAGAGTGTCGCAACTCTCTCTCTCTATGGCTCTGGGGTGACCTAATGAAAGTAAAGGGAATGTATTGGAATGAATGTGGGGGTTGCTAAAACTGCCTATTAGTCTTTGTGTTGTTTATAAATGGCATGAACACAAATGTGATTCATTTTGTCCAGGGTTTGAAATTAACACCCGCCAAATTCGGGTAAAAATCAGTGGTGGCGGGAAACACTGTCAAATCACAGGCCATTTTGGCGAGTTACTTACAGGCATATTTACTCACTTTGCTGGGGAAGTTCGTGTAAGCCAAATCTGTGCAGATTAAGCGCAAATACTCAACTCGTGAGTCCTCGTGATATATTAAATACAGCGCATGCACAGAATCTGCTCATATCTGGCTTACTTGAACGCACACGTCACTACACAACAAATAACGGCGCGTTTGTTAATTTGCGTTGAAGCAAAAGCGAAGATTAAATGTATTTGGTTAACAGAAAACACATTATTTTCCTACATTTTTTATGTTCTTTGTACTGTATCTGTCCATCTAATCACATTTTTGGTGAATAGGATCAGGATGAAAGAGGAAGGGAGGAGATGCTGGATGACAGAATATATAATATTTTATATTTATATATAATATAAATACCGATTCTGTTAACGTCTCAGGTTAACGTGTGTAAAAAGCCTATCCTACCTATAATTGTCCTATTGCAGTGCTTTGGATTACTATAGTTGACATGAATTTTTATGGTTATCATTTTGTGGCAAATACAGTATTAAAATACCATGGTATTACATATGCACCATGGTTTCAGGTTCAGAATCATGTGGACAAACCAGTCATGGTGACATGTTGATCTGGAAACCGAATCAAATATATTCTGGACTGAACGATAGTTCCTGTCATCTTCTGTTCGGCTTGCGCAATCACTGGGGTTTATAAGTGTGAGCTGGTAAACAAGAGTTTTAAACAGGACCTTCACAATCCTCAAACACCAGGGCAGACTAGAGATGGTAAGAGAAATCAGAAACATGTATGACGGGATGGATGAATTTATAGAATACCCAGATGAAAGTGTGGAACAAAGAAAGAAAAGGGGAAAAAAGGGGAAAAAAGGGGAAAAAAAGATACAGAGAACAACAGTTGGACCGACACCCAGATATTGTCTTCAAATGTTTTCAAGAGGAACGTCTGAGTTGTCTCGTCTTCAGATCCACAAACGAAGGCTTTTGGATGAGAATACTTCAAGATTTTTATCGAAACATCTCTGTTCAGTGGAATTACAAACATGAAGATAACCAGTATGTACTGAGTCTCTCTGGTGAGGAGATTGAATTGAAGAGATTCTGTGAGGAGTTTCTACAAAATCTGCATGTCAATGTAGAAGTGGGAGAGGAAGTTGATGTGCTGAATGCAAGAATAGCAGATCTTCAACTAGAAGGTAAAGTTCATAGACAAACTTTAAGTTGGCTTGAAAAAACCTAGCCAGAAAGTTTGAAACTTTGAAAGTTTAAGGTTCTAGCATGGTTTAACATGATTTACCATGTTTCTAGTATGGTTTACCACATTGCTAGTGTGATTTAGCATGTTTTAACATGACCATGGATGGATGGATGGATGGATCATCAAGATTAGAAAGAAAGAAAGAAAGAAAGAAAGAAAGAAAGAAAGAAAGATTAGTTAGTTAGATGGTTAGATACACTTGATGGAGATTTACAGATTAACATCAGTTCATAAGTAGTCCTTCCTTTAACTTCATGTAATTTTTGCTAATAATTTTGTTGATGATTCGTAAATATATAATATTATACGATTGCATATAAATCATTATACAAATATATAATACATTTTATATTTTTTATCTTTGACTATAATCAAAAGCAGTAAAGTTATTTTTCATTCAGATGAATATACAGTTCTAAATGTTCAGGCTGTTTTAATGTACATTAATATTGCTGATCATGTGTGAGTATCTTTGATATTTCATTCTATAAAGGGAAACACACAACATGTGACCGCTTCTGATGACTTCACTTATGGAAATCAGTGTCAAAAATTAATTACTGGATCCTTTATGCTTTCATGCTTTCAGCCGACACAAAAATTGGGACATCCTTGATTGACGCGTCGGGAGTGAGAGGACGCTGGCGCATTTTGGCTGCCGCTTCTCACACCGGACGAAAAAGCTTGTTTGCAACTAAACGGTTTTACCTACTGACTTTGTTTGGTACCGGTGGTATCTGTTCCTGCCTCAAGATCTGGACTGTGTCTTTGCCTGGTCGCCGCATCTGCTGCCTGTCACATTGTGACTCTGCTGTGACCACCAACAAGCTAGCTCCCGGGGTTGCCTTCGGCCGATCCCCGCTGTGTTCTGCTCGAGCAGTGGATTACAGCCCGGTTACTGGCCGGCCTGCACTCCGGAGCAGCCTGTCAGCTATGCGGCTACTGTTTATGACCTTCCTGCTGGCCTCTCTGCGGCTCGTCATCTACGGCTCTGACCATGGCGCTTCGATACACGTCCTTGCAGCTTCTCAGATTTAACCACCGCGCACCTCCTTCACTGGACATCACCTCTACTCTGCAACAACAAGGTCTTCTCCGTCGTCACCCTTATATCCACCGAGGCTCCCGTCGCAATCTTCTCTACTACTTCAGTGCCGAAAACAGTATTCCATCTTTCTGGTCCGGCCGTAGTTCACTCCCGCCTGGACACCGGTGCAACAACAACATCCGCATACGTCATCCGCGCACTCTTCACGTGACTTCATCTAACCTCCTGCCCGTCTCAACTTCCGCCACTTGGATTTCACAACAAAAGCCTCTTAAGACAGCGCTATTCAATACAAGATCACTTAACAATAAAAGCCTGCTCCTCTGTGAATTCATTATTGACAATAAACTTGATTTTCTCTGTCTTACTGAAACCTGGCACAAACCCATGGACTACATTGCATTAAATCTGACCACCCCACCTGGATACTCCTTCATCGACAACCCCAGTCTGGACCGGCGAGGAGGTGGCATCGCCGTCATTCACCGCAGCGATATCTCCATCCGCCCCATCCCCATCCCGGTTGTATCTTCATTCGAACACTTGGCTTTTAGACTTCCTGGTTCCCAATCACTCACTGCTGCAGTCATCTACCGCCCTCCCAAAACTTGCCCATCATTTCTTTCTGATTTCACTGACTTCGTAACTCAGCTGTCCTCTATTTCTCCATCCGTTCTCCTCATTGGTGACTTCAACATTCATATCGACTCTCCGGCAGCAAAATTCACATCTGACTTTTTGGACATTTTAAACTGCCTCAACCTCACCCAGCATGTCACTTCACCTACACATAATCATGGACATATCCTGGACCTGGTCTGTTCCACACCCTCCCTCACCATACATAACCTTTCATTGACCGACCTCACAATTTCTGATCATTTGGCCATCACCATGGATATCATTACCCCCTCACCTACCGTCAAACACAAAAGAACAATTACATTTCGAAACCTGAAATCCATTAGTCCCATCTCTCTCACCTCCTCCATATCCCATGCCATCTCTACCTCTTCGCTTCCCTCTGATCCGATTGTCTCTGATCTAGTCAACTTCTACAACCACACACTCTCCACCTGCCTCAACCAAATAGCCCCCCTTAAAACTGCCTCAGTCTCCTTCTCCACCTCTGCACCTTGGTACACCCCAGATCTTCACATTCTCAAAAGACAAAAAAGACAACTTGAAAGGATCCATAAAAAATCCGGTCTCACTGTCCATGCCCAAGCTTACAAACACGCCATAACCACATACAATTCTGCTCTCAAAACTGCCCGGTCCAACTTCTACTCACAACTCATCCACTCAAATTCTTCCAACTCCCGCACCCTATTCTCCACATTTGCAAAACTGACCAAACCCAAGGACAATATAACCTCCACTTTCACTACAGACAAATGCAATAACTTCCTGTCATCCTACCATACTAAAATCCATACCATACACTGTTCACTAGCATCCACTTCCTCCGCTTCTCCTCCTTCTGAATATCAACTCACTCCGCTCACACACCACAGCTTTTCCTCCTTCTCTCCTCTGTCTACCTCTGACACCTCCAAACTCCTCTCAACCATGAAATTCTCCAACTGCCAGCTTGACCCGGTCCCTTCTCCCCTCTTCAAAACCTGTCAACAAATCCTCATCCCTCCCATCACCATCATCATCAACACTTCCCTTACGTCTGGATCTGTTCCATCTGCGCTAAAACTTGCGTCCATCACACCCCTCCTGAAAAAACCTGGCCTCAACCCTGACAATCTGGACAACTTCAGACCCATCTCCAATCTCCCGTTACTTTCAAAAATTCTGGAACACGCCGTCATCACACAACTCCACCAACATCTCCACTCCTCTCAACTCTTCGAAACATTTCAATCCAGATTCCGTCCACACCACAGCACAGAAACAGCACTTCTTAAAGTCACAAATGATCTGCTCATTGCTGCCGACTCTGGTTCCATATCCATCCTCCTTCTCCTCGACCTCTCCGCTGCATTTGACACAATAGACCATACTGTCCTCCTCCATCGTCTTAAATCTATTGGCATCTCTGGCACAGCACTTCTCTGGCTCACCTCCTACCTCTCTGACCGTCACCACTTTGTCTCTGTTAACAACTGCAACTCCCACACCTCCCCTGTCACCCATGGTGTCCCCCAAGGTTCCGTGCTCGGCCCCCTCCTCTTCACCATCTACATGCTTCCCCTCGGTCAGATCATCCGCCACCATGGACTCCATTTTCACTGCTACGCCGATGATACCCAACTCTACATGTCCACCAAATCCATCACCCCGGTTATCCTCTCTACCATCACCAAATGCATTTCCGACATTAAAACCTGGATGGACAATAACTTTCTTAAACGCAACAGCAGTAAAACAGAACTCCTTATCACCGGCCCAAAATCTCTCCTCTCTTCTATTCAGAACTTTTCTCTCCTTATCGACGGACATAATGTCACCCCCTCCCTCTCTGTCCGAAACCTTGGTATCATAATGGACTCCACCCTCTCATACCGAACACACATCAACCATATCACTAAACTATCCTTCTTCCACCTCCGCAACATTGCCCGCTTTCGCCCCTCCCTTACCCTGTCAACAGCTGAAATCCTCATTCACGCATTTATAACTTCAAGACTTGACTACTGCAATAGCCTTCTCTACGGACTTCCTACCAATCAACTACAAAAACTGCAATATATCCAGAATTCAGCCGCCCGCCTCCTCACCCACACCCGGTACCGAGAACACATCACCCCTGTTCTCCAGCAGCTCCATTGGCTACCTGTTCATTATCGCATTCAATATAAGCTCCTCCTCCTCACCTACAAGTCCCTCCATAACTTGGCCCCGCCCTATCTCACTGAGCTCCTGGAACAGCACCAACCCACCCGCCACCTCCGCTCAGCTGGCACCAACCGCCTTACCCCGATCGTCCGCACTAACCGCCGGACCTTGGGGGACCGAGCCTTCGCTATCGCCGCCCCCACCCTCTGGAACTCACTCCCTACATCCATTAGAAATTCCGACTCACTATCAAACTTCAAATCAGTACTCAAAACCCACCTGTTCAAACTAGCTTTTCCTTAAAACCCTTTTTTGTTTTGTTTGTTTTATTCCCCATGTGAAGCGTCTTTGAGTGTCCAAAAAAGCGCTATACAAGTGTGATGTATTATTATTATTATTATTACAGTAGCAGCTGTGTAACATTTTCAGAGTTTGATTCTTAATAAAGCAGCTCTGAACATTATTTAGCCTGACTTAAACTTTACTCAATTCATTTGCATTTTATCCTCTACACTTTTTGCAAGTTTGTAAGAAAATGCAAAGCTTATTTTTAATAAACATCTGATTTTTCTAGCATCATTTATAATCGTGTGCAACCTTTTATTTACTAATTCATAAAATTCTGTCATGTTTAAATCCCATATGAGTTGTTTTTGTCGAACTAAACTTGTGGGAATAGCAGTAAACAGAGACGGATGAGAGAAATCCTGACACTCAATAATATGACTGTATGAATAAAGCACTTTTACAGTTCAACGACACGTCAATCATCTTTTGATTTTTACCCTAAAGTGTTCATGCATGATTTGAGCTGAAGAAGTGAAATGTATGACATCATCATCGTCAGATGTTACTGCTGTTTTACTGATACTGAAGTGTAATCTTAGCACACAGTTTTGGAGATTGTCTTTCCTCGTTCCAGTAGATTCCAGCTGTTCTTGTTTCCACACATGTAAAGCAATAGTTTGAGGCTGTTACTGCACTAAGATTGCTGTTGAGTCTCCTGACTTCTCTTTGTCTCTGGTGTCAGAGTCTTTGGCCCAAAGCTATGGAACAAATGGCCACTGTCTATCAGAACAGCAACTACAGTCTCTGAGTTTAAAAGTCTTTTGAAAACTCATTTGTTCATTTGTGCTTTTAATGTCTTGTGAATGTTTATTTCATTTGGTGTTAGACCTAGGCAATTTTCTATAGCTGTAGCGTCTGGACCAATCAGACATGCACTAATTATTCATTATATTTAATGAATAATCCAGCAAACTCACTCTCCCAACAAAGGTCTATGAAACTCCCCCTGAAACTAACATCCCAAATGAAGCGAACACACTGGCAGAACTCGGTGTACTGTTACAGGACACAGTAAGACTGATAAGAAGACTTTTACGACCCCAAAAGGAATTTTTAGAGAGTGGTGACTCACTTAATTCTAGCTGAGGAGGAGAAATAAACCCTGTTAATCATATATATTCTATATATATAACCACTTGAGAAATGTATAAACATGTATCTAATTTTCCCATCTCATGATTTTCCTTTTATGTGGTTTGGCCTTTGTATTCTTGTAAACTCTAATGGGTTAATGTTTCAAAGTTTGCAAACTATGGTTAACCAAAATCATGTGTGGCATGTTTGGTCTCTATAAACTCCAAACGTTGTCCCCCATTTATTAATTTACATTACATATTGCTAACTTTGTGACGCATTAGTATTATAAGAATCTTGAAAATTCTTCTCTTAAACACCTGTAAGAACTGATTTTCCTGCTAAGACAAAACTCACCCTGCAATAAAAAAAATAAAGCCATAAAACGCACCCTGGACAAAAGATAGCAAAGACAGAGCACAGGACATTGTCCTGTCCAAAGGTTTCTCCTTCCTTATCTCTGCATCCACCTCTCAAATCTACAGTCTTTATGGACCACAGAGATCCAAATGGTCAAGAGTTTGAATAACACCATAAATTCCAAAGGCTAAACAAACAAGCACAGCACCACACCTGGTGATCTAATCGCTCTGAACACAGATCTGGCTAGTGTAAATAAACAACATCATGTAAAGAAATTCCCCCAGCAGACCTGAGGGTCCTAATGCTCACAACACAGCAGACTGTGTGAGTTTAACTGCAATAGCAGTCAGATCTGACTATTATCACTCAGTTTAATTGACCTTTTCTTTGCAAACACATGATCATGATAATGATACATGTCTTTGTAATCTAAAACAAATTTTCTTCTAATGGCATAAAATCTTAACAGATCAAAGCCATCAGTAACAACTGTCTGACTAAGGCCATCAAATAAATATTGAGATAGTACCATCTATTTTAATGCAATTTGAATAAAGGTTCAAGATTAAACTGTTTTCCTCTCTAGGTCTATTCCCTTACAGGCTGACAAATGACTTTCTTCAGAATCAGATTCCGCAAGGGTCTTGTTCTGCCTGCCTCAAGCAGGACACACAGCTTTACATGTAGGAGATGGGGGTGGAGAAACGTCAAGGGGCCGCTCACACCTCATAACATTACAGAAGTAGCTCCTGTATGTGGCTATGGTCACACATCAATTGATTTAAATCCACATAAAAAAATAGAATTGAGACCTACTCATTAATACAACTGGTCTTTGGACAAAATATTTATTATGTCCAGTCATTAGCGTTGTTGCAAACCAGGAGGGCCCCCTAGTTTCCAACAAATGACTAATGACAATAAAAAAATATCGAAACAGTTAGATCTAAAATACAGGCATTTATATTGGTCAACTTTACAATTCCCAATCAGACCTGCATTATTGAGTGTGACCTAGCCTGTACATCAAATGCACAGAGGATGATTACAAAAGTTAAACCAGAGAATTCAAATCTCTGTTTCTATACATTTCATTCTCTAACTGAACGTATTAAAACCGCCTCGGTTACGACTGTAACCTCGGTTCCCTGAAGAGGGAACGAGCGTTGCGTCGAGATTGACGCTATGGGAACGCATTGCGTAATTGCATCATGAAGCACTTGTAAAATCAGTCCAATGGCGTATAGGCGGGTGACGTCATGGCAGGAAGCTATAAAGCGCACCCAGACCAAACATTGTCAACTTCTGATAGGTCGAAGCAAGTCGATCACAGGCACGCCGGAAGTATGGCAAGGTGAAGCAACGCTCGTTCCCTCTTCAGGGAACCGAGGTTACAGTCGTAACCGAGGCGTTCCCTTTCAAGGGAACTCGCGTTGCGTCGAGATTGACGCTATGGGAACGTCTATACCAACGCCACCATAGTGACCAGTGCCTGTCTTGTGTGAAATCAGGCGAGCACAACAAAGACAGAATAACCTGGGACCCAGGAGTGAAGCCCAAAAGTAGGTTTTAAACCCGATAAGTGTGTGCGGAAAGGAACCGCCACATCTAGCAACTCTTGTAGGGATACCCCTAATACAAGGCTACAAAGCCGCCATACTGCTCCTGCTTCAACGCACCATGGAGGAAACCGGTTTGTTTCCTGTGCAGGGAGCTCTAGAGAGATCGTGGCCTCAACAACCTCAGTTGAGAGACCCGAGTCTATGAGTTGGGCCCCCTCAGGGACCAAACCCAAACTCCCATAACTCTGTTCTCCAGAACTCCCGGAAGTAGAACAATCAGGGAAACCATGTACAGATGCTGAACTGCCACGTCTGCAAGTCCATATGAGCTCCACCGCCTGGGGGTGGAGTCTCCCACCCCTGGGCCTCAGCCCCTGCCTCGACAGGATGTCTGCTTCCTGAATCTGGTGCCCAGGGATGAAGAGCCTGAGCCATCATCACCAGGTGATTAAGTGCCAGGTGAGATGGTGACCCGTCCACGGGCACCGAGCGACCATCCATGATCGCACCCCAGCCCGTGAGGGAAGCATCCGTCGTAAGCGTTAAGCGACGACAATGAGCTCCCAGCACAGGATCCTGGGGACAAGAACCAAGGCTTCTTCCACATAACTAGGGCACGTAAGCATTGCCGCGTGACCCTGATCATGTGAAAGGGGTTGCCCCTCGGGGAAACTCTTTGGTCCTGAGCCACCACTGCAGGGGTCTCATGTACAACAGGCCAAAAGGTATCACGTTGGACACTGCTGCCATCAGACCCCACAGTCTCTGAAACTGTTTCACAGTGAGTGACTGGCCTAGCTTTATTCTTTTCACAGCTGACAGGATGTACTCTATGCATGGAGGTGAGAGGTATGCCTGCATCAACATTAAGTCCCAACCACGCCTAAAAAAAAAGTGGTCCTCTGTAGTGGAGAAAGCACACTATTTTTGGCGTTTAGCCGTAACCGCAACTCTTTCCTGTGGGCGAGATCGACATCTCGATGCCGAACTGCCAACTGATGACACTGATCGTGAAAGTTTGGGGTGATAGTGCTAGGCCGAACGAAGAACTCGATATTGGTATGCTTTGCCCCCAAAAGCAAACCTCAGGAACTTCCTGTGATATGGAAGGATGGAAATGTGGAAGTATGCGTCCTTGAGATCTATCGTGACAAACCAGTCCTCGGATCTGATCTGTGGCATGATTTGTCTCAGTGTTAACATTTTGAACTTTAGCTGAATGACTGACTCGTTCAGAACATTCAGATCCAAAATGGGACGCAACCCCCCATCCTTCTTTGGAACGATGAAATACCAACTGTAAAAACTGGTGTCCCTGCTGGAGGGAGGTACATGTTCTATGGCCCCTTTCTCCAACAGGGTTTTCACTTCTTGTTCCATTACCAGAACCTGCTTGGGGCCCACCACGGTGGATAGGACCCCCATAAACCTGGGCGGGCGAGACCCAATGATAACCCTTTTCTATGGTCTGCAGGACCCAACAAGAAATATTTGGCAGCATCTTCCATGCTGTCAAAAATTCTAGCAGAGGTACCAGCCTCTCGAGACCGGCTTCTGGATTTAGTTGTTGTTGAACAGTCAGTCCGTCGTCCTGTAACGCGAACCGGCAGGGAACGACTGAACTGACTGCTCTGGGACCCTCCTCGGAGGGGGCAAGCATCCCAGGACCACTACATTTCCGGGTGGACCCTGAGATATGTGCTCACCGGAGACCACTGCGCCCCGAAACACACAAGGTGGCGGGGTTAGCATAATTGTCCCCTGAGGGCACCGAAGGGCAGCGGGCACCGTATAACGAGGTGTTAACCGCTTCCCTTCAGAGGAGATTGCCCTCATTGGCCTGACCCCTCGAGCGTTAGGACCTTTTCTCCACAGCCTTCTTGGAAATAATAACGGTCCTCAGACCCGCCTTATCCCTTGAAGGCTGCAGTTGAGAGTGCCAACCCAACCCCAGTCTTTTATTGGGGGATCAGGAGTAAACACTCTGTTTCTGTTGAGATATGTTTGGCAGAAGTTCCCACACTGCCAAAAAATCTACTAAGAGAACCAGGCTCTCCAGACTGTTCTAGGTGTTACTCAAGCGACCAATTCGGTGCCCTGTACGGCGAACCGGCAGGGAACAACCGAACTGACTGCTCTGAGACCCTCATCAGAGGGGGCGAACATCCCAGTGCCGCTACGTTTCCGGGCAGACACGGAGATGTAGGCTCGTCAGAGACCGTTGCGCCCCGACGCACACGAGGTGGCGGGGTTGGCAGAACGGCCCCCCAAAGACATCGAAGGGAAATGGGCTCCGTATAGTGAGGTGTTAACCACTTCCCACCAGAAATTAAGAGAACCAGCCTCTCGAGACTGGTCTCTGGTATTACTCAAGCGACCAATTCGTTGCCCTGAAGCGGCGCACCGGCAGGGAACAGCCAAAATTATTGCTCTGAGACCCTCCTCGGAGGGGGCAAGAATCCCAGCGCCGCTACGTTTCCGGGCGGACAGTGAGATAAAGGCTCGTCTGAGACTAGAATTCACTAGTGACCGCTGCGCCCCGAAGCACACGAGATGATGGGGTTGGCAGAACGGCCCCTGAGAGCACCGAAGGGAGATGGGCACCGTATAATGAGGTGTTATTCATTTCCCCCAAGGAATTTCACCATTTATTTCCTCAGAATTAAATGCAGCCAAAGATCAACCAGACAAGTCAACACGGTCTGGATGAAAGGCTGAATAGTATATTAATATCGAAATCTAACTCCTCAGAGATCAGATAAGTACATATTTAATTTTCTAAAAAATTAAATGCAGCCAATATCAACCAGACAAGTAAACACGGTCTGGATGAAAGGCTGAATAGTATATTAATATAGACATAACTCCTCAGAGATCAGATGAGTACATATTTAATTCTCTCAAAAATTAAATGCAGCCAATATCAACCAGACAAGTAAACACGGTCTGGATGAAAGGCTGAATACTACATTAATATAGACATCTAACTCCTCAGAGATCAGATAAGTACATATTTAATTTTCTCAAAAATTAAATGCAGCCAAATGTCATGTAGAAACAGTCTAGGTGAAAGGCTGAATTTAGTGTATTAATACAGACATCAACTCAGATGAGCATTTAACATTTAATTTAATTTAATCACAATTAAATGCAGACAGAAATAGCTCAGATATAGAACTTGGTCTGGATGAAAAATAGAATATATTATTTTCATACATCTTTCAAAGCCAGACAAATATTTAATTTCTCCGAATTAAATTCATATTATATTCTCAAACAAAAAGAACCACAATAATAGTTTACAAACACATAATTAGTTTGCAAACAATCATAATAGAGAAAGAGAGAAAAGGAAATTCCCGTCTGCTCAGTTCCCTGTGTGTATAAATATATCGGACCTATTATCTACACGTTGCCTCGGCAAACGCGCGATCTGAGCCACTAGATTCTTATTGCAGAGATGCAGACTCATAATCTACGCGCTGCCTCGGCAAACGCGCGATCTGAGCCATTAGATTCTTATTGCAGCCCCGTAATCTACGCGCTGCCTCAGCACACGCGAGATCCGAGATCGAGTCACAGAATCTTCATTGCAGACCCGTAGCCTAATCTACTCGCTGCCTCGGCAAACGCGAGATCCAAGCCAAGGAATCTTTCTCGACTTTCTTCCCTCAAGAAGAAAGCCAACAGGAGCAGAGCTAAAACTCTCGAAGTGCATATGTTACACGTCAGGAATTATGAATGAACACTGTCAGCCCCATTTTACTAGAGCTGACCGTGCATGCTCTACTCCCAAACAAACAACACATAAATCGCGTGTATCCCCACTCGTAATGAAGCGAGGGCGGGGAGGAACACACGATCCAAAATGCTGTTTGCTCGCCATTATATTCCTGTCTAGATATATAATATGCTTGAGGACAAACAACAATAAATAGACAGAGACAGATTTCACAGAGAGCGCTTGCTGAAGACACAGAAGCTGACAATGTTTGGTCTGGGTGCGCTTTATAGCTTCCTGCCATGACGTCACCCGCCTATACGCCATTGGACTGATTTTACAAGTGCTTCATGATGCAATTACGTAATGCGTTCCCATAACGTCAATCTCGACGCAACGCGAGTTCCCTTGAAAGGGAACTTAGGCTTCGTTAATGATTTGCACTTTAAACAACTAATGTAGACAATTTTATAATTATGAAATTGTGTATTTCCATGTTTAATTATGTGATATACTCTAATTACGCATACCGCTAGTAAATATACTATGGTGACTTTCTGCTACCCTTCCTTGATTCATCCAGACCAAGTCTGAATTCCACTACCAGATCACTGCGGTAGTGAAGAATTTGGTGATCAAATGAGACCGGCTCACTAAATATATGATTCTGAAAAAGACACCTTATTTACCACTCGCACTTTTGACTTTTGAGTTTCACACTTTTGATTACATCATGTCTTGTTATTTTGTGTTCTTGTGTTTATCCAATAACTTTTTTCTCATCTTACAATAACCACAAATACATCAGTGTTCAATTATTGCATGGTCATTCAGAAGTTGATCAGGTGTCTCACACGCAATGGAGCGTCATCAGTAAATAATTCCTTCAACGATGGAGTTCTGCCCTGCCCGGTAAACAAAACCTTCTGCTTGAAGGTGACCGAGGACTTCTCAAAGAGTCAGTAAAAACATCCTAGGGACAGTGGTGTAGTGGTAAAAAAAGAGGTGGGTAAACTATAAATTCTGGTGGACCACAACTTGATCACCCGGTAAGGTGGGCCACTGCCTACCGGTGTATGTGTATCCTGTTGACATCGCTATAGGCTATAATTTGATGGTACTACCAGGGTATCACTGGTTGTTCCCTCATCATAAGTCACACAATCACTATTCAATTCATACATTAATCTAAGTTCTTGTTAAAGAGACTCAAGAAGGAATAATATGGTTGAAATCTATAAAGTTTACTAAATGACAAAACAGAGAGAACAAAAATATTTAAGAGAGATAGAGAGGGAGGCTTATATCCAGGGCTTCCAATTCAATGCACTTGTACATAATGATTAGAGATTTGGGATAATTTTCATAGTCGATTAATCTGTTGAATATTTTCTCGATTAATCGATTAGTTGTTTGGTCTATAATATGTCCGAAAAATGTGGATCAGTGTTCGGCGTTCGGCAATCAGGTTTTATTCTCACGCAGCTTGTTTAGTAAATTCACGAACGTGTCTTTTCCGCTCCGTGTGTGCGCCGTTCTCTTTGTTCCTTGTGTGTGTGTGTGTGTGTGTGTGTGTGTGTGTGTGTGTCGGCGCGCTGCGTTCTCTGCTCAATGTTCCTCTCCGTGTTTGCACTGCGTGTTCTGCTCTGTCGTTAACGACCCAAACGCTCGAATCATGTGTGACGGACCTCGTCGCTTTTGTAACTGGATCTGGTCTCTTTCCCCGTATTCTGCGTTGTGATTCGTTCACACGTCCTTCGTGCACTCAGATAAACAGGAGTCAGTGGGCTCAATTCCCCAATAAATGCAAGGACACATCATTTCTGTTGATCTGTATTTACTGAAAAGTGAAATAAAACATCCTCTCAGTGGTGTTTTGCTGCAGACATTACACATCAACAGCACGCATTCCCCGTAGCAACTGCTGTGTTACGCTAGTATATAACCAATAATAGAACACACGACATGACCACATTTCGTATGAAACATGACACAATAATAAAAGCAAAAGCAATAATAAACACAAAAATATACATAAATATATACCCCCTCCTTGAACTGCCACCTTACCCTGGTGGAGGGGTTTGAGTACCCGAATGAACCTAGGAGCTATGTTGTCTGGGGCTATATGCCCCTGGTAGGGTCTCCCAAGGCAAACAGGTCCTAGGCGACGGGTCAGACTAAGAGCGGTTCAAAACCCCTTATGATGCCCAAAAAAAGGAGGACCGTGACGTCGCCCGGTATGGCGCAGCCGGGGCCCCACCCTGGAGCCAGGCCCGGGGTTGGGGCTCGTATGCGAGCGCCTGGTGGCCGGGCCTCCCCCCATGGGGTCCGGCCGGGCTCAGCCCGAAGGAGTGACGTGGGGCCACCCTCCCGTGGACCCACCACCTGCAGGAGGGACCGTAAGGGGCCGGTGCTAAGTGGATCGGGCGGCAGTCGAAGGCGGGGGCCTAGACAACCCGATCCCTGGACGCGGAATCTAGCTCTAGGGACATGGAATGTCACCTCTCTGGCGGGGAAGGAGCCTGAGGTTGTGCGTGAGGTTCAGAGATTCCGACTAGAGATAGTTGGGATCACCTCTACGCACGGCTTGGGCTCTGGAACCACACTCCTCGAGAGAGGATGGACTCTTCACCACTCTGGAGTTGCCCATGGTGAGAGGCGGCGGGCTGGTGTGGGTTTGCTTATAGCCCCCCAGCTCAGCCGCCATGTGTTGGAGTTCACCCCGGTGAACGAGAGGGTCGCTTCCCTACGCCTTCGGGTCGGGGATAGGTCTCTCACTGTCGTTTGTGCTTACGGGCCGAATGGCAGTGCAGAGTACCCGGCCTTCTTGGAGTCTCTGGGAGGGGTGCTGGAAAGTGCTCCGACTGGGGACTCCATCGTTTTACTGGGGGACTTCAACGCCCACGTGGGCAGCGACAGTGACACCTGGAGGGGCGTGATTGGGAGGAACGGCCCCCCTGATCTGAACCCGAGTGGTGTTCTGTTATTGGACTTCTGTGCTAGTTACAGCTTGTCCATAACGAACACCATGTTCAAGCATAAGGGTGTCCATCAGTGCACATGGCACCAGGACACCCTAGGCCGGAGGTCGATGATCGACTTTGTGGTCGTTTCATCCGACCTCCGGCCGTATGTCTTGGACACTCGGGTGAAGAGAGGGGCGGAGCTGTCAACTGATCACCACCTGGTGGTGAGTTGGATCCGATGGCGGGGGAGGAAGCTGGACAGACTCGGCAGACCCAAACGTACTGTGAGGGTCTGTTGGGAACGTTTGGCCGAATCTCCTGTCAGAGAGATCTTCAACTCCCACCTCCGGCAGAGCTTCGACCAGATCCCGAGGGAGTCTGGAGATATTGAGTCCGAGTGGACCATGTTCTCCACCTCCATTGTCAACGCGGCCACTCGAAGCTGTGGCCGTAAGGTCTCCGGTGCCTGTCGAGGCGGCAATCCCCGAACCCGGTGGTGGACACCGGAAGTAAGGGATGCCGTCAAGCTGAAGAAGGAGTCCTATCGGGCCTGGTTGGCTTGTGGGACTCCTGAGGCAGCTGATGGGTACCGACGGGCCAAGCGAACTGCAGCCCGGGTGGTTGTGGAGGCAAAAACTCGGGCCTGGGAGGAGTTCGGTGAGGCCATGGAGAAGGACTATCGGTCGGCCTCGAAGAGATTCTGGCAAACCGTCCGGCGCCTCAGGAGGGGGAAGCAGTGCCCTACCAACGCTGTTTACAGTGGAGGTGGGCAGCTGTTGACCTCGACTGGGGATATCACCGGACGGTGGAAGGAATACTTCGAGGATCTCCTCAATCCCGCCGTCAAGTCTTCCATTGAGGAAGCAGAGGCTGAGGGCTCGGAGGCGGACTCGTCCATCACCCAAGCTGAAGTCACCGAGGTAGTCAAGAAACTCCTCGGTGGCAAGGCACCGGGGGTGGATGAGATCCGCCCTGAGTACCTCAAGTCTCTGGATGTTGTGGGGCTGTCTTGGCTGACACGCCTCTGCAACATCGCGTGGCGGTTGGGGACAGTACCTTTGGACTGGCAGACCGGGGTGGTGGTCCCTCTTTTCAAGAAGGGGGATTGGAGGGTGTGCTCCAACTATAGGGGGATCACACTTCTCAGCCTCCCTGGGAAAGTCTATGCCAGGGTACTGGAGAGGAGAATCCGGCCGATAGTAGAACCTCGGATTCAGGAGGAACAGTGTGGTTTTCGTCCCGGTCGTGGAACACTGGACCAGCTCTATACCCTCTACAGGGTGCTGGAGGGCGCATGGGAGTTTGCCCAACCAATCTACATGTGCTTTGTGGATTTGGAGAAGGCATTCGACTGTGTCCCTCGCGGCGGCCTGTGGAGGGTGCTCCGGGAGTATGGGGTCCGGGGCCCTTTGCTAAGGGCTATCCGGTCCCTGTACGACCGGAGCAGGAGCATGGTTCGTATTGCCAGCAGTAAGTCAGACTTGTTCCCGGTGCGTGTTGGACTCCGGCAGGGCTGCCCTTTGTCGCCGGTTCTGTTCATAATTTTTATGGACAGAATTTCTAGGTGCAGCCAGGGGCCGGAGGGGGTCGGGTTTGGGGACCACACGATTTCATCTCTGCTCTTTGCGGATGATGTTGTCGTGTTGGCCTCATCGGACCAGGACCTCCAGCATGCACTGGGACGGTTTGCAGCCGAGTGTGAAGCGGCTGGGATGAAAATCAGCACCTCCAAGTCCGAGGCCATTGTTCTCAGTCGGAAAAGGGTGGTTTGCCCGCTTCAGGTTGGTGGAGAGCTCCTGCCTCAAGTGGAGGAGTTCAAGTATCTTGGGGTCTTGTTCACGAGTGAGGGAAGGATGGAACGGGAGATTGACAGGCGGATCGGTGCAGCTTCTGCAGTAATGCGGTCCCTGTACCGGTCTGTCGTGGTGAAGAAGGAGCTGAGCCGCAAGGCGAAGCTCTCGATTTACCAGTCAATCTACGTTCCTACTCTCACCTATGGTCATGAGCTGTGGGTCATGACCGAAAGGACAAGATCCCGGATACAAGCGGCCGAAAGGAGCTTTCTCCGCAGGGTGGCTGGGCGATCCCTTAGAGATAGGGTGAGAAGCTCGGTCACTCAGGAGGAGCTCAGAGTAGAGCCGCTGCTCCTCCACATCGAGAGGGGTCAGTTGAGGTGGCTCGGGCATCTTTTCCGGATGCCTCCTGGACGCCTTCCCGGGAAGGTGTTCCGGGCATGTCCCACCGGGAGGAGACCCCGGGGAAGACCTAGGACACGCTGGAGAGACTATGTCTCCCGGCTGGCCTGGGAACGCCTCGGTGTCCCCCCGGAAGAGCTGGAGGAAGTGTCTAGGGAGAGGGAAGTCTGGGCATCCCTGCTTAGACTGCTGCCCCCGCGACCCGGCCCCGGATAAGCGGTAGAAGATGGATGGATGGATGGATGGATATACATAAAAACATACCTGAAAAGTGAAATAAAACATCCTCTCAGTGGTGTTTTGCTGCAGACATTACACATCTAAATAAAATATACGATATAATTAGCAACCTCGTGGCCTTGCTAACGAGAGCACTATCAGACGGAAGTTTACAAAAGGCCATAACTAATCAAATATATGTTACTACTCGGATTAAATGGTTTAAACATTGGCTAAACCAAATCACAAACACAATATACTTGAAATTGCTAATCATTTTGCGTCATAATCACACAAATATTGCCAAAATGAGACAGAGCATGACCATACGCACCAACAGCACGCATTCCGTAGCAACTGCTGTGTTACGCTATATTCCGTCAAACCATGCATTTTTGTCTGCAGCTCCCAAACAAACCACATGAGGGCACTACTTTAACATGAAATGAATAACTACTGTTGAATTCAGGAGGATTCACAATAAAACTAAATACAATTCTAACTCTGTTACACATGTACCGATCGGCGATCACGCACTGGAAAAGCAAAGTCCGCTCAAATAACGTGAAATAGAGGTGGATAAACACAATTTAGAGGTGGATAAACGCACTTTGGAGGTGGGTAAACGCTATTTCCGAATTTTGGGAGGTGCGCAAACGGCGTTTACGTGCGTTTAGCCTCCACTACATCCCTGCCTAGGGAGGACGCAGATGTTTCTGTAAAGCGTTATAATGACACTTTCCAATGACACTTTCTGATCATGCTGACCAACGCAAACAGACTTGATACAACGAGTCACTCTACAGACTGAATACCATCGCAACCAAGTACAGGTGGAAGCAAACCTGGCCAAGAGGGTCATGTGACACCCTATCCAGCTGCTGCAGCATCCACGCATTCTGCCATGCTTTCATTTTAATGTCCAACCTGTCTTAATGCTGTTATTTCAGGTGACGACTGGATTCCTGCACCCACAGACTAACGCTGCAAACTACAGGGGTCAGTCCTATGAACACTCAGAGAATAACACTGAAAATGTGGAAACAGGAAAATGTCCAAACATGTCCCATTAGGCCAATCTAAATCTGTCCCAATGGGCCAGGGGCGGTCTGTAAGAACTGATTTTCCTGCTAAGACAAAACTCGCCCTGCAATAAAGCAATAAAGCAATAAAACGCACCCTGGACAAAATATAGCAATGACAGAGCACAGGACATTGTCCTGTCCAAAGGTTTCTCCTTCCTTATCTCTGCATGTTTGTCATGTGATCCTGCCATGTGTCTTGTTATTGGTTAATGTGTCTGTTCATTGTTCACAGTGTCCCTTGTCTTGTCATTAGTCTGTGTATTGAAGCCCTCATGTTTGCCATGTGTCTTTGTCAAGTATTGTTTCCTGTAGTCTACTGTTGTGTAAGTTCATGTCTTTATTTTGAGTTTTCATGTCATGTTTTTGTTTCATGTTTGGTTTTGTTTGTTAATAAACTGCACTTGGGTTCTTTACAACTTACCTCCGGAGGATACCCTTAGACTGGTCAGGATGGAAAACAGAAACTTGAAAACACGTAAAATGAAATATGACAACTAGTTTTTCAACATTTAATTCACATAACTTTTCTATCACTCTGTCACATATATAATTTTAAAAAAGCATTATGTATAATTTAAGTAACTAATGTGAATTATTAACATAAACACAGAAAAAGACAGAAAAAAACGTCTCGGGTTACGTATGTAACCCTCGTTCCCTGAGTAGGGAACGAGACGCTGCATCGATACTCGATACTTTGGGGAATGCCCTCGGCATGACGCGTCTGAAGTCTGTAATGGAACTATTCCAATCTTGATTGGTGCTCGTCACTCGTGACGTTGCATGTGACGGTGATCCGGAAGCTATAAAAGGGCAACGGAACATAGCCGTATCAGCTTTTAAAGGGTCGAAGCAAGTCGTTCTCAGGAGCACGAAAAGTGTGGCCGAGAGATGCAGCGTCTCGTTCCCTACTCAGGGAACGAGGGTTACATACGTAACCCGAGACGTTCCCTTTCGTAAAGGGAACTCCCGCTGCATCGATACTCGATACTTTGGGGAACGAATACCCACGCCGCCACACTGAGAGACCCTGCCCTGGTGTGAAGCAATCTGGCACACTCAAGACATGAGAACTTGTGAACCTGGTGTAGAGGACAGATCCAGACTGTAATGTTTGATGAAGGTGTGTGGGGAGGCCCAGCCAGCGGCATCACAGACCTCTTGAAGAGAAACCCCTGCTAGCAAGGCTCTAGAGGATGCCACTCCTCTGGTTGAGTGAGCTTTTATCAGGAGAGGTGAAGGCAGATTGCGCACCTCGTAAGCTGAAGAAATAGCCTCTACTATCCACTTGCTAATAGTCTGCTTGGAGACCGGGGAGCCCTTCTTGGATAACCCAAAACACACAAACAGCTGGTCCGACTTCCTCCAGCCCGAGGTCCTATGTACATAGGCCTCAAGAGCTCGGACCGGGCATAACAAGTGTAACTTAGCTTGATCAGCCGACACATGCGGTGGAGGATGAAAGGCCGGAAGGATTATAGACCGTGCCACATTTGTGGGCACCTTAGGCACGTAGCCAGGTCTAGGGTGGAGAATGGCTCTCACTCTGCCAGGAGAGAACTCGAGGCAAGAGGGAGCCACAGATAGCGCCTGCAGGTCGCCAACTCGTTTCAGGGAAGTAATAGCGAGCAGGAAGGCTACCTTAAAGGATACAAATTTCTCAGACACCTTATCCAGGGGTTCGAAGGGTGCCAGGGATAAACCTTCGAGGACCACTGCCAGGTCCCACGTGGGGACCCTAGGCTGGATAGCAGGCCTCATCCTCCTGGCTCCACGAAGGAAACGAATTATGAGTGGGTGTGTCCCCAGCGTGCCCACCCCTAAAGGCGTGTGGAAGGCTGATATAGCCGCCACATAGACCTTAAGCGTGGACGGGGAGAGCCCGTCAGAGAAACGATTCTGGAGGAACTCCAGCACTGAAGCCACTGGGCAGTTAACTGGGTCCAACTGATGTTCTCTGCACCATAAAATAAAAATTTTCCATTTAAATGTATAAAGTTTCCTCGTGGAGGGGGCTCTAGAGTTTACAATGGTCTCAACAACCTCGGTTGAGAGACCAGAATTTATGAATTGGTCCCCCTCAGGGGCCAATCCAGTAGCTTCCTGGGCTACCGCCAAGGGTGAAATATCATGACCTTGGGCTGAAGAGGGAGGACCATCCTGATCCGGATTCACCGCGGAAGGCCTGCCAGAAGGGCCCAGATGTTTGGAAGCCATATTTGGGCCTGTCAGTACAGGGCCACTAAGAGTAAGCTGATCCCGTACTGCTGAACCCTCTTGTACTCTAGAACCCCCGGGGGCAGAACAATCGGGGAAAGTATACACAGACATGGCCTCAACCATGTCTGTATCATGATATCCAAACCCAGCAGAGCTGGAAGAGCATGGGAGAGGTGGCGCAGAAGGTGGCCGTCCACATAAAGGGGAAACAGGAGCACCTCTGACAAACCGACCTCCATCCCAGCTAAAGCCAACTTGGGGTGGAGTTCGAAATCCCTGGGCTGCAGCCCCTGCCTCGACAGGATGACTGCCCCCTCTTTGATCAGAGAGACCATCGACATAGTGTCTGTCAAAAATAGAACCTAATGGTCTCTCTGAAGTTTCCTCAGACCCTGTGTTTCCAACACAGGTACTAGGAGCAGGAACCATAACTTCCTCCCCATGATCAGAAAACGAGGGCATGTGCGCGTAACTCTGGTCATGCGGAGTGGGTTCCCTCTCGGGGAAAACCCATTGGTCCTGAGCCACTACTACAGGGCCCCCATGTACAGCAGGCCAAAGAATAGTATGTTGAACACTGCTGCCAGCGAGCCCACTCTTTAATAAGGTCACGTAGTGGTGGCCTGGCCTAGCTTGATATTCATGACTATGGTAAGGAAGATGAGTGTCTGAGCTGGAGACAATTGTGCCTGCATCATGACTATAACCTACACCGCCCCCAGGAATCGGTTTCTCTGAAGAGGCACTGGTGATTTTCCCTAGACTCTGAGCCATATTCCCTAGCACCTCACGAGACTCGAAACAACACCTCGGTGTTGAACCGTCTGCTCTAGTAGTCAATGGACAGGAATGAGGATGCCCTGAAGACTCCATGGAGCTAGGACAGTGACCATGCATTCCGAGGAGGTGCGGGGATACAATACTAGGCCGAATGGAAGAATCCGGAACTGATGTGCTTTTCCCCCAAAAGCAGATCTCGGAAACTTCCCGTGATGGGGTTAGAAGGGAATGAGGAGTTAAGGGCCTTGTGGATCTATCACGACAGACCAGTCCTCGGAGCTGGTCTGACTGACAGTCGGAATCTTGAATCTGAACCCCCTCGGAGGTTGATCCATTACCCTGAGATCCGAAACAAGGCCTTACTCCCCTTCCCTCACAGGAACTATGAAGTACCGGCTGTAGAACCCGGGCTCCCGAAACCGAGGAAGAGCTCACCTTGAGGTTTCCTTTGTTAAGAGAGACTTGACTTCCTGTTCCAAGAACCAACCCTGCTCGGGGCTGGCAGACATGTGAACCACCCTTAGTAGATAATATTTTTATATTAGCTCCGCTGTAAGCAGGACCCTCCAGGCTATATTTTGAAGACCCCTCGGGGTGTCTAAATATGCTATTATGGGGACCAGTCCCTCGAGACTGGCCTTGGCTAAAAATGTTCAAATGGTTTCGGTGACCTGAAGCAGCTAACTGGCAGGAACTAACCGAAATATGCTCTCTACAGACCTCCTGAGAGGCGGCGAACTCGACAGGGCCGCAACGTTTCCGGGCAGATACTGCGATTTGTGTTCGCTGGAAGCCGATGTGTCCCGAAGCGCCATCGGCGGCGGGAAGTAAACATCGATTTCCTAAGGGCTGTATAAGGGGGCGAGACTCCTGTACTCGCTCTCCTGGGGGAACGGCCATAAGGGTCTGCGTGTTACGACAAGACCTCTTAGTTGAAGCCATCTTAGCCCGAGAGACAGTCCTCAGACCTGTCCTCGATATAGAGGGCTTCATACGAGAATGTCTCTTCTGGCCCCAAGCCTTATACGGGGGGGCACGAGAGGAAACCTTCTCAAAATATGTTGAACTGGCGGCTGTCCCCTGAGGCTGCCCCCTGGCAGCAACCCCATGAGACCTAGATTGACAACTGGGGATAGCTGATTGTCGCTCTGCCTCCTGAAACCTTTCGACAACGGTTCTCGCCGCGTCGCCAAAGAGGCCAGAAGGTGAAAGGGGGGCATCGAGAAGGAAAGCCCTGTCTTTCTCCTCGATCCCCAAGCGATTAAGCCATAAATGTCTCTCTGTGACGACTATTGCTGCCATAGAACGGCCAATAGCACGAGCCGTCTCCTTAATAATACGGAGAGATAAGTCAGCTACTCTACGAAATTCAGTAATACCGTTGAGTGAGACCTCCCAGTTATCATCCACCTCTTTGAGGAGGTCAGCCTGGTATGCCTGTAATAACCCCATCGTGTGTAGGCATGCACCGGCTCGACCCACCGCCATATAAGCTTTCCCTAACAAATTCGATGTACGAGATTTGGAGGGAAGTGTCTGAGCTATCAGGGGTGACGCAACGTCAGGGAGAAAATATTTCGCAAAATATTCCTCAACCCGAGGCATCACCCCATAACCATTCTCATTAGATTCCCTAATAGATGAGTAAATATATACATGGGGGGAAAATAATTGAGATGAACATGGATTTTCCCACGATCTCGATACCTCAGTATGAAGATCAGTGAAAAAGGGAAGGCTCTGACACAAAGATTGTGACTGGGTCTGCAGGAAGCGCTCATCCATTTTATTTTTCTTAGTCGCTTCCTGCTTATTATATGGCCATTCAACGTTTAATTTAACCACTGCCCTGGTCACAACCTCCAGCAATTCCTCAATAACGGGAATATGGGGTGGCGAATCCCCATATTTATGTGATTCAGTGTTGATAATATCTAACCCCTCGGAGCCAGATAAATCAAACGCTGTGTCTTTAACACGGTCGGAAGAAGCCGCAGCGCGGGCTTCCGAACCGTGCGCGAGACCAGTGGAGCTGGTTAATAAACACTGAGAAAGGGTCGCAACCGTCTCAGTGTTATCTGCCAGCTCCACGTGCGAATCCCATGCATACAAGCGGCGCGCTGCCTCAACAGACGCGGGGCCTGATGCACTGGAAACGCGAGCCTGATCTGATTGATCGAACAAGCTCAAACGGGAGCGGAGCTCTCTCATAGATAGCTAAAAACAGTTTGCACAGACAGCGCCCTCGAGCACTGCCCGTGCATGCTCCACTCCCAGACAAACAACACAAAACGAGTGCGTGTCACCCTCGCTCAAATAGCGCGAGCAAGGGGACGCACACCGCCTGAGTCGTTTCTCTATATTCGCCATATATATATTGAGATAGACAAACAACACCAAATAAGACAATACAGTCACACAGAACGCTTGCTGAAGACAGAAAGCTGATACGGCTATGTTCCGTTGCCCTTTTATAGCTTCCGGATCACCGTCACATGCAACGTCACGAGTGACGAGCACCAATCAAGATTGGAATAGTTCCATTACAGACTTCAGACGCGTCATGCCGAGGGCATTCCCCAAAGTATCGAGTATCGATGCAGCGGGAGTTCCCTTTACGAAAGGGAACCCCATTTACATACAAGAGTTAATCTCAGCTCAAATCAGCTGCAAGATCCTCTACACAAAAACAACTAACACTAAAACACTTTCACTTTCTTTCTTCCGTGTCACATGAGTAAAAAACTAATAAAAAAGACAACAGCATTCCACGTCACAACCTCATAAATAGACACAGCAGTCAGAGAACATTCACTCGCTCCTAACCGAATTGAAGATACAGAGAGGGAAGACTTCCACACTCAGGTTTGACTTCATTACTCATTATTACTAGTATTACTCATTCATTACTGTGTGTGTGTGTGTGTGTGTGTGTGTGTATATATATATATATATATATATATATATATATATCAGAAAAAGGTTATGCAAATTGCACATAATACATATTGTAAAACTTTTTTCAGTGTAAATTTGGCGTAATTAACTGTCAGCATCTTCACCTACAAAGTACTGTTATTTTTACAGCTTTTACTGTAAAAATCGTCCTGTAATTTATCTGTAAAATTCTGGCAGCACAGTTGCACTAAATTAAAAGTCAAGTTAATTAATTTAATTTGCAGGTGAACAGTTTGATTTAGTTGGGCTCTTGTCTTGACTTTTGATTTTATTACATTAGCTTTTTTGTCTGCCGTAAAGTGTTTATTAGACACGTTTGCAAAGGCAAAAGAAAAAAAAAAGTCAGTGTTATTTTAGGATTGCTTTTACATGATCTTAATTTTATGTGTTTATTTTTTGTATTTACATTGTGTTATTCCTCTGCTGTTATGCTTGTCTGTAAAGCGCTTTGAGAAATCTACTTTTAAAGGCGCTATACAAAATAAATATATTATTATTATTAGTGTAGTCAAAAAACAGTGTAGTTCCTATCAGTCGTTTGTTGTAGTCCTTAACCACTGTCTCATCCGTTATTGAGAGTGTTATGTTGTTAATGCACTTTAAAGGGAGTTCACCCAAAAATGATAATTCTGTCATAATTTACTTACACTAATGTTGTTCCAAACCTGTATGATTTTCCTTTTTCAGTTGAACACAAAAGAAGATTTTTTGAAGAACGTCGGTAATCAAACAGTTGAGAGAAGCCATTGACTTCCATAGTATTTTTTTCCTACTATGGAAGTCTATGGCTACTCTCGACTGTTTGATAACTGACATACTCTTCAAAATATCTTCTTTTGTGTTCAACAGAAGAAGGAAACTCATATAAGTTTGGAAAAACATAAGGGTAAGTAAAATAATATAGCTGCGAGCAGCGATGACGGGCCCAAGCCGGTGGCACCGCACCCCGGTGCCTTTAGTTACTAAAAGCACCTAAAAGCACTTAAAGGCACCTAAAGGCACCGGGGTGGCGGTTCCACCGGCTTGGGCCCGTCATCGCTGCTCGCAGCTATATATATATATATATATATATATATATATAGTATTATTTTTTTAAGGGACAAGACAGAGAATATTACTTGCCTGACCTGATTAGAACAATGAAAAAAATTAAATAAAAAAATTACTAGGGAATCACTAAAACTGAGATAATTATTCTGATTTTATGATACACTCAAAATATTCCACAACAAATCCTTTAAATTTAATGATATTCAGAACAGATCAAAAATAAAACATTAACTATAAACAAGTCAAAACGAAATAAAATAAAAATAAAAACGAAAGTAAGCAGTGTTGGGCTCACGTAACTCTCATTAGAATCACAATGTTTCAACATTCGCGATGTATTTGGATGCTAAACTATTCTTTATCATAGGCTTTGTACTTCACTCACATTCCAATATCGGCGGAAAAAATCCTCCTCTTCACATGCGCAAAAATGTGCGGTGCTTACTGTGAATGTACGAATTGTACTACTGACTATTTAAACAGAGCAGTGTAATATTTATATGTTAGGTTGACTATTTTATTATTATATTTTATTAAGGCTATAATGAACAGGCTGCGATGCCAAGATTGCAATGCTGGAATGTGTGTGTGTGTGTGTGTGTGTGTGTGTGTGTGTGTGTGTGTGTGTGTGTGTGTGTGTGTGTGTGTGTGTGTGTGTGTGTGTGTGTGTGTGTGTGCGTGTGTGGCGCGACTGAACAGTAGACACATAAAAACATACTCCATCATTTTGTTCAGGACATCATTCAAACTGCAAAGTGTTAACTTATATTTATGTACACTCGCAATAAAACACAACATTGTGCTTAAAATAAATTCAAGCTAATTTTAAAATTAAACTAAAAGCTCACGGCTAAACAGGCATTCATAACTGTGCGCGCCCACAGCGAGGAACGAGCAGAACAGAGTGAATAAATAGGCCTACCTGAAAGAGAATTTTACTTGCCCGACCAGACAAGTAGCCTGATTAGAACGTCAATGACAAAAAGATAAATAACTTGGGAATCACTAAAACGAGAGATTATTCTGATTTTATTACATTCATTGTAAGTTGCGATCGATAGTTGATAATAAATTACTGATGAATGGTAACAACGAGGCTCGTGCAGCTTCTCCAGGAGAAGTGTAAACAAATGAACAGCACACAAAAAAGAAACTCAGTTAACAACATACTGACTATAAGAATTACAAATATGGAGTTTTTATATTTTTTAACATATGATAGAGTCCTCACATGACGAGTGCTGTTTCCTGAATACAATCACGATTGAAACTGTGACATTGATTTCATACAACAGGTTAATAAACAGTTACAATTAAGTCACTTACATTTTAGATGCAATATTGACTGTTTTTGTTCTGTTTCAGCAGCGAAAATAGTTAAACAAAGATCACAGCAGAACCATCGCGCATCTCACAACAACGTGTTACTGAATGATTCAGCATTTTGAACGAATCGGTTGACTCAAAGATTCAATGATCAATCCATAAACATCTGTCTCAATCATGACTGACTGCACCATTATCAATGTCCGTGCGGACGTCCGTATTTTACTTTCACTTTTATATTAGCGATTTAAAAGCACCAGCTTGTGTCACATGTCGATTAACCGGTGGGAAAATATCCCGTCACATACCTACATTTATGGGTGATTCTTAGACTATGGGCACTTTTATGTACTTTGGTCATATTTTTAAAAATACATATAATTTTGGACAAATTCCTCTTTCTTTTTCAAACTAACAATAAAACCTCCTTAAAAACTTGTTACTACCTTTCTATTATGATTTTTTCATACTTTTCAACCTCCTAATAGGTGTCAAAATCACTGTTTTCTCCTTGTCGCACACCCAGGCTTTTTAACTTCAACAATGAAAATACAGTTTAAAAATATGACTTATCTGGTAACTATTAATATACCTAAATTAAACACCAGTAAAATAATTAAAATACATTATAGTATTTAATGTGAGTACACCATCAATATTACTTTTTATACAAAATATAGCTGTCGCACAGTATTGGTGTCATTTCCACCACAACTCTGTAATGTCCCTTTAAAAAGTTTGTGTGAAAGATTGTTTCGGTGGTTTCTATGGAAATGTTCAGAGACATCAGAGCACATGTTGGACATGGAGGCAATTTTAAATTTTCATCAAGAACAAAATAAGGTAAATATTGCTTGATCAGTTAATATATTTATTCTACGTCATTTCCAAACATGCTGTACCTTCAAGGGTGTTTTAAAAAAGTTACAAATTTTAAGTTAAATAAGAGTATTTTGCATACATGAAATGCTAAGTATTAATTCAAAGCTAATCAGTGAAGCTATCTTCAATTTTTTCACAAAAAACTACAGAATTGTCATTTCCACCACACTGCCCTCTGTGGTGGAAATGACAGCATGTGGTGGAAATGACATTTATGGTTACAAAGTACAATTGATATGGATTGCAAGAGTAGATTTGTGTAATACTTTTTATATTATAATATTATAATAAATTACAATACTTTTTATATTTATATTTATATTATAATATTATTTTTATTTCTAATTTATACTTTTATATTAATTGATTTCATTTAGATGAATGAAAATTAAATTTTGTTGCATCATTTATTGCTTATATTTTTGCCTTGCCATCAGTTGTGTCAGTTACAGTATTTACAGTATGCACTGTAACCATTCATCTGTGAGACAGATCAGTTGTAAACATCAAACTCAGCTCTACACTAAAAACAGTTGTGGTTATGTTTAATGACTTTGTGAATTGAGTTTACTGAGTGTGATGAGTTTAAGAGTTTTTCTAATAAATATCTCTACTGTTTCTCTACATTCACGTTAATTCATTGTCATTTCCACCACCACCCTGTCATTTCCATCACCACACACTTTTTTTTTAATATTTAAAAAGTTTTTACACAAGGAACATCACACATTAAAAATGTATCCACAATTTACAAGATCATGCTCTACTTAATATAAAAATTCAAGTTATTTATTTTCTAATAAGCTCTTGCCCAAACCAATATTAAATTTCAGAGTGTGACAGGTGAACAGTTCACCATTTGGTCCTTAGGGCAGTTAATTTATCTCATTGACATATGTATAATTATTGTACATTGTGGAAAAACTGATACAACTAGTTACAAAAATGATCTTAGACAATTCTTGAGTGGCATAAGTTATTCTATTTTTAAATAACAGCTGTATATTGAGATGTGGTGGAAATGACATTTGTTCATTGCAGGTCAGAAAAAATGTAAAAAACTAGACAAATTATTTAAACTTATGAGACTGTGTTACGTGACTTTTGAACAAGTTTTTTTTATTCAACTTCACAAGCCTAAAAGTGCCCCTAGTTAAAGAAACGCCCTTATATTTAAATACAATATGGGCCTACCTGATAAAAAGTTTTATATACTATTTTGATATCCTTTTGGACACAAGAGGGCAGTATAGCCCTATGTATGCTTTTTTGTTTAACCAAATAGTACTAAATAGCCTGTTTTTAACTTTTTCATACTTCTTGAATTGCAAAAACAGAATAAAATGGGTTTAGTTCTAATATTTGTATAATTTTATATAAAAATAAATGGTGTATAATTAAATTTTTAGTCAAGTCAAGTCATCCTCATTTATATAGTGCTTTTAACAATGTAGATTGTTTCAAAGCAGCTTTACAGAGATAAACGTATAATTTATGGTAACAGAGATTGTTTTGGCTTTATAGCGGTTTTAGGGCTGTCCCCGACTATGGATTTTCATAGTCGAATCAGAATCGTCATGTCTTGCCTATAGTCGACTAATGGCGCGTTTCCACCGAGCGGTACGGTACGGTACGGGTCGGGTCGGTACCCTTTTATTTGCGTTTCCACTGCCAAAAGTTGAGAATGGTACCAAAAAGCCGAACCGTACCGTACCACTTTTTGGGTACCCTTCCGTTGGGGTACCTAGCACAGTGGTACGGTACTAAAAGGTGGAGCTAGACTCACTGCAGGACGTTGATTGGTTGACAGAGAATCGTCACTTGCGCGTGCTACGAGGGGAATGACAACATAAGAAGCGCCATTTTTTAATATACAGTTTAATATAATGGCTCGTTTCCACTGAGCAGTACAGTACGGTACGGTACAGTACGGTACGGTTCGGGTCTGTTAACCATGATCTGGCTAGCGTTTCCACTGCCAACAGTACCCTTACTTGATGGGCGTGGTGTTTCGATCGACGTCATTTTCGCGCGAAGAAGAACATAGTAAACTACAATGGATGACATATACAGCAGATCTTGTTCTTGCTCCTCGACATGTTTGTCACAAGCGCCGACATTAGGCTTTTCTCAATATTAAGTACGCAAAGTTTGTACTTGCCATGTGCGACTCCTACATGCAAATGGTACAGCGCGTTCTTAAAAGGTCACTCAGCTCGCTCTGCTACTCCGGTTATCTCTGTTACTCTGTATGTACATTTTAAGCAACAATAAAACGAAATATGTTATAAAACACTACTCTGCCTCTTTTCGTTTTCATTTAAATAAATTAAACATTATAGGGACACAAATGTGGTTCATGCACAACGCATATTGATTATTCACTGCACGTTATACGTTATTCTATTTAACGTTATAACAAAACGAAATTTAAAACACAACCCTAACGTTACCTCTTTTCGTTTAAATAATTAAAAAAATTACACATATTACAGGCAATATATGCATTTGTACAAATGTTGCAATAAACATCAGTGATAATCTTGTAATAAGAAAATGACAAGAAACCATATTTCTTTTTGTAAAATTTCAGTTTTATCAATAATAGCCAATATAAAAGTTTAAGTAAAAGGTACAAGAAGCTATACAATAAGAAATAAAGCAAACAATTCAGTCAAATGTCCAAATGTTGCGCTCTAGTCTAACATTACAACAGTAAAGTTAAATACAAATAGCCTTTAATATGAAACTAAACTTAGCCCTCAGCCAAAACGATTGACAGGGAACGAATTATATATTCACGAGACCAAAGATCGCCCGTTAGGTCTGCACAAGACGAATTATATCTCATGTTTAAAGGTGGGGTAGGTAATCCTGTTCAGAAACACTTTTTTTTATACTGGGTGAAATGGTCCTTCCATCCTGATAGTAGTCAATACATTATGTGTTTAGAAAAAGGAATGAAAAAAATCAGACCTCTGTAGCAGCTGCAGGACAGTAAAAACTCTGACCAATCACTGCCATTCGGTGCGAATGTAAAGAACCAATCAGATGCCTTCACGTCTCGTGCCCGCCCCGAGCCCCACTGCGCGCGCTGCCCTGCGTGCACTCATCACATGTCACCATTCCCGGAAATATTCAGCTCAAAGCACCTGCATATGCAGTCAGCGAAGGCAAACAAGGCAAAAACTACTTCCTCGGACCCTGCCCGCGCTCTTGAACGACCTCCTCTGCTTCGCCCTCAACCCCGGACCTGTCCTCGAGCCGACGATGCGGTACTTTTCTCCGGACTCGGAGTGTACGTTAGTCTTCATTAGAGTCAACAATGTTTTCATCATGGAAACTCTTACATGCAAAACACCGTATATGTTATGAATCTTACACGAAATTCATCTTCATCACAGTGTAACTGATGGTAATGGAAAAACGTGTATCAATGCAACCTGTTTTTAGTTTTGCCTTATAAATATAGCTCGTTACCGAATGAAACTTTACCATTATCGATATGCTAGCTTGATAGTGAGTACTAAAAGAAATCTTATTTGTTTATATTCATAGTGATAAAGTTAGGTATTTTATTACATGTGATTCTGACATGATGTCACTGTATGTACTGCGCTCCTTCCTCTCCACTCGTCTCAGGTAATAAATGCGTCTTGTTCCAGCCTGAGCGTTTGGCGTCGCGCGTTCATGTGTTTTGGGGGCGTGGCTTTGGAAGGAGCTCAGAAGGGAGGGGGTGGAGTGAATGGAAATAATGAGCTGTGTTTATTGCAGATTAAAAGGTCTACAGTCACTCGATTTTTAAATTTTCTTTTTCAGAGTACTTACATTTTAATTATGTATTGGTATATAAAGACAGTTTAAACAAATTTGGAATGTTTTTTTTTTAGAAAAATGATTACCTACCCTACCTTTAACCACTACCGTCGGAGTCATCGGCGAACGTCAGAAGACCTAGCCGAGGAAAGGCTCATCCAGCCGGGAAACATGAGCGCCGAGCGCCCGCTGATCGCATGGATCTCACAACCGGGGAAAAACAAATCATCTTTATAAATAAACCACAGATTTGAGCTTTAAACAACTACATTCTCGACTGAAAAACTCTTAAAATTACATTTCGTGACACAGTAACAGTAGTATTATATTAAACTGTATATTAAAAAATGGCGCTTCTTATGTTGTCATTCCCCTCGTAGCACGCGCAAGTGACGATTCTCTGTCAACCAATCAACGTCCTGCAGTGAGTCTAGCTCCACCTTTTAGTACCGTACCACTGTGCTAGGTACCCCAACGGAAGGGTACCCAAAAAGTGGTACGGTACGGTTCGGCTTTTTGGTACCATTCTCAACTTTTGGCAGTGGAAACGCAAATAAAAGGGTACCGACCCGACCCGTACCGTACCGCTCGGTGGAAACGCGCCATAATACTACTGTTACTGTGTCACGAAATGTAATTTTAAGAGTTTTTCAGGCGAGAATGTACATGGCAAGTACAAACTTTGCGTACTTAATATTGAGAAAAGCCTAATGTCGGCGCTTGTGACAAACATGTCGAGGAGCAAGAACAAGATCTGCTGTGTATGTCATCCATTGTAGTTTACTATGTTCTTCTTCGCGCGAAAATGACGTCGATCGAAACACCACGCCCATCAAGTAAGGGTACTGTTGGCAGTGGAAACGCTAGCCAGATCATGGTTAACAGACCCGAACCGTACCGTACTGTACCGTACCGTACTGTACTGCTCAGTGGAAACGAGCCATAATAGTCGAATCATGTGTATGGGGGTGGGGCTGGGGGCGGGGCTTTAAAGTTTCAAAGCCGCGATGTACAGAAAATCACACAAAGATATAGAAGAAAATGTATAAAAACATTTTTGATCAATAAAACTAAGAAATAACATAAATAACTCCAGAAAGGCCACACTGCAGATTTGCATTTCACATGCAAATCAAATTAAATCGGCTAAATTACCTGTGCGAGCAGGCCAGCCTACAGCACAACATCGATGCACCGAAAAAATAAACAATTAATTTACTAAATTAAATTAGAACAGAATAAACCTTTCTAATAAATAAAAATACAAAACGAAATAAATCAGAATCAAGTCACAGGATGAGGAGCAAATGTGTGCAAAATGCCTAAAGTGCAGGGGAACATATATTCAAAACACAAGCCACAAATAGTTAGATTAGATAACCCTGACAGATTAATAAATAAAATAAAAATAAAGAAATTATTCAAATAACGATAGTAGCCAGAATTTTCAACTTTGTCTTTTTAACTGCAGAAACAACAATAAATGCTAAACTGGAGAGGCAGTCTTTTTAGCTAAAAATGTTCACAGCATCCAAAAATAAAATTAGAACCGGCTGAAAAGTTTTGAAATCACTTGTACCTGATCGAGAGAACAAATCCTGAACGTCTTTAATTCTGTCTGTCCGTTGGAGTCTTCTCAAATTGTGCGCGCGGATAAAATACATTCTAACGTGAAAACCAGTCTATGCGTGAAACATGTTAACGTTGGCCGGCAGAAGTGCGATCATGGTTTTCCTGATGCTAAATCCAGCCTTGGAGAATATCCTTTCTAATCGTGTACATCCACACTTTAGATTTTCTTTTCCCAGACATTGTTAAAGATTTAAATCCTTGCCGCGAAGACGCTCTGTCGGTCACGGACCGAAAGTGAAACTTAAATCTGTCACGGGGTGTTTGGATTTATTCACGCACGTTAAAAAATATTTATTAAAAGCTTCTTTCTTTGCACATTTTTATATAGGCCTACAGCATTATCATAATAGGCTGAATATGAACGTATTTACATAAAAGCTAGTTCTATGTGAAATCAGACATTGAGCGCCCTCATATAGCCAAAGTGGCATGATCCTCGTTTCATAACACCTCTGCGAAGATTCGACCGTGAGATCGGCAGTCGAATCAGGCTCCTCCTATCGAAGCATCGAATCTTCGACTATTCGGGGTCACCCCTAGGTTCTTTAATAAAGTTATTTTTCAGCTAAAGTTATTTTTGATTGATTCGCTTCCGTCGCAACGATCATTTGTTATTAAATTAGGGGCCGCTGAGACGACACCGTTCTCTCTACACAGAGAGAATGCGCATTACACTCTTCACATGCGCATTAAGAATTGGTTCTATAGTTATGTGCGTTAGAATATATGTGAGCAGGTTTGTAATTCCCTATAAACCAAGCCTAAACAAAGTACTGGTCTTTCCTTATAAATTTTGATACAGAATTTTATTTTATTTTGTCACTTCGGGGTAGGTACGCAAAACTAATTTCCCGACAACGCTTTATCTGTAGAGTGGGAAAAGGATCCTCCATAGGGAGAGACTAGTTGGCACTTCAGCACTGCGTTGTCATCGGGTCCAGGCGAAGGTCCTTCGTCAGATCTGGATACGGCCTGGATCCGGCAGGCTGCGGGAAAACCTCGGGATAAACAAAGACACTAAAATTAGCGTAGATGCCATTCTTCTTATGATGTAACGAGTACATCAGGATTTATGGGAAGTGTTCCCGGTTCCGGCTGATCTAATCTATGCAGCCTAACATTGAATTATAGAAGTCTATAATGTGTTATGTGAATGCTAGGTCAAAGAGATGTGTTTTTAGTCTAGCTTTGAACTGACAGAGTGTGTCTGCTTCCCGGACAATGGTAGGAAGACTGTTCCAAAGTTTTGGTGCTAAATAGGAGAAGGATCTACCACCAGCAGTCGATTTTGATATTCTAGGTATTATTACTGTAACTGGCCGGAATTTTGAGATCGCAATAGACGTGAAGGACTATAATGCGTTAAGAGCTCGCTCAAGCACTGCGGAGCTAAACCATTTAGTGCCTTGTAAGTAATCAGCAATATTTAAAAATGTATACGATGTTTAATAGGGAGCCAATGCAGTGTTGACAGAACCGGGCTAATATGGTCATACTTCCTGGTTCTGGTAAGAACTCGAGCTGCTGCGTTTTGAACTAGCTGTAGTTTGTTTATTAAGCGTGCAGGGCAACCACCCAGTAGAGCATTACAGTAATCTAGCCTTGAGGTCATGAACGCATGAACTAATTGTTCCGCATTTGTCAATGAGAGCATATGACGTAATTTAGATATATTTTTAAGATGGAAAAATGCGGTTTTACAGATACTAGACGCATGACTTTCAAATGAAAGATTGGTATCAAAGAGCACACCCAGGTCCCTAACCGACGACGAAGACTTAACAGAGCAGCCATCAAGTGTTAGACAGTATTCTAGATTATTACGTGAGGAAGTTTTTTGTCCAATAATTAGAATCTCTGTTTTTTCAGAGTTAAGTAGTAGGAAGTTACTAGTCATCCAATTTTTTATATCAGCTATGCATTCCGTTCATTTTGTGAATTGGTAAGTTTTGTCTGGGCGTGAAGAAATATAGAGCTGAGTATCATCGGCATAACAGTGAAAACTAATGCCATGCTTTCTAATGATATCTCCTAATGGTAGCATGTACAGAGTGAACAGCAGTGGTCCTAGTACTGAGCCTTGTGGTACGCCATACTGAACTTGTGATCGATGAGACATCTCTTCATTTACTGCTACAAACTGATAACGGTCAGATAAGAATGATTTAAACCATGCTAGTGCAATTCCACTAATGCCAACATAGTTTTCGAGTCTATTTAAAAAAATGTTGTGGTCAATAGTGTCAAATGCAGCACTAAGGGCGCTTTCACACTAGCACTTTTGGTGCGCACCCGGGTTCGAATGGCGTCAGAGTTCGGTTCGTTTGGATGATGTGAACGCTGTTTTCCGAACTCGGGTGCACACCCGCGAACCGTACTCGAGTCCGCTTAAAAAGGTGGTCTGGGGTACGGTTCATGTGAACTCGGGTACGGTTCGCTGCTGATATGAACGCAATCGTACCAAATCGCGGAAGTGAACCGCTATTGATGACGTATAATCTGGTGCGGGCCTGCGTGCGTGTGTGTTTAACAACTGTAAAAGGGTCTATATACACTTACCTTGATGAAAAGCGGGATTGACGCACTGCAAGCAGAGAGATGATTTCTGCTTGCCTCCACAAAAATTTTCTTCGGCTGGCGGGTGGACATCCCGCTGTCTTTGGAACGGTTTTAATACTTTTGCGGCAGACAGACGCAAGTGTGTTTCTGTATCTTTTCTTTGAAAACAAAACCAAAGGTTAAAAAAAAGAAGAACAAATGTGAAGTGAGCAATTCTATCCATTTTGACGCCAAGCAACACGAGTACGCGCCAGCTGCAGCTTGATGACGTAAGCATACCGCGGTTCGGATACAAATAATATAATGTGAACACAGTCCATCGGGGGCAGGGGGAGGGGGGAGCAATCGAACTCGGGTTCGGAACAGGCAATCGAACCAAGTGTGAAAGCACCCTAAGATCGAGTAACACTAATAGAGAGATACAACCACGATCGGATGATAAGAGCAAATCATTTGTCACTCTAATGAGAGCTGTCTCGGTACTATGGTACGGTCTAAATCCGGACTGAAAATCCTCGCAGATATAATTTCTTTCTAAAAAGGAACATAGTTGTGAGGATACTGCCTTTTCTAATATCTTTGACAGAAAAGGTAGATTCGAGATCGGCCTGTAATTGAATAATTCTGTACGATCAAGTTGCGTTTTTTTAACAAGCGGTTTAATCACAGCCAGCTTAAAAGTTTTCGGCACATATCCTAGTGACAAAGATGAATTAATGATATTAAGAAGAGGATCTATGACCTCTGGAAGCATCTCTTTCAGTAGCTTAGTCAGTATAGGGTCTAACATACATGTTGTCGATTTAGATGATTTAACGAGTTTATTAAATTCTTCCTCTCCTATTGTGACAGTTTGAGGTTTTTGAGTTCTGTTTTTGAATCTGTCTCAGTGTTTTCAGTTTCTGTGGTCCGTTTTCCCCTGTCTTCTGTGATTTTGGTCTAGTCCTGTTTTCCCCGGTCTGTTTAATTAGTTCATCTGTGTCAGCTGTGTCTTGTTAATCATCCTGTTTGCCCGTGTATATAACCCCAGTGTTTTTCCTCAGTCTTGGTCTGTCGTCGTCTATGTATGGTTGGTTTGATTCCTGGAGTTTTGACTTTTGATTTTGAAATCTGAAATTATTTCAGTTCTGGTAAATAAATACTTCTTTTTGAATTACTTGAATCCTCATCTCGGCATCCTGCCTGCTACAACCCTGACACCTATAGCAACGAATGAATCAAATTTTTTCTTCAAGGAGACTACAATGCACTTGGGATGGGGAAATGAAGCCTCATGAATCACTGAGGCTTTCCCCTGACTGTTCCGGGAAAAGAATCAAAGCTTCGAGAGTGGCGAGAACAGCGCCATCTGGTGCTTATTTAAAATAAAGCAGCCAGAAGCCTGTGTTAGAAGCTCTGGCAGATGAAGCAACCACAACACACTCCATAGTTTCAATGTTATGTGTACAAATAAAAGCCTTACATGTTTGTGTTTGATTTTTTTCATTAAAAAAATTCATTTTCCCATTAAAGTGAGACAAAATATAATATAAGCTTATATGATTCAATAACATTTAATGTAGGCATACTCTCTCTCTCTACACACACACACACACACACACACTGAATAAGGACATTGTCTGATAGGATCATCTGTTATTAAATGTGCTTATGACACTTGTTACTGATAGTGCTTATGTAACTGTAGAAATGACAGAAAGGTGATAAAGTTTTTAATTATTTTTATTAAGAAATAAAAGTTGTTTCACAGTTTTGGGGCTGAGTCTATTTCTCCTCTTGGACAGTACTTCCCCAGCCTTAGAGAACACTCTTTCACATGGTACAGAGGAGGCCGGGGTACAATGAAACTGTAATGCCAGTGTATATAGGTGGGGGTAGACTTGTTTCTGCATTCTCCAGTATTCAAGTGGATCTTGAGTTCTTTGTATGTTTGTCTCTGAAAGGTATTTATCCACTTCTATGATCGCATCAGAAGTGGCATTTGAGCTTTGTTTGTGTTGGTCCACAGCAGTGTCCAACAGAAGCCAAAGGTTTCCACCTTAGAAGTGTGAGGAGAAATTGTATATATAACACACATCAACGGTCAACAATTTTAAAATACAATAATAAAAAAAAAAATAATAATAAATACATACTTGAGCTTGGTGTGGCCTGTTGGGTTGATGATGGTGCTTCTGTTGACTGAGTGCTTGATGATGTGGATGGTCTTTCATCTTCGGCCCTGATGACATCACCACATTCTGCTTTTAGCCGTTTGACAGCCTCTGTCATTTTAATTTGGTTAAGGAAACCCAACTTTTTAAACCTTGGGTCCAGCAGAGTTGCCATGGTCATTATGCTGAGTGACTCCATTCCAAATATGTTCCCTCAGACGCCTGATGAGGTTTTCAGTTCATTCTTTTGTGATTGGCATGGTTAACCTATGAAATACAAAATGATTTACTTCGTGCAATAATAAAAAAATAATAAAAAGACATCAAAATTTGCTATTGAGTATTCTACATAAATACAAATAAATACCTTAGTTGTTCAACCTGTAATGAATGGTGAATCATTTTTAGCAAAGGAATCACTTTGGAGCCAGACACTCGTTTTTCCTCGGACAGCTCTACTGTGGCCTGGTGGAATGGGGCGAGAACACAGAATTTGCTGTATGGCTTCATAGTCCTGTGCATGAAGTGGAGCTATATCAGTTTTAAGTGAGGCAAGGGATGCTCCCACAGTTTGCCTTTCGTCATGCAGCCGTTGAAGCATGTGAAAAGTGCTGTTCCAGCGTGTTTCCACTTCATTCACTAGTTTCAGAGTTGGCCTGTTCATGTCTTGCTGTACCTGGGTCAGCATTTCTTTGGCAGAGGTGCTGCTTTGAAAATAGGTGACTACTTTTTTTGCTTTGTTCCGAATGTCACACAGACCTGGTACCTGATCAAAAGACTTCTTAACCATGGTGTTAAGTGCATGTGCAATGCAAACTGAATGTCTCACTTGCAGAATTCTTGCACAAGCGATCATGTTTGCTGCTGCATCTGTGACAAGACACTTCACTTTGTCCTTGATTGCCCACTCCATCATGACATTTGTTTTCACCAGGGCCATATTTTCTGCTGTGTGCCTGTTTGGGAACTTCTCAACATCCAACAACACTGTATTCAGCTTATAACTGTCATCAATGTAATGGCAGGTTATTGCAAGATATGCATCCATGTTGATAGAAGTCCACATATCCGATGTTATAGACACAGCAGTTGCTTTTTCCATGTTTGCCTTGGCCGTCCTCTTTGCTTCTTCATATTTTGAAGCCACCATTTTCTTTAAAGCCTTTTTGAGTTCACAAAACATTTATAGTACAATTATATTATTATAGATACATATTTATTATATAGAGTATACATCAAAATCAACCTCTGCTACTCACCTGTCTGGTTGGGATTATATAGGAAGGATCAAGGGCATGGATGAGGCCCTTGAAACCCTCATCCTCAACCACTGTAAATGGCTGCGAGTCTTTTATGACCATGTTGACCAATGCCTCATCAACCATTTGCTTGCGAGATGCTATAATGAAAGAAGTAATATATATATTATACATATATTAATTGAAATCATGATAATGCATTCACAATTATGAATAAAAATCATGAAGCAACAGTCCTACTTTGTGTGCTTGGATTGTTGTGGGGCTGTGCAGTCTCATGTAAAGCTCTGAAATGCCTTAGCATGGATGATGTGTTGTTTCCATAGACAAGCTGTTTGTCACACACCAAGCATCTCACCTTCTAAAAAAAGTTATGAAAGTAAGAAATAACATAGAACAATAAAATAAGTAAATAATTTCATTTAAATTTATATTTAAATAATATATGCATACATTGGAAGCTATAAGCTCAAAATATTCCCAGATAGGGGAAGTCTTCCTTTTTTTGGCTGTTGCCATTGCTCTAAATACAAACCCTTCACCAAACACCAACACCCTATCCCATAATCCCCTCTCCCCTAATCCCACCCTAAACCCAAATACCAACACCAAATTACCTAAAATCACCAAAAAGTGCAAAGATTTTACAAAAACAAAAAGACAACAACAACAACAAATAATAGCCTAGTGAAAAATAAATTTTGCTTATTTAAATGTAATATATTGATTAACTTTCAAAGTACAGCACTCTCCTCACAAACCCATCAACCAGACTGAGGCAACAATGACTCGTTAAATACAATCTGGAGTTCGAGCCTTGAGACCCAAAGCGAAACGCGAACGTGATTGGACAGAAAGTGAGGCTTCGTTTGTCATCGATCACGTGACTCTAGTAAACCAATACACACCCCGATACGGGGCTTCACTAGAAATTGTGTCGCTTGTGTGATACGCGCATCGAAGCTTCAGTGTCATACGTAACATCACTACAATGCACTGCCTGATGCGATACTGTAGTAGACGGTTGCATAGTTATAATTTTCTCCCTGATATTATCAATCTTGTTAGTAAAGAAGTTCATAAAGTCATTACTGCTGTGCTGCTTGGAAACGTCTGGGGTTGAAGATTTATTTTTCGTTAGTTTAGCCATTATTTCAAATAAATACCTAGGATTATGTTTATTTTCTTCTAATATGGTTGAAAAATAAGCAGATCTAGCAGCTTTTGAGGCCTTTCTGTATGCAATCGAGCTCTCTTTCCATGAAATACGAAATACCTCTAGTTTTGTTTTCTTCCAGTTGCGCTCCATTTTTCTGGCTGCTCTCTTAAGGGCCGAGTGTGCTCGTTGTACCACGGCGTTGGACTATTTTCTTTAATCTTCTTTAAGCGCAAAGGAGCAACTGTGTCTAAAGTGCTGGAAAAGAGAGAGTTAAAAGTTTGTCACAATATCTAGTTTTTCTAAGCTATCTGGGATGCTGAGATTATGAAACTGATCAGGAAGATTATTAATAAAGCAATCTTTAGTGGCAGAAGTGATAGGTCTAACATATTTGTAACACAGAGTCGACTTTGCAGCCTTGGCTAAATGAAGTTTACACGAGACTAGATAATGATCTGAGATGTCATCGCTCTGCTGCAGAATTTCAACGGCATCAACATTTATTCCATGTGATAATATTAGATCTAGAGTATGATTACGAGAATGAGTAGGTCCTGACATGTGTTGTCTAACTCCAATGCATCTTTTTCGTTATCTACATGTATATTAAAATCACCAACAATTAGTACTTTATCTGCAACCAGTACTAACTCCGATAGAAAATCAGCAAATTCTTTGATAAAGTCTGTATGGTGCCCTGGTGGCCTGTATACAGTAGCCAGCACAAATCGGGGGAACAGACACAGTCTCTATATGATGATAGCTAGGTGAAAGAGGCTCTATGTGATGGGATTTATCTGACCTTGGTGACGTGAGACAGCTAGCAGACGGTCGGTTTAGCCAGTCTGTCTGCTTCCTGACCTGAGGCCCAGATTGTCATGTTTGAGCTCTAAGACTATGTGGCATATTACTAGAGAGAAGAGCACCACCATCCCAGGAGGGCTGAATACCATCTCTTTTCAACAAGTCAGGTTTTCCCCAAAAAACATTTCCAATTGTCTATGAATTCTATATTATTTTGTGGATTTCTATATTATTTTTTTTTAAAGATATGCGACGTTTCATGCTTCGTTTTTGACATTAATTTAATCCCTCACCATAGCAAAACCGTTTGAGATATTCAATATCCGTTCACAATTTAGCATCATTAATATGTTTTTATCATGTTGAAAAAGTTTGGTGGGAATAAAATAAACCACTTAAGAGGAGTGGCTAAAAATCCACATTCAGACCAAAATATCTGACTTCCTGTTGGTCAAGTCAAGTCAAGTCAAGTCATCTTCATTTATATAGCGCTTTTAACAATGTAGATTGTTTCAAAGCAGCTTTACAGAGATAAACGTATAATTTATGGTAAAAGTAAAAGTACGAAAGTTGTTCGGCCCGATGAGATCTACATGTGTACCCAGTTTCATATTAATTAATGCAACGTGTTAGATATATGGACCAAGTTTTCGGACACCGTTCAAGGGGGCGCTGTTGAGCCCCCCTGCCACACCCAGGTACCAGCTTCAGCCCGGCCCTGATGGCCGTGGGTTCTGACCTGTGTGCAAAGTTTCAAGAGTTTTTGCCCCAAAAGTGCCCGAGAAGTAGCAGAATAATAATAATAATAATAATAATAAATTAAAGCTGCAAGCAGCATTTAGCGGGGTTCAAGCAATTAAGGCCTAATAGACGGAAAAGACCATTTACAGCCAATACAGGTAGTTTACCATGGGAAATATATGGTTTTAAAGCTTTTTAACAGTTATAGCGCCACCTATGGTCCGATCTCCATAAAAATTTCCATGCTTCTTTAGCTTGTTATATCACATATCCAAATGAAGTGATAAACACTGACAAAATCTGATTGTGTTATAATAGTTATTGTTATATAAGTGATTTTTAGAGTCTAAATATGAATGTGAGCACATGTGAAAAGACTTCATTAATAAGTAGAATGGCCAGCAGAGGGCAGAAGAAGACCACTTATTGGCTCACTTTCACTTTAAACTTCATGATTTTCACCTGTTTTCTGGACTAAAGCAAACCAGTTTTTCCATGTTAACTCAATAATGCATGCTTACACACACACACACACACACACACACATACACACACAGAGAGAGAAATAAACATACACAAATACAAATATGTTTTTAATGTTTTAGAATATGTTATTGAGAAAATATATTTATTGGTCTATTAGAATTCCTTTGTGATCCAATAATATAAAAAAGAAAAGAAAAAAAAAAGAAAAAAAGATTGCTTTTTAAAGCATTTGTTTGTTTCCCAATACTGAAAACTAATGAAAAGATCATATGCAATACTGCTGCTCCCTCTAGTGGACAGTGGTATTTCAGCTTCCGTCTTACAGTTGAAGTGATTGAATGAATTAATGAATGGGAATTTGGTTTTTCACTTATATCTCGGGAACCAGAAGGCGAAAAATTCTGAAACTCAGAGCATAGATAGTGCTTGAGGAGCCCTGTTGAATGAGACCATCAATTATTTACTATGATTTACCATGTTTCTAGCGTGATTTACCACATTACTAGCAATTATGTGAAGTGTCAGTGCAAATGAAGTGATAAACACTGACAAAATATGATTGTGTTATAATAGTTATTGTAATATAAGTGTTTTCCATGTTAACTCAATAATGCATGCTTACACACACACACACACACACACACACACACACACACACACACACACACATACAAATATGTTTTCAATGTCTTTAGGATGTGTTATTGTGAAAAAATATTTTAATGGTCTAACCATTTCATATATTTCATTGTGATCTATATTATCAGTCCAATAATAATAAATAAAAAAAAATAGCTTTAACCATTTGTTTGTTGGCCAAAGCTGAAAGCTGATAAAAAGATACTATGTCTAATACTGCTGCTCCCTCTAGTTGACAACAGTGGAATTACAGCCTCCATCTTACAGTTGAAGTGTTTGAATGAATGAATAGGAATTGGGTTTTTCACTTATATCTCGGGAACCAGAAGGCGAAAAATTCTGAAATTCAGAGCATAGATAGTTCTTGAGGAGCCCTGTTGAATGAGACCATCGCGGTGTTTTTGGGCGATTGGAGCCCGGAAATATGACCGTTCAAAGGCATATCTATTGGGGCTTTTATCTCTGGAATGCCCAGGGCAAATTACACCACATTTGAATCGAAGCTAGCCAAGAACTGGCCCTTTCCAACGAGCTCTCACACAAGGTTCGGGGTGGTCTGGGTCGGGAGTTTCGGCCGTTCAAAATCGGGGGTCCCACGAATTTGCGATTCGTGGGGGGCGCGCTCCCGAGGCCCGCGATGACACGTTTCGATCAAGAGCCCGGAGAGGACCTTACCATCAAAATTTGAGCGCGCAACGACTTTCCGTTTTCGAGTTATGAATGAATTTGTACTGGGGGGGCGTGGCCTAAATGCCGTTTTACTTTCGTTTTCAATTTCCATATCTCAGACAGACAGTGTGACACAATTGTCAATAATAATACTCCAATAGATGAGTTTTGACAAAATGTGATTGTAAATGTTAAAATAATGATTTTATAAAGTCTAAATATGAATGATATAACAATATTAGGGAGTAGTATGATGAAATGGCAGCAGGGGGCAGTAAAATACCACTTATTGGCTTAATATGCCAATGTTATTCATTTTCTTTTTTAACTGTTATTTTTTATACTTTTTCTGATAATTATTGATCTATAGAGTCCAGAGATTTGTACTGCACTGGTTTTTAACATTATTTTATAAACATTATATGATATATATATAGGTTATAGGAAATATATGGTTTTAAAGCTTTTTGACAGTTATAGCGCCACCTATGGTCCGATTTCCATAAAAATTTCCATGCTTCTTTAGCTTGTTATGTCACATATGCTCATCAATTTTTGTGACGTTCTGAGTTTTCATTTAGGATTTATAGGCTTTTTAGTGTATTCTGCCACGCCCATTTTCTAAATGACCCCATTACAGCCATCCAAATGCAAAATTTCAACTTTTTTTCGATAATTATTGATCTAGAGAGTCCAGAGAATTGTCCTAGACTGGTCTGGTTCTGATTGGGCGAAAAACCAGGGACTAGTTCGCAAAAGTAGGTTTTTAACATGTTTGCGAATATTTAATGAACGGTTTGATTGACAGTAGTGGTTCTTGAGGCAAAGTTGTTCAACATGAGCAGATCTATCAAATGATATGCATATTGTGTTGATGTGTGCAACACCACGTGATTAAAGAGGGCGTAAACCTCGTTAGCGCCAACTAGTGGCCGATTTCTTTCAAAATTCTTACAGACCTCTAGGGCCATGAGTTGAACATGCCCATCGAGTTTAGTTCCGATCGGCCTCCGTTAACCTTGTCTAATAGGTGCTCAACTTCATTGGCCGATGGCGGCCATGTTTTTTTAGATACGCCAATGTCCTCATAGATATACATGGCACCCTGGACCAAGAGACTGCATGCCAATTTTCAAGTCAATTGGACTAACGGTCAGGTGGTTATAGCCCTTTTCATGTATTTTTCATGTTATAACGCCACCTAGTGTTCAATCGTCGCGATTTTTTTACTGTGACCCCAGATTGAACTCATACACATGTGTTCCGAGTTTGGTGAAAATATCTAATTTCGTTCATGAATTATAACCATTTTAGTAAACTGGCTCCGCCTCCTGCGAACGTTTTGACACCCCTTAGCAACCGTGGATCGAAATTTCAACTTTTTTTCGATAATTATTGATAATCAGACTCCAGAGAACATTTCTGCACTGGTTTGGTTCCGATTGGCCAAAAAAACCCTCTACTAGTTCGCAAAAGTAGGTTTTGGACAAAATTCAAAATGGCGGAAAAATTTGCATACCGGAAATGAAATTGAAGATATACATTTTGTCCGTCTTGAGACAAGGATTACAGTGATATAAGACACTTGAGTCTGTGACAAAGGGTTAAGGAGATTTAAGCAAAAACGTGATTTTTTTTTGTTTTTTGCACTATAGCGCCACCTATGGGCCAATCGGGATCATACTCTCTGAACCTCTCCTCGATTTTTGTACTACCTTCTGGCAAAGTTTCAAGTCTCTAGCACTTACGGTTTGGGCTGCACGATGCGTTTTACGGCAGAAGAATAATAATAATTAAAGCTGCAAGCAGCATTTATCGGGGTTCAAGCATTTAAGGCCTTTAAGCACATAAGCATTTAAGACATTAAGATTTATTTAGAAAGCTTTTAACCACTGAAATAATAGATGGAAAAGTCCATTTACAGCCAATACAGGCAATTTACCATAAGAAAAATATGGTTTTCAAAGCTTTTTAACAGTTATAGCGCCACCTATGGTCCGATCTCCATAATATTTTGCATGGTTATTAATGATGTTATGTCACATATGCTCACCAATTTTTGTGAAGTTCTGAGTTTTTATATATGATTTATAGGCTTTTGAGTGTATTTTGCCACACCCATTTTATAAATGACCCTATTACAGCCACCCAAATGCAAAAGTTCAACTTTTTTTTCGATAATTATTGATCTAGAGAGTCCAGAGAATTGCCCTAAACTGGTCTGGTTCCGATCGGGCAAAAAACCTAGGACTAGTTCGCAAAAGTAGGTTTTTAACATATTCGCGAATAATTAATGAATGGTTTGATTGACATTAGTGGTTCTTGAGGCTAAGTTGTTGAGCATGAGCAGATCTATCAAATGATATGCATTTTGTGACGATAAGTGTAACACCACGTGATTACAGAGCCATAAAACTCGTTAGCGCCAACTAGTGGCCGATTTCTTTCAAAATTCTTACAGACCTTTAGGGCCATGAGTCGAACATGCCCATCGAGTTTCGTTCCGATCGGCCTCCGTTAACCTTGTCTAATAGGTGCTCAAACTTCATTGGCTGATGGCGGCCATGTTTTTTGAGATACACTAATGTCCTCATAGACATACATGGCACCTTGGACCAAGACACTGCATACCAATTTTCAAGTCAATCGGACTAACGGTCAGGTGGTTATAGCCCATTTTATGTTTTTTTAATGTTATAGCGCCACCATGTGGCCAATCGCCGCGATTATTTTACTGTGACCTCAGATTGACCTCTTACACATGTGTACCGAGTTTGGTGAAGATACCTCATTTACTTCTGGAGTTATAGCCATTTTAGTAAAATAGGCTCCGCCTTCTTCAAACGTTTTGGCGCCCCTTAGCGACCGTGAATCGAAATTTCAACTTTTTTTCGATAATTATTGATATTCAGACTACTGTGAACATTTCTGCACTGGTTTGGTTCCGATCGGGCGAAAAACCAGGGACTAGTTCGCAAAAGTAGGTTTTGGACAAAATCCAAAATGGCGGAAAAATTTGCATACCGGAAATAAAATACCTCCTATATTTCTTGTTCGGCTTGAGCCAAGGATTCCAATGATGTATGACACTTGAAGCTGAGACAAATGGTTATTGAGATATGAGCAAAATAGTGATTTTTTTTTGTTTTTTGCGCTATAGCGCCACCTATTGGCCAATCGGGCTCATACTTTGATAACCTCTCCTCGATTTTTATACTACCTTGTGGCCAAGTTTCAAGTCTCTAGCTCTTACGGTTTGGGCTGCACGATGCGTTTTAGCGGAGAAGAATAATAATAATAATAATAATTAAAGCTGCAAGCAGCATTTAGCGGGGTTCAAGCAATTAAGGCCTTTAAGCACAAAAGCATCAAAAGTTATTACGTTTTATTTAGCAAGCATGACATAATAGACGGAAAAGACCATTTACAGCCAATACAGGTAGTTTACCATGGGAAATATATGGTTTTAAAGCTTTTTAACAGTTATAGCGCCACCTATGGTCCGATCTCCATAAAAATGTCCATGCTTCTTTAGCATGTTATGTCACATATGCTCATCAATTTTTGTGAAGTTCTGAGTTTTTATTAAGGATTTATAGGCTTTTTAGTGTATTTTGCCACGCCCATTTTCTAAATGACCCTATTACAGCCATTCAAATGCAAAAGTTCAACTTTTTTTCGATAATTATTGATCTAGAGAGTCCAGAGAATTGCCCTAGACTGGTCTGGTTCTGATCGGGCGAAAAACCAGGGACTAGTTCGCAAAAGTAGGTTTTTAACATGTTTGCGAATATCTAATGAACGGTTTGATTGACAGCAGTGGCTCTTGAGGCAAAGTTGTTCAGCATGAGCAGATCTATCAAATGATATGCATATTGTGTTGATGTGTGCAACACCACGTGATTACAGAGCCATAAAACTCGTTAGCGCCAACTAGTGGCCGATTTCTTTCAAAATTCTTACAGACCTTTAGGGCCATGAGTCGAACATGCCCATCGAGTTTCGTTCCGATCGGCCTCCGTTAACCTTGTCTAATAGGTGCTCAAACTTCATTGGCTGATGGCGGCCATGTTTTTTGAGATACACTAATGTCCTCATAGATATACATGGCACCTTGGACCAAGACACTGCATACCAATTTTCAAGTCAATCGGACTAACGGTCAGGTGGTTATAGCCCATTTTATGTTTTTTTCATGTTATAGCGCCACCATGTGGCCAATCGCCGCGATATTTTTACTGTGACCTCAGATTGACCTCTTACACATGTGTACCGAGTTTGGTGAAGATACCTCATTTACTTCTGGAGTTATAGCCATTTTAGTAAAATAGGCTCCGCCTTCTTCAAACGTTTTGGCACCCCTTAGCGACCGTGAATCGAAATTTCAACTTTTTTTCGATAATTATTGATATTCAGACTACTGTGAACATTTCTGCACTGGTTTGGTTCCGATCGGGCGAAAAACCAGGGACTAGTTCGCAAAAGTAGGTTTTGGACAAAATCCAAAATGGCGGAAAAATTTGCATACCGGAAATAAAATACCTCCTATATTTCTTGTTCGGCTTGAGCCAAGGATTCCAATGATGTATGACACTTGAAGCTGAGACAAATGGTTATTGAGATATGAGCAAAATAGTGATTTTTTTTTGTTTTTTTGCGCTATAGCGCCACCTATTGGCCAATCGGGCTCATACTTTGATAACCTCTCCTCGATTTTTGTACTACCTTGTGGCCAAGTTTCAAGTCTCTAGCTCTTACGGTTTGGGCTGCACGATGCGTTTTAGCGGAGAAGAATAATAATAATAATAATAAAAATCCTTACAATTACAATAGGGTTTCAGCACTTCGTGCTTGAACCCCTAAAAATCCTTACAATTACAATAGGGTTTCAGCACTTCGTGCTTGAACCCCTAATAAAAATCCTTACAATTACAATAGGGTTTCAGCACTTCGTGCTTGAACCCCTAATCAGTACAATTACAATAGGGTTTCAGCACTTCGTGCTTGAACCCCTAATTAAAGCTGCAAGCAGCATTTAGCGGGGTTCAAGCAATTAAGGCCTTTAAGCACAAAAGCATCAAAAGTTATTACGTTTTATTTAGCAAGCATGACATAATAGACGGAAAAGACCATTTACAGCCAATACAGGTAGTTTACCATGGGAAATATATGGTTTTAAAGCTTTTTAACAGTTATAGCGCCACCTATGGTCCGATCTCCATAAAAATGTCCATGTTTCCTTAGCATGTTATGTCACGTATGCTCATCAATTTTTGTGAAGTTCTGAGTTTTTATTAAGGATTTATAGGCTTTTTAGTGTATTTTGCCACGCCCATTTTCTAAATGACCCTATTACAGCCATCCAAATGCAAAAGTTCAACTTTTTTTCGATAATTATTGATCTAGAGAGTTCAGAGAATTGCCCTAGACTGGTCTGGTTCTGATCGGGCGAAAAACCAGGGACTAGTTCGCAAAAGTAGGTTTTAAACATGTTTGCGAATATTTAATGAACGGTTTGATTGACAGCAGTGGCTCTTGAGGCAAAGTTGTTCAGCATGAGCAGATCTATCAAATGATATGCATATTGTGTTGATGTGTGCAACACCACGTGATTACAGAGGGTGTAAACCTTGTTAGCGCCAACTAGTGGTCGATTTCTTTCAAAATTCTTACAGACCTCTAGGGCCATGAGTCGAACATGCCCACTGAGTTTTGTTTCAATCAGCCACCGTTAACCTTGTCTAATAGGTGCTCAAACTTCATTGGCCGATGGCGGCCATGTTTTTTTAGATACACCAATGTCCTCATAGACATACATGACACCTTGGACCAAGACACTGCATACCAATTTTCAAGTCAATCGGACTAACGGTCAGGTGGTTATAGCCTGTTTTATGTTTTTTTCATGTTATAGCGCCACCATGTGGCCAATCGCCGCTATTTTTTTACTGTGACCTCAGATTGACCTCTTACACATGTGTACCGAGTTTGGTGAAAATATCTCATTTCGTTCACGAGTTATAGCCATTTTAGTAAAATGAGCTCCGCCTCCTGCAAACGTTTTGACGCCCCTTAGCAACCGTGGATCGAAATTTCAACTTTTTTTCGATAATTATTGATAACCACACTCCAGAGAACATGTATGCACTGGTTTGGTTCCGATCAGGCAAAAAACCAGGGACTAGTTCGCAAAAGTAGGTTTTGGACAAAATTCAAAATGGCGGAAAATTTTTCCAGGCGGAAATGAAATCGGAGATATACATTTTGTCCGTCTTGAGCCAAGGATTACAGTGATATAAGATACTTGAGTCTATGACAAACGGTCTAGGAGTTATGGCTGATTTCATACTTTTGCTTGCTGTAGCGCCACCTATTGGCCAATCGTTGTCATACTTTGATAGGTTCTCCCCAAATTGAGGACTACCATTTGGCTGAGTTTCAAGTCTCCAGCATTTACGGTTTGGGCTGCACGATGCGTTTTAGGGGAAAATAATAATAATAAAAATCCTTACAATAACAATAGGTGTTCAGCACTTCGTGCTTGAACCCCTAATAATTAAAGCTGCAAGCAGCATTTATCGGGGTTCAAGCATTTAAGGCCTTTAAGTAGAAAAGCATCAAAAGTTATTAAGTTTTATTTAGCAAGCATGTAAGCACTGACATAATAGATGGAAAGGACCATTTACAGCCAATACAGGCAATGTACCATAGGAAATATATGGTTTTAAAGCTTTTTATAGGAGTTATAGTGCCATCTATCGACCGATCTCCATAAAATTGTTTACTGTGACCTCAAATTGAACCCATACACATGTGTACTGAGTTTGGTGAAGATATCTCATTTACTTCTTGAGTTATAGCCATTTTAGTAAAATAGGCTCCTCCCACAATAATTTACCACATTCTAGTATTATTTACTATGATTCTAGCATGATTGACATAGTTTACCATGATTTTATCTTAGTTTACCTTGATTTACCATATTCTAGCATGATTTACCATGATATACTACATTCTAGTATGATTTACCATTGTTTACTGTGATTCTAGCATGGTTTACCATAGTTTATCATGATTTATCATAGTTTACCATGATTTACCCTGTTCTAGCATGATTTACCATGATATACCACATTCTAACATGATTTACCATAGTTTATCATGGTTTACCATGATTTACCCTGTTCTAGCATAGTTTACCATGATTTACCACGTTCTAGAATGATTTGCCAGGATTCTAGCATGGTTTACCTTGATACACCACATTATAGTATTATTTACTATGATTTACCATGTTTCTAGCAATTATGTGAAGTGTCAGTGCAAATGAAGTGATAAACACTGACAAAATCTGATTGTGTTATAATAGTTATTGTTATATAAGTGATTTTTAGAGTGATTTTAGTAGAATGGCCAGCAGAGGGCAGAAGAAGACTATTATTGGCTCACTTTCACTTTAAACTTCATGATTTTCACCTGTTTTCTGGACTAAAGCAAACCAGTTTTTCCATGTTAACTCTATAATGCATGCTTACACACACACACACACACACACACACACACACACACACACACACACACACACACACACACACACACACACACACACAGAGAAATAAACATACACAAATACAAATATGTTTTTAATGTTTTGGAATATGTTATTGAGAAAATATATTTATTGGTGTATTAGAATTCCTTTGTGATCTAATAATATAAAAAAGAAAAGAAAAAAAAGAAAAAAAGATTGCTTTTTAAAGCATTTGTTTGTTTCCCAATACTAAAAACTAATGAAAAGATAATATGCAATACTGCTGCTCCCTCTAGTGGACAGTGGTATTACAGCTTCCATCTTACAGTTGAAGTGCTTGGTTTTTCACTTATATCTCGGGAACCAGAAGGCGAAAAATTCTGAAACTCAGAGCATAGATAGTGCTTGAGGAGCCCTGTTGAATGAGACCATCAATGATTTACTATGATTTACCATGTTTCTAGCGTGATTTACCACATTACTAGCAATTATGTGAAGTGTCAGTGCAAATGAAGTGATAAACACTGACAAAATATGATTGTGTTATAATAGTTATTGTAATATAAGTGTTTTCCATGTTAACTCAATAATGCATGCTTACACACACACACACACACACACACACACACACACACACACACACACACACACACACACACACACACACACACACACAAATACAAATATGTTTTCAATGTCTTTAGGATGTGTTATTGTGAAAAAATATTTTAATGGTCTAACCATTTCATATATTTCATTGTGATCTATATTATCAGTCCAATAATAATTTAAAAAAAAATGCTTTAACCATTTGTTTGTTGGCCAAAGCTGAAAGCTGATAAAAAGATTAATACTATGTCTAATACTGCTGCTCCCTCTAGTTGACAACAGTGGAATTACAGCCTCCATCTTACAGTTGAAGTGTTTGAATGAATGAATGGGAATTTGGTTTTTCACTTATATCTCGGGAACCAGAAGGCGAAAAATTCTGAAATTCAGAGCATAGATAGTTCTTGAGGAGCCCTGTTGAATGAGACCATCGCGGTGTTTTTGGGCGATTGGAGCCCGGAATTATGACCGTTCAAAGGCATATCTATTGGGGCTTTTATCTCTGTAATGCCCAGGGCAAATTACACCACATTTGAATCGAAGCTAGCCTAGAACGGGACCTTTCCAACGAGCTCTCACACAAGGTTCGGGGTGGTCTGGGTCGGGAGTTTCGGCCGTTCAAAATCGGGGGTCCCACGAATTTGCGATTCGTGGGGGGCGCGCTCCCGAGGCCCGCGACGACACGTTTCGATCAAGAGCCCGGAGAGGACCTTACCATCAAAATTTGAGCGCGCAACGACTTTCCGTTTTCGAGTTATGAATGAATTTGTATTCGGGGGCGTGGCTTAAATGCCGTTTTACTTTCGTTTTCATGTTAAATGTTAAAATAATGATTTTATAAAGTCTATTCCCTAATATTGTTATATAATTCATATTTAGACTTTATAAAAGTTTAAATATGAATTATATAACAATATTAGGGAGTAGTATGATGAAATGACAGCAGGGGGCAGTAAAATACCACTTATTGGCTTAATATGGTATTCATTTTAAGGCTACATATTGAAATTACCCTATTATAGCTATCCAAATGAAGTAGTTCAACTTTTTCTGACAATTATTGATCTAGTGAGTCCAGAGAATTGTATTGCACTGGTTTTTAACATTATTTTATAAACATTATATGATCATAGGATGGAAAACACAATTTACAGCCATTACAGGCAATTTACCATAGGAAATATATGGTTTTAAAGCTTTTTAACAGTTATAGTGCCAACTATGGTCCGATCTTCATAAAAATTTCCATGCTTCTTTAGCATGTTATGTCACATATGCTCATCAATTTTTGTGAAGTTCTGAGTTTTCATTTAGGATTTATAGGCTTTTTAGTGTATTTTGCCACGCCAATTTTCTAAATGACCCTATTACAGCCATCCAAATGCAAAAGTTCAACTTTTTTTCGATAATTATTGATCTAGAGAGTCCAGAGAATTGCCCTAGACTGGTCTGGTTCCGATCGGACCAAAAACCAGGGACTAGTTCGCAAAAGTAGGTTTTTAACATGTTTGCGAATATTTAATGAATGGTTTGATTGACAGTAGTGGTTCTTGAGGCAAAGTTGTTCAGCATGAGCAGATCTATCAAATGATAGGCATAATGTGACAATAAGTTTAACACCACGTGATTACAGAGCCATAAAACTCGTTAGCGCCAACTAGTGGCCGATTTCTTTCAAAATTCTTACAGACCTCTAGGGCCATGAGTTGAACATGCCCATCGAGTTTTGTTCCGATCGGCCTCCGTTAACCTTGTCTAATAGGTGCTCAAACTTCATTGGCCGATGGCGGCCATGTTTTTTGAGATACACCAATGTCCTCATAGACATACATGGCACCTTGGACCAAGACACTGCATACCAATTTTCAAGTCAATCGGACTAACGGTCAGGTGGTTATAGCCTGTTTTATGTTTTTTTCATATTATAGCGCCACCATGTGGCCAATCACCGCGATTTTTTTACTGTGACCTCAGATTGACCTCTTACACAAGTGAACCGAGTTTGGTAAATATACCTCATTTACTTCTGGAGTTATAGCCGTTTTAGTAAAATAGGCTCCTCCCACAACATACATTTTGGCGCCCCTTAGCGACCTTGAATCGAAATTTCAACTTTTTTTCGATAATTATTGATCTTCAGACTCCAGAGAACATTTCTGCACTGGTTTGGTTCCGATCGGGCGAAAAACCACAGACTAGTTCGCAAAAGTAGGTTTTTGACAAAATTCAAAATGGCGGAAAATCTTTCATGGCGGAAATGAAATCGGAGATATACGTTTTGTTCGTCAGCCGTCCAGCTTTCCAATGATATAAGACACTTGAGTCTACGACTTACGGTCTAGGAGTTATGAGCTGTTTCGCGCTTTTGGTCGCTATAGCGCCACCTATGGGCCAATCGGGTTCATAATCTCTGAACCTCTCCTCGATTTTTGTACTACCATCTGGCAAAGTTTCAATGCTCTAGCCCTTACGGTTTGGGCTGCACGATGCGTTTTAGCGGAGAAGAATAATAATAATAATAATAATTAAAGCTGCAAGCAGCATTTAGCGGGGTTCAAGCAATTAAGGCCTTTAAGCACAAAAGCATCAAAAGTTATTACGTTTTATTTAGCAAGCATGACATAATAGACGGAAAAGACCATTTACAGCCAATACAGGTAGTTTACCATGGGAAATATATGGTTTTAAAGCTTTTTAACAGTTATAGCGCCACCTATGGTCCGATCTCCATAAAAATTTCCATGCTTCTTTAGCATGTTATGTCACATATGCTCATCAATTTTTGTGAAGTTCTGAGTTTTTATTAAGGATTTATAGGCTTTTTAGTGTATTTTGCCACGCCCATTTTCTAAATGACCCTATTACAGCCATTCAAATGCAAAAGTTCAACTTTTTTTTGATAATTATTGATCTAGAGAGTCCAGAGAATTGCCCTAGACTGGTCTGGTTCTGATCGGGCGAAAAACCAGGGACTAGTTCGCAAAAGTAGGTTTTTAACATGTTTGCGAATATTTAATGAACGGTTTGATTGACAGCAGTGGCTCTTGAGGCAAAGTTGTTCAGCATGAGCAGATCTATCAAATGATATGCATATTGTGTTGATGTGTGCAACACCACGTGATTACAGAGGGCGTAAACCTTGTTAGCGCCAACTAGTGGTCGATTTCTTTCAAAATTCTTACAGACCTCTAGGGCCATGAGTCGAACATGCCCACTGAGTTTTGTTTCAATCAGCCACCGTTAACCTTGTCTAATAGGTGCTCAAACTTCATTGGCCGATGGCGGCCATGTTTTTTGAGATACACCAATGTCCTCATAGACATACATGACACCTTGGACCAAGACACTGCAGACCAATTTTCAAGTCAATCGGACTAACGGTCAGGTGGTTATAGCCTGTTTTATGTTTTTTTCATGTTATAGCGCCACCATGTGGCCAATCGCCGCTATTTTTTTACTGTGACCTCAGATTGACCTCTTACACATGTGTACCGAGTTTGGTGAAAATATCTCATTTCGTTCACGAGTTATAGCCATTTTAGTAAAATGAGCTCCGCCTCCTGCAAACGTTTTGACGCCCCTTAGCAACCGTGGATCGAAATTTAAACTTTTTTTCGATAATTATTGATAACCAGACTCCAGAGAACATGTATGCACTGGTTTGGTTCTGATCAGGCAAAAAACCAGGGACTAGTTCGCAAAAGTAGGTTTTTGACAAAATTCAAAATGGCGGAAAATTTTTCCAGGCGGAAATGAAATCGGAGATATACATTTTGTCCGTCTTGAGCCAAGGATTACAGTGATATAAGATACTTGAGTCTATGACAAACGGTCTAGGAGTTATGGCTGATTTCATACTTTTGCTTGCTGTAGCGCCACCTATTGGCCAATCGTTGTCATACTTTGATAGGTTCTCCCCAAATTGAGGACTACCATTTGGCTGAGTTTCAAGTCTCCAGCATTTACGGTTTGGGCTGCACGATGCGTTTTAGGGGAAAATAATAATAATAATTAAAGCTGCAAGCAGCATTTATCGGGGTTCAAGCAGTTAAGGCCTTTAAGCACACAAGCATCAAAAGACATTAAGTTTTATTTAGCAAGCATTTAACAACTGCCATCATAGATGAAAAAGTCAATTTACAGCCAATACAGGCAGTTTACCATAGGAAACATATGGTTTTAAAGCGTTTTTACAGTTATAGCACCTTTTGCCTAGTCTTCTTATAGTCTTGCCTGATCTCCACCACTTTTATTAGTAGTACTCAAAGTGTGCCCATATATATGTGTCAGATTTGTTGTAAATATTTAATTTTGATAAGGAGTTTAGATAATAATATTCAGTGGCGTAACGAGCCACCACCGGGCCCTTAAGTAGGATTATCAAGGCGGGCTCCTTGATGACGCAATTGATGACACTGATGACGCAATGTCCGCGAATTGGCTACCATGAATAGGGCAGGATATGATCATACACAGCATATAAGAGATGAGATGACTAACAAAATCAGGAGTAGCCTACGCTCACCAAAAACAAAACAAAAAACAAACAAAAAAAAAAACAATGTGGACAGCGCACTATAAAACATTGTTAGGCCTAAGTCCAAATACATGAAAAAGATGCTCTCTTACATTATAGCAGGATTTTCCGGGCTTTCCTATGTGCAACTGCAAAGTTGTCGATTAGATCAGCATTGTGCGCACAGGCATTCTCAATTGACCCTTCGCAGGGAGTTTGATTGACAGGCGATCTGACTAATCATAATCCGCCATTTTGTCCAACAAAGCAGTCAGGAGAGTTAGTAGATTAACATAGGAGGATTTAAATTTGAAAAACAAAGTGTACTGACGTCTTAGCACTTTAAAACAACATTCCTTTTATGTTCATTCATGTTTATTTTAATGCTTTAAATTAACTAGAAGGAAGAGATGATCGGTGCACAAGCAGCTTTAACTGAGCCTCGAGTCTACAGCGATCTGTCAGACACATTAAAGAGTCACAAAACGGTATTTATTGTTTAAATGTCTCTAAAAAAATGACTACATTTGAAAGGTGAGACTCTGTTTCATATCAAAAGTACTTGTCTGTCACCGCGCAGTCTTTTTTCTGATCCGCAATGTATTTTTCACTGCGTGAGAACTTGGTGTGGTGTGAGAGTGGCGTCGCTTGTCAGACATAGCAACAGTAACTAAAGTGGGCGGGTCTTTGCGACCGGTCATTGACAGTATGGACGGGGATTCGCCAGTCCCAATTCAAAACAAATTTCATCACAATCTATCATTGTTCGTTTCAAACATGTGAGAGCATCAAAATGATCCATGGGTGAAATTGATTGGATTTAATTAATTTTTTTGTCAGTTCCCATCATAATTGTAACATTTTGGCGTTATTGTTTAGCTATTTACCTATGTTTTCAAATTTCCTTTGTTTTTTTGTTGTTGTCTAGATCAGACTAACGGCTTTGAAGATAACCACAATTTTTTAAAGCTCTAAATGACACTTACAAAAACCATAAGGCGAAACCTGGCATGTTTGGTATTGTTGGACTCGGCAAGGATTCTTAGGAGGTCACTCCTGTGAAAAAAACACGGGCTTCCTTGAAACTTTTAAGGCTCATTCAAGGCTTTGTGCCAATGACGTATACTGAGTTTTTTGAGATACACCAATGTTCTCATAGACTATCATGGCACCCTGGACAAAGACACTGCGTGCCACTTTTCAGTAGACTAACGGTTGGGTGCGCTTATAGCTATTTTCATGATTTTTTTCACTGTTATAGCACCACCAAGTGGCCAATTGTCATGATTTTTTTCATGTCAACTCAGATTTAGCTTATGAACATGTGTCCCAAGTTTAGTGAAAATATCTCATTCCGTTCACAAGTTATAACCATTTTATAGCGCCACCAAGTGGCCAATTCTCATGCTTTTTTTTCACGTGACCTCAAAATGAGCTCATGAACATGTGTCCCAAGTTTTGTGAAAATATCTCTTTCCGTTCACAAGTTATAACCGTTTTATAGTGCCACCTACTGGCCAATTGTTGCGATTTTTTTCAAGTGATCTCAGATTGAGCTCAGGAAGATGTGTCCCAAGTTTAGCAAACAAATCTCTTTCCGTTCACAATTTATAACCATTTTAGTAAAAGTGGCCCTGGTGCCATCAAAGATTTTGGTTCCCCTTATCGACCGTTAATTGAAATTTTGAATTTTTTGGATGATTATTGATTGTCTGACTCCAGAGAATACTCTTGCAGTGGTTTGGTTCCAATTGGTCGAAAAACCAAGGAGAAGTTCGCAAAAATAGGTTTTTCAAAAAAATGCAATTTACTCGAAATTGGCGCCTGAAGGGCGAGCAAATCGGAGATAGCCATTTTGTCCGCCTTGAGCCAAGGATTCCAACGATATAAGACACTTGATCCTGGGACAAACGGTCTAAGAGTTATGAGCGATTTCGTACTTTTGGTTGCTGTAGCGCCACCTATGGGCCAATTGGGGTCATACTCTGATAGGTTGTCCCCAAATTGAGGCCTACCATCTGGCCAGGTTTCACGTCTCTAGGCCTTACGGTTTGTCCTGCACGATGCGTTTTACGAATCCTTACAATTACAATAGGGTTTCAGCATTTCATGCTTGAACCCCTAATAAGAATGAAGGCTTTTTGCCAGTTATAGCGCCACCTATGGTCCGATCTCCATGAAACTCTGCATGCTTCCTCACCATGTTCTGACACATATGCTCATCAATTTTTGTGAAGTTCTGAGTTTTCATTTGGGATTTATAGGCTTTTTAGTGTATTTTGCCACGCCCCTTTTCTAAATGACCCTGTTACAGCCACCCAAATGCAAAAGTTCAACTTTTTTTCGATAATTATTGATCTAGAGAGTCCAGAGAATTGTCCTAGACTGGTTTGGTTCCGATCGGGCCAAAAACCAGGGACTAGTTCGCAAAAGTAGGTTTTGGACAAAATCCGACATAGCAGAAAATTTTCCCTGCCTACATCCAAATCGGAGATAGCCATTTTGTCCGCCTTGAGCCAAGGATTCCAACGATATAAGACACTTGATCCTGGGACAAACGGTCTAAGAGTTATGAGCGATTTCGTACTTTTGGTTGCTGTAGCGCCACCTATGGGCCAATTGGGGTCATACTCTGATAGGTTGTCCCCAAATTGAGGCCTACCATCTGGCCAGGTTTCACGTCTCTAGGCCTTACGGTTTGTCCTGCACGATGCGTTTTACGAATCCTTACAATTACAATAGGGTTTCAGCATTTCATGCTTGAACCCCTAATAAGAATGAAGGCTTTTTGCCAGTTATAGCGCCACCTATGGTCCGATCTCCATGAAACTCTGCATGCTTCCTCACCATGTTCTGACACATATGCTCATCAATTTTTGTGAAGTTCTGAGTTTTCATTTGGGATTTATAGGCTTTTTAGTGTATTTTGCCACGCCCCTTTTCTAAATGACCCTGTTACAGCCACCCAAATGCAAAAGTTCAACTTTTTTTCGATAATTATTGATCTAGAGAGTCCAGAGAATTGTCCTAGACTGGTTTGGTTCCGATCGGGCCAAAAACCAGGGACTAGTTCGCAAAAGTAGGTTTTGGACAAAATCCGACATAGCAGAAAATTTTCCCTGCCTACATCCAAATCGGAGATAGCCATTTTGTCCGCCTTGAGCCAAGGATTCCAACGATATAAGACACTTGATCCTGGGACAAACGGTCTAAGAGTTATGAGCGATTTCGTACTTTTGGTTGCTGTAGCGCCACCTATGGGCCAATTGGGGTCATACTCTGATAGGTTGTCCCCAAATTGAGGCCTACCATCTGGCCAGGTTTCACGTCTCTAGGCCTTACGGTTTGTCCTGCACGATGCGTTTTACGAATCCTTACAATTACAATAGGGTTTCAGCATTTCATGCTTGAACCCCTAATAAGAATGAAGGCTTTTTGCCAGTTATAGCGCCACCTATGGTCCGATCTCCATGAAACTCTGCATGCTTCCTCACCATGTTCTGACACATATGCTCATCAATTTTTGTGAAGTTCTGAGTTTTCATTTGGGATTTATAGGCTTTTTAGTGTATTTTGCCACGCCCCTTTTCTAAATGACCCTGTTACAGCCACCCAAATGCAAAAGTTCAACTTTTTTTCGATAATTATTGATCTAGAGAGTCCAGAGAATTGTCCTAGACTGGTTTGGTTCCGATCGGGCCAAAAACCAGGGACTAGTTCGCAAAAGTAGGTTTTGGACAAAATCCGACATAGCAGAAAATTTTCCCTGCCTACATCCAAATCGGAGATAGCCATTTTGTCCGCCTTGAGCCAAGGATTCCAACGATATAAGACACTTGATCCTGGGACAAACGGTCTAAGAGTTATGAGCGATTTCGTACTTTTGGTTGCTGTAGCGCCACCTATGGGCCAATTGGGGTCATACTCTGATAGGTTGTCCCCAAATTGAGGCCTACCATCTGGCCAGGTTTCACGTCTCTAGGCCTTACGGTTTGTCCTGCACGATGCGTTTTACGAATCCTTACAATTACAATAGGGTTTCAGCATTTCATGCTTGAACCCCTAATAAGAATGAAGGCTTTTTGCCAGTTATAGCGCCACCTATGGTCCGATCTCCATGAAACTCTGCATGCTTCCTCACCATGTTCTGACACATATGCTCATCAATTTTTGTGAAGTTCTGAGTTTTCATTTGGGATTTATAGGCTTTTTAGTGTATTTTGCCACGCCCCTTTTCTAAATGACCCTGTTACAGCCACCCAAATGCAAAAGTTCAACTTTTTTTCGATAATTATTGATCTAGAGAGTCCAGAGAATTGTCCTAGACTGGTTTGGTTCCGATCGGGCCAAAAACCAGGGACTAGTTCGCAAAAGTAGGTTTTGGACAAAATCCGACATAGCAGAAAATTTTCCCTGCCTACATCCAAATCGGAGATAGCCATTTTGTCCGCCTTGAGCCAAGGATTCCAACGATATAAGACACTTGATCCTGGGACAAACGGTCTAAGAGTTATGAGCGATTTCGTACTTTTGGTTGCTGTAGCGCCACCTATGGGCCAATTGGGGTCATACTCTGATAGGTTGTCCCCAAATTGAGGCCTACCATCTGGCCAGGTTTCACGTCTCTAGGCCTTACGGTTTGTCCTGCACGATGCGTTTTACGAATCCTTACAATTACAATAGGGTTTCAGCATTTCATGCTTGAACCCCTAATAAGAATGAAGGCTTTTTGCCAGTTATAGCGCCACCTATGGTCCGATCTCCATGAAACTCTGCATGCTTCCTCACCATGTTCTGACACATATGCTCATCAATTTTTGTGAAGTTCTGAGTTTTCATTTGGGATTTATAGGCTTTTTAGTGTATTTTGCCACGCCCCTTTTCTAAATGACCCTGTTACAGCCACCCAAATGCAAAAGTTCAACTTTTTTTCGATAATTATTGATCTAGAGAGTCCAGAGAATTGTCCTAGACTGGTTTGGTTCCGATCGGGCCAAAAACCAGGGACTAGTTCGCAAAAGTAGGTTTTGGACAAAATCCGACATAGCAGAAAATTTTCCCTGCCTACATCCAAATCGGAGATAGCCATTTTGTCCGCCTTGAGCCAAGGATTCCAACGATATAAGACACTTGATCCTGGGACAAACGGTCTAAGAGTTATGAGCGATTTCGTACTTTTGGTTGCTGTAGCGCCACCTATGGGCCAATTGGGGTCATACTCTGATAGGTTGTCCCCAAATTGAGGCCTACCATCTGGCCAGGTTTCACGTCTCTAGGCCTTACGGTTTGTCCTGCACGATGCGTTTTACGAATCCTTACAATTACAATAGGGTTTCAGCATTTCATGCTTGAACCCCTAATAAGAATGAAGGCTTTTTGCCAGTTATAGCGCCACCTATGGTCCGATCTCCATGAAACTCTGCATGCTTCCTCACCATGTTCTGACACATATGCTCATCAATTTTTGTGAAGTTCTGAGTTTTCATTTGGGATTTATAGGCTTTTTAGTGTATTTTGCCACGCCCCTTTTCTAAATGACCCTGTTACAGCCACCCAAATGCAAAAGTTCAACTTTTTTTCGATAATTATTGATCTAGAGAGTCCAGAGAATTGTCCTAGACTGGTTTGGTTCCGATCGGGCCAAAAACCAGGGACTAGTTCGCAAAAGTAGGTTTTGGACAAAATCCGACATAGCAGAAAATTTTCCCTGCCTACATCCAAATCGGAGATAGCCATTTTGTCCGCCTTGAGCCAAGGATTCCAACGATATAAGACACTTGATCCTGGGACAAACGGTCTAAGAGTTATGAGCGATTTCGTACTTTTGGTTGCTGTAGCGCCACCTATGGGCCAATTGGGGTCATACTCTGATAGGTTGTCCCCAAATTGAGGCCTACCATCTGGCCAGGTTTCACGTCTCTAGGCCTTACGGTTTGTCCTGCACGATGCGTTTTACGAATCCTTACAATTACAATAGGGTTTCAGCATTTCATGCTTGAACCCCTAATAAGAATGAAGGCTTTTTGCCAGTTATAGCGCCACCTATGGTCCGATCTCCATGAAACTCTGCATGCTTCCTCACCATGTTCTGACACATATGCTCATCAATTTTTGTGAAGTTCTGAGTTTTCATTTGGGATTTATAGGCTTTTTAGTGTATTTTGCCACGCCCCTTTTCTAAATGACCCTGTTACAGCCACCCAAATGCAAAAGTTCAACTTTTTTTCGATAATTATTGATCTAGAGAGTCCAGAGAATTGTCCTAGACTGGTTTGGTTCCGATCGGGCCAAAAACCAGGGACTAGTTCGCAAAAGTAGGTTTTGGACAAAATCCGACATAGCAGAAAATTTTCCCTGCCTACATCCAAATCGGAGATAGCCATTTTGTCCGCCTTGAGCCAAGGATTCCAACGATATAAGACACTTGATCCTGGGACAAACGGTCTAAGAGTTATGAGCGATTTCGTACTTTTGGTTGCTGTAGCGCCACCTATGGGCCAATTGGGGTCATACTCTGATAGGTTGTCCCCAAATTGAGGCCTACCATCTGGCCAGGTTTCACGTCTCTAGGCCTTACGGTTTGTCCTGCACGATGCGTTTTACGAATCCTTACAATTACAATAGGGTTTCAGCATTTCATGCTTGAACCCCTAATAAGAATGAAGGCTTTTTGCCAGTTATAGCGCCACCTATGGTCCGATCTCCATGAAACTCTGCATGCTTCCTCACCATGTTCTGACACATATGCTCATCAATTTTTGTGAAGTTCTGAGTTTTCATTTGGGATTTATAGGCTTTTTAGTGTATTTTGCCACGCCCCTTTTCTAAATGACCCTGTTACAGCCACCCAAATGCAAAAGTTCAACTTTTTTTCGATAATTATTGATCTAGAGAGTCCAGAGAATTGTCCTAGACTGGTTTGGTTCCGATCGGGCCAAAAACCAGGGACTAGTTCGCAAAAGTAGGTTTTGGACAAAATCCGACATAGCAGAAAATTTTCCCTGCCTACATCCAAATCGGAGATAGCCATTTTGTCCGCCTTGAGCCAAGGATTCCAACGATATAAGACACTTGATCCTGGGACAAACGGTCTAAGAGTTATGAGCGATTTCGTACTTTTGGTTGCTGTAGCGCCACCTATGGGCCAATTGGGGTCATACTCTGATAGGTTGTCCCCAAATTGAGGCCTACCATCTGGCCAGGTTTCACGTCTCTAGGCCTTACGGTTTGTCCTGCACGATGCGTTTTACGAATCCTTACAATTACAATAGGGTTTCAGCATTTCATGCTTGAACCCCTAATAAGAATGAAGGCTTTTTGCCAGTTATAGCGCCACCTATGGTCCGATCTCCATGAAACTCTGCATGCTTCCTCACCATGTTCTGACACATATGCTCATCAATTTTTGTGAAGTTCTGAGTTTTCATTTGGGATTTATAGGCTTTTTAGTGTATTTTGCCACGCCCCTTTTCTAAATGACCCTGTTACAGCCACCCAAATGCAAAAGTTCAACTTTTTTTCGATAATTATTGATCTAGAGAGTCCAGAGAATTGTCCTAGACTGGTTTGGTTCCGATCGGGCCAAAAACCAGGGACTAGTTCGCAAAAGTAGGTTTTGGACAAAATCCGACATAGCAGAAAATTTTCCCTGCCTACATCCAAATCGGAGATAGCCATTTTGTCCGCCTTGAGCCAAGGATTCCAACGATATAAGACACTTGATCCTGGGACAAACGGTCTAAGAGTTATGAGCGATTTCGTACTTTTGGTTGCTGTAGCGCCACCTATGGGCCAATTGGGGTCATACTCTGATAGGTTGTCCCCAAATTGAGGCCTACCATCTGGCCAGGTTTCACGTCTCTAGGCCTTACGGTTTGTCCTGCACGATGCGTTTTACGAATCCTTACAATTACAATAGGGTTTCAGCATTTCATGCTTGAACCCCTAATAAGAATGAAGGCTTTTTGCCAGTTATAGCGCCACCTATGGTCCGATCTCCATGAAACTCTGCATGCTTCCTCACCATGTTCTGACACATATGCTCATCAATTTTTGTGAAGTTCTGAGTTTTCATTTGGGATTTATAGGCTTTTTAGTGTATTTTGCCACGCCCCTTTTCTAAATGACCCTGTTACAGCCACCCAAATGCAAAAGTTCAACTTTTTTTCGATAATTATTGATCTAGAGAGTCCAGAGAATTGTCCTAGACTGGTTTGGTTCCGATCGGGCCAAAAACCAGGGACTAGTTCGCAAAAGTAGGTTTTGGACAAAATCCGACATAGCAGAAAATTTTCCCTGCCTACATCCAAATCGGAGATAGCCATTTTGTCCGCCTTGAGCCAAGGATTCCAACGATATAAGACACTTGATCCTGGGACAAACGGTCTAAGAGTTATGAGCGATTTCGTACTTTTGGTTGCTGTAGCGCCACCTATGGGCCAATTGGGGTCATACTCTGATAGGTTGTCCCCAAATTGAGGCCTACCATCTGGCCAGGTTTCACGTCTCTAGGCCTTACGGTTTGTCCTGCACGATGCGTTTTACGAATCCTTACAATTACAATAGGGTTTCAGCATTTCATGCTTGAACCCCTAATAAGAATGAAGGCTTTTTGCCAGTTATAGCGCCACCTATGGTCCGATCTCCATGAAACTCTGCATGCTTCCTCACCATGTTCTGACACATATGCTCATCAATTTTTGTGAAGTTCTGAGTTTTCATTTGGGATTTATAGGCTTTTTAGTGTATTTTGCCACGCCCCTTTTCTAAATGACCCTGTTACAGCCACCCAAATGCAAAAGTTCAACTTTTTTTCGATAATTATTGATCTAGAGAGTCCAGAGAATTGTCCTAGACTGGTTTGGTTCCGATCGGGCCAAAAACCAGGGACTAGTTCGCAAAAGTAGGTTTTGGACAAAATCCGACATAGCAGAAAATTTTCCCTGCCTACATCCAAATCGGAGATAGCCATTTTGTCCGCCTTGAGCCAAGGATTCCAACGATATAAGACACTTGATCCTGGGACAAACGGTCTAAGAGTTATGAGCGATTTCGTACTTTTGGTTGCTGTAGCGCCACCTATGGGCCAATTGGGGTCATACTCTGATAGGTTGTCCCCAAATTGAGGCCTACCATCTGGCCAGGTTTCACGTCTCTAGGCCTTACGGTTTGTCCTGCACGATGCGTTTTACGAATCCTTACAATTACAATAGGGTTTCAGCATTTCATGCTTGAACCCCTAATAAGAATGAAGGCTTTTTGCCAGTTATAGCGCCACCTATGGTCCGATCTCCATGAAACTCTGCATGCTTCCTCACCATGTTCTGACACATATGCTCATCAATTTTTGTGAAGTTCTGAGTTTTCATTTGGGATTTATAGGCTTTTTAGTGTATTTTGCCACGCCCCTTTTCTAAATGACCCTGTTACAGCCACCCAAATGCAAAAGTTCAACTTTTTTTCGATAATTATTGATCTAGAGAGTCCAGAGAATTGTCCTAGACTGGTTTGGTTCCGATCGGGCCAAAAACCAGGGACTAGTTCGCAAAAGTAGGTTTTGGACAAAATCCGACATAGCAGAAAATTTTCCCTGCCTACATCCAAATCGGAGATAGCCATTTTGTCCGCCTTGAGCCAAGGATTCCAACGATATAAGACACTTGATCCTGGGACAAACGGTCTAAGAGTTATGAGCGATTTCGTACTTTTGGTTGCTGTAGCGCCACCTATGGGCCAATTGGGGTCATACTCTGATAGGTTGTCCCCAAATTGAGGCCTACCATCTGGCCAGGTTTCACGTCTCTAGGCCTTACGGTTTGTCCTGCACGATGCGTTTTACGAATCCTTACAATTACAATAGGGTTTCAGCATTTCATGCTTGAACCCCTAATAAGAATGAAGGCTTTTTGCCAGTTATAGCGCCACCTATGGTCCGATCTCCATGAAACTCTGCATGCTTCCTCACCATGTTCTGACACATATGCTCATCAATTTTTGTGAAGTTCTGAGTTTTCATTTGGGATTTATAGGCTTTTTAGTGTATTTTGCCACGCCCCTTTTCTAAATGACCCTGTTACAGCCACCCAAATGCAAAAGTTCAACTTTTTTTCGATAATTATTGATCTAGAGAGTCCAGAGAATTGTCCTAGACTGGTTTGGTTCCGATCGGGCCAAAAACCAGGGACTAGTTCGCAAAAGTAGGTTTTGGACAAAATCCGACATAGCAGAAAATTTTCCCTGCCTACATCCAAATCGGAGATAGCCATTTTGTCCGCCTTGAGCCAAGGATTCCAACGATATAAGACACTTGATCCTGGGACAAACGGTCTAAGAGTTATGAGCGATTTCGTACTTTTGGTTGCTGTAGCGCCACCTATGGGCCAATTGGGGTCATACTCTGATAGGTTGTCCCCAAATTGAGGCCTACCATCTGGCCAGGTTTCACGTCTCTAGGCCTTACGGTTTGTCCTGCACGATGCGTTTTACGAATCCTTACAATTACAATAGGGTTTCAGCATTTCATGCTTGAACCCCTAATAAGAATGAAGGCTTTTTGCCAGTTATAGCGCCACCTATGGTCCGATCTCCATGAAACTCTGCATGCTTCCTCACCATGTTCTGACACATATGCTCATCAATTTTTGTGAAGTTCTGAGTTTTCATTTGGGATTTATAGGCTTTTTAGTGTATTTTGCCACGCCCCTTTTCTAAATGACCCTGTTACAGCCACCCAAATGCAAAAGTTCAACTTTTTTTCGATAATTATTGATCTAGAGAGTCCAGAGAATTGTCCTAGACTGGTTTGGTTCCGATCGGGCCAAAAACCAGGGACTAGTTCGCAAAAGTAGGTTTTGGACAAAATCCGACATAGCAGAAAATTTTCCCTGCCTACATCCAAATCGGAGATAGCCATTTTGTCCGCCTTGAGCCAAGGATTCCAACGATATAAGACACTTGATCCTGGGACAAACGGTCTAAGAGTTATGAGCGATTTCGTACTTTTGGTTGCTGTAGCGCCACCTATGGGCCAATTGGGGTCATACTCTGATAGGTTGTCCCCAAATTGAGGCCTACCATCTGGCCAGGTTTCACGTCTCTAGGCCTTACGGTTTGTCCTGCACGATGCGTTTTACGAATCCTTACAATTACAATAGGGTTTCAGCATTTCATGCTTGAACCCCTAATAAGAATGAAGGCTTTTTGCCAGTTATAGCGCCACCTATGGTCCGATCTCCATGAAACTCTGCATGCTTCCTCACCATGTTCTGACACATATGCTCATCAATTTTTGTGAAGTTCTGAGTTTTCATTTGGGATTTATAGGCTTTTTAGTGTATTTTGCCACGCCCCTTTTCTAAATGACCCTGTTACAGCCACCCAAATGCAAAAGTTCAACTTTTTTTCGATAATTATTGATCTAGAGAGTCCAGAGAATTGTCCTAGACTGGTTTGGTTCCGATCGGGCCAAAAACCAGGGACTAGTTCGCAAAAGTAGGTTTTGGACAAAATCCGACATAGCAGAAAATTTTCCCTGCCTACATCCAAATCGGAGATAGCCATTTTGTCCGCCTTGAGCCAAGGATTCCAACGATATAAGACACTTGATCCTGGGACAAACGGTCTAAGAGTTATGAGCGATTTCGTACTTTTGGTTGCTGTAGCGCCACCTATGGGCCAATTGGGGTCATACTCTGATAGGTTGTCCCCAAATTGAGGCCTACCATCTGGCCAGGTTTCACGTCTCTAGGCCTTACGGTTTGTCCTGCACGATGCGTTTTACGAATCCTTACAATTACAATAGGGTTTCAGCATTTCATGCTTGAACCCCTAATAAGAATGAAGGCTTTTTGCCAGTTATAGCGCCACCTATGGTCCGATCTCCATGAAACTCTGCATGCTTCCTCACCATGTTCTGACACATATGCTCATCAATTTTTGTGAAGTTCTGAGTTTTCATTTGGGATTTATAGGCTTTTTAGTGTATTTTGCCACGCCCCTTTTCTAAATGACCCTGTTACAGCCACCCAAATGCAAAAGTTCAACTTTTTTTCGATAATTATTGATCTAGAGAGTCCAGAGAATTGTCCTAGACTGGTTTGGTTCCGATCGGGCCAAAAACCAGGGACTAGTTCGCAAAAGTAGGTTTTGGACAAAATCCGACATAGCAGAAAATTTTCCCTGCCTACATCCAAATCGGAGATAGCCATTTTGTCCGCCTTGAGCCAAGGATTCCAACGATATAAGACACTTGATCCTGGGACAAACGGTCTAAGAGTTATGAGCGATTTCGTACTTTTGGTTGCTGTAGCGCCACCTATGGGCCAATTGGGGTCATACTCTGATAGGTTGTCCCCAAATTGAGGCCTACCATCTGGCCAGGTTTCACGTCTCTAGGCCTTACGGTTTGTCCTGCACGATGCGTTTTACGAATCCTTACAATTACAATAGGGTTTCAGCATTTCATGCTTGAACCCCTAAAAATCCTTACAATAACAATAGGTGTTCAGCACTTCGTGCTTGAACCCCTAATTAAAGCTGCAAGCAGCATTTATCGGGGTTCAAGCAGTTAAGGCCTTTAAGGCATTTAAGCACAAAAGCATCAAAAGTTATTAAGTTTTATTTAACAAACCAAAAATCTCGCTAGCGCCAACTAGTGGCTGATTTCTTTCAAAATTCTTACAGACCTCTAGAGCCATGATTTGAACATGCCTACCGAGTTTTGTTCCGATCGGCCTCCGTTAACCTTGTCTAATAGATGCTCAAACTTCATTGGCCGATGGCGGCCATGTTTTTTGAGATACGCTAATGTCCTCATAGACATACATGGCACCTTGGACCAAGACACTGCATACCAATTTTCAAGTCATTTGGACTAACGGTCAGGTGGTTATAGCCCTTTTCATGTTTTTTTCATGTTATAGCGCCACCTATTGTTCAATCGTCGAGATTTATTTACTGTGACCCCAGATTGAACTCATACACATGTGTACCAAGTTTGGTGAAGATATCTCATTTACTTCTCGAATTATAGCCATTTTAGTAAAATAGGCTCCTCCTACAATGTTCAATTAGCGCTCCCTATCGACCATGAATCAAAATTTCAACTTTTTTTCGATAATTATTGATATTCAGACTCCAGAGAACATTTCTGCACTGGTTTGGTTCCGATCGGACAAAAAACCAGGGACTAGTTCGCAAAAGTAGGTTTTTGACATAATTCAAAATGGCGGAAAATTTACATACCAGAAATGAAATCGGAGATATACGTTTTGACCTTTAGTCGTTAAGCTTTCCAACGATATAAGACACTTGAGCCTACGACATACGGTCTAGGAGTTATGAGCAGTTTCACGCTTTTGGTCGCTATAGCGCCACCTATGGGCCAATCGAGGTCATAATTTGATAACCTCTCCTCGATTTTTGTACTACCATATGGCAAAGTTTCAAGGTTCCTGGTCTTACGGTTTGGGCTGCACGATGCGTTTTACGGCGGAATAATAATAATAATAATTAAAGCTGCAAGCAGCATTTATCGGGGTTCAAGCATTTAAGGCCTTTAAGCACATAAGAATTTAAGACATTAAGATTTATTTAGAAAGCTTTTAACCACTGAAATAATAGATGGTAAAGTCCATTTACAGCCAATATAGGCAATTTACCATAGGAAATATATGGTTTTCAAAGCTTTTTAACAGTTATAGCGCCACCTATAGTCCGATCTACATGAAACTTTGCATGCTTGTTTAGAATGATATGGCACATATGCTCACCAATTTTCGTGAAGTTCTGAGTTTTCGTTTAGGATTTATAGGCTTTTGAGTGCATTTTGCCACGCCCATTATCTTTATGACCCAATATACCCATGTGAAAAATGCTAAAGTTCAACTTTTTTTTGATAATTATTTATCTAGAGAGTCCATAGAATTGTCCTAGACTTGTTTGGTTCCGATCGGGCGAAAAACCTAGGACTAGTTCGCAAAAGTAGGTTTTTAACATAATTATGAATATTTAATGAACGGTTTGATTGACAGCAATGGTTCTTGAGGCAAAGTTGTTGAGCATGAGCAGATCTATCAAATGATATGCATTTTGTGACAATAAGTGTAACACCACGTGATTACAGAGCCATTAAACTCGTTAGCGCCAACTAGTGGCCGATTTCTTTCAAAATTCTTACAGACCTCTAGGGCCATGAGTCGAACATGCCCATCGAGTTTTGTTCCGATCGGCCTCCGTTAACCTTGTCTAATAGGTGCTCAAACTTCATTGGCCGATGGCGGCCATGTTTTTTGAGATACACCAATGTCCTCAAAGACATACATGGCACCTTGGACCAAGACACTGCATACCAATTTTCAAGTCAATCGGACTAACGGTCAGGTGGTTATAGCCTGTTTTATGTTTTTTTCATGTTATAGCGCCACCATGTGGCCAATCGCCGCGATTTTTTTACTGTGACCTCAGATTGACCTCTTACACATGTGTACCGAGTTTAGTGAAGATACCTCATTTACTTCTGGAGTTATAGCCGTTTTAGTAAAATAGGCTCCTCCCACAACATACATTTTGGCACCCCTTAGCTACCTTGAATCGAAATTTCAACTTTTTTTCGATAATTATTGATCTTCAGACTCCAGAGAACATTTCTGCACTGGTTTGGTTCCGATCGGGCAAAAAACCACAGACTAGTTCGCAAAAGTAGGTTTTTGACAAAATTCAAAATGGCGGAAAATCTATCATGGCGGAAATGAAATCGGAGATATACGTTTTGTTCGTCAGGCATCCAGCTTTCCAATGATATAAGACACTTGAGTCTACGACATACGGTCTAGGAGTTATGAGCAGTTTCGCGCTTTTGGTCGCTATAGCGCCACCTATGGGCCAATCGAGGTCATAATTTGATAACCTCTCCTCGATTTTTGTACTACCATTTGGCAAAGTTTCAAAGTTCCAGCTCTTACGGTTTGGGCTGCACGATGCGTTTTACGGCGGAATAATAATAATAATAAAAATCAGTACAATTACAATAGGGTTTCAGCATTTCATGCTTGAACCCCTAATAATAAAAATCAGTACAATTACAATAGGGTTTCAGCACTTCGTGCTTGAACCCCTAAAAATCAGTACAAATACAATAGGTGTTCAGCACTTCGTGCTTGAACCCCTAATAATAATAATAATAAAAATCAGTACAAATACAATAGGTGTTCAGCACTTCGTGCTTGAACCCCTAATAATAATAAAAATCAGTACAAATACAATAGGTGTTCAGCACTTCGTGCTTGAACCCCTAAAAATCAGGACGATTACAATAGGGTTTCAGCACTTCGTGCTTGAACCCCTAAAAATCAGGACGATTACAATAGGGTTTCAGCACTTCGTGCTTGAACCCCTAATAATAATAAAAATCAGTACAATTACAATAGGGTTTCAGCACTTCGTGCTTGAACCCCTAAAAATCCTTACAATTACAATAGGGTTTCAGCACTTCGTGCTTGAACCCCTAAAAATCAGGACGATTACAATAGGGTTTCAGCACTTCGTGCTTGAACCCCTAAAAATCAGGACGATTACAATAGGGTTTCAGCACTTCGTGCTTGAACCCCTAATAAGAATGAAGGTTTTTTGCCAGTTATAGCGCCACCTATGGTCCGATCTCCATGAAACTCTGCATGCTTCCTCACCATGTTCTGACACATATGCTCATCAATTTTTGTGAAGTTCTGAGTTTTCCTTTGGGATTTATAGGCTTTTGAGTGTATTTTGTGTATTTTTTGAGATACACCAATGTTCTCATAGACTATCATGGCACCCTGGACAAAGACACTGCGTGCCACTTTTCAGTAGACTAACGGTTGGGTGCGCTTATAGCTATTTTCATGATTTTTTTCACTGTTATAGCACCACCAAGTGGCCAATTGTCATGATTTTTTTCATGTCAACTCAGATTTAGCTTATGAACATGTGTCCCAAGTTTAGTGAAAATATCTCATTCCGTTCACAAGTTATAACCATTTTATAGCGCCACCAAGTGGCCAATTCTCATGATTTTTTTTCACGTGACCTCAAAATGAGCTCATGAACATGTGTCCCAAGTTTTGTGAAAATATCTCTTTCCGTTCACAAGTTATAACCGTTTTATAGTGCCACCTACTGGCCAATTGTTGCGATTTTTTTCAAGTGATCTCAGATTGAGCTCAGGAAGATGTGTCCCAAGTTTAGCAAACAAATCTCTTTCCGTTCACAATTTATAACCATTTTAGTAAAAGTGGCCCTGGTGCCATCAAAGATTTTGGTTCCCCTTATCGACCGTTAATTGAAATTTTGAATTTTTTGGATGATTATTGATTGTCTGACTCCAGAGAATACTCTTGCAGTGGTTTGGTTCCAATTGGTCGAAAAACCAAGGAGAAGTTTGCAAAAATAGGTTTTTCAAAAAAATGCAATTTACTCGAAATTGGCGCCTGAAGGGCGAGCAAATCGGAGATAGCCATTTTGTCCGCCTTGAGCCAAGGATTCCAACGATATAAGACACTTGATCCTGGGACAAACGGTCTAAGAGTTATGAGCGATTTAGTACTTTTGGTTGCTGTAGCGCCACCTATGGGCCAATTGGGGTCATACTCTGATAGGTTGTCCCCAAATTGAGGCCTACCATCTGGCCAGGTTTCACGTCTCTAGGCCTTACGGTTTGTCCTGCACGATGCGTTTTACGAATCCTTACAATTACAATAGGGTTTCAGCATTTCATGCTTGAACCCCTAATAAGAATGAAGGCTTTTTGCCAGTTATAGCGCCACCTATGGTCCGATCTCCATGAAACTCTGCATGCTTCCTCACCATGTTCTGACACATATGCTCATCAATTTTTGTGAAGTTCTGAGTTTTCATTTGGGATTTATAGGCTTTTTAGTGTATTTTGCCACGCCCCTTTTCTAAATGACCCTGTTACAGCCACCCAAATGCAAAAGTTCAACTTTTTTTCGATAATTATTGATCTAGAGAGTCCAGAGAATTGTCCTAGACTGGTTTGGTTCCGATCGGGCCAAAAACCAGGGACTAGTTCGCAAAAGTAGGTTTTGGACAAAATCCGACATAGCAGAAAATTTTCCCTGCCTACATCCAAATCGGAGATAGCCATTTTGTCCGCCTTGAGCCAAGGATTCCAACGATATAAGACACTTGATCCTGGGACAAACGGTCTAAGAGTTATGAGCGATTTAGTACTTTTGGTTGCTGTAGCGCCACCTATGGGCCAATTGGGGTCATACTCTGATAGGTTGTCCCCAAATTGAGGCCTACCATCTGGCCAGGTTTCACGTCTCTAGGCCTTACGGTTTGTCCTGCACGATGCGTTTTACGAATCCTTACAATTACAATAGGGTTTCAGCATTTCATGCTTGAACCCCTAATAAGAATGAAGGCTTTTTGCCAGTTATAGCGCCACCTATGGTCCGATCTCCATGAAACTCGGCATGCTTCCTCACCATGTTCTGACACATATGCTCATCAATTTTTGTGAAGTTCTGAGTTTTCATTTGGGATTTATAGGCTTTTTAGTGTATTTTGCCACGCCCCTTTTCTAAATGACCCTGTTACAGCCACCCAAATGCAAAAGTTCAACTTTTTTTCGATAATTATTGATCTAGAGAGTCCAGAGAATTGTCCTAGACTGGTTTGGTTCCGATCGGGCCAAAAACCAGGGACTAGTTCGCAAAAGTAGGTTTTGGACAAAATCCGACATAGCAGAAAATTTTCCCTGCCTACATCCAAATCGGAGATAGCCATTTTGTCCGCCTTGAGCCAAGGATTCCAACGATATAAGACACTTGATCCTGGGACAAACGGTCTAAGAGTTATGAGCGATTTAGTACTTTTGGTTGCTGTAGCGCCACCTATGGGCCAATTGGGGTCATACTCTGATAGGTTGTCCCCAAATTGAGGCCTACCATCTGGCCAGGTTTCACGTCTCTAGGCCTTACGGTTTGTCCTGCACGATGCGTTTTACGAATCCTTACAATTACAATAGGGTTTCAGCATTTCATGCTTGAACCCCTAATAATAATTAAAGCTGCAAGCAGCATTTATCGGGGTTCAAGCAGTTAAGGCCTTTAAGGCATTTAAGCACATAAGCATTTAAGACATTAAGTTTTATTTAGCAAGCATGTAATCACTGACACAATAGAAGGAAAAGACCATTTACAGCCAATACAGGCAGTTTACCATGGGAAATATATGGTTTTAAAGCTTTTTAACAGTTATAGCGCCACCTTTGGTCCGATCTCCATAAAATTTGGCATGCTTGTTAATGATGTTATGTCACATATGGTCACCAATTTTTGTGAAGTTCTGAGTTTTCATTTAGGATTTATAGGCATTTTAGTGTATTTTGCCACGCCCCTTTTATAAATTACCCTATTACAGCCACCCAAATGCAAAAGTTCAACTTTTTTTCAATAATTATTGATCTAGAGAGTCCAGAGAATTGTCCTAGACTGGTCTGGTTCCGATCGGGCGAAAAACCAGGGACTAGTTCGCAAAAGTAGGTTTTTAACATATTCATGAATATTTAATGAACGGTTTGATTGACAGCAATGGTTCTTGAGGCAAAGTTGTTCAGCATGAGCAGATCTATCAGATGATATGCATTGTGTGATGATAAGTGTAACACCACGTGATTACAGAGCCTTAAAACTCGTTAGCGCCAACTAGTGGCCAATTTCTTTCAAAATTCTTACAGACCTCTAGGGTCTTGAGCCGAACATGCCCACCGAGTTTCGCTCCGATCGGACTTCGTTAACGGTGCTCAAACCTCATTGGCCAATGGCGGCCATGTTTTTCGAGATACGCCAATATCCTTTTAGACATACATGGCCCCTTGGGCCAAGACACTGCATACCAAATTTCAAGTCATTCGGAAAAACGGTCAGGTGTCTATATGTTTTTTTTTGTTTATAGCGTCACCATGTGGCCAATCGACGCAATTTTTTTACTGTGACCTCAGATTGACCTCGTAAACACGTGTGCCAAGTTTGGTGAAGATATCTCATTTACTTCTCGATTTATAGCCATTTTAGTAAAATAGGCTCCTCCCACAACCTTAATTTATCACCCCCTAGCGACCAGGAATTGGAATTTCGACTTTTTTTCGATAATTATTGATCTTCAGACTCCAGAGAACAATTCTGCACTGGTTTGGTTCCGATCGGACAAAAAACCAGGGACTAGTTCGCAAAAGTAGGTTTCAGACATAATTCAAAATGGCAGAAAATTTGCATACCGGAAATGAAATCGGAGATATACGTTTTGACCTTCAGGAGTCCAGCTTTCGAATGATATAAGACACTTGAGACTACGACTTACGGTCTAGGAGTTATGAGCAGTTTCGCGCTTTTGGTTGCTATAGCGCCACCTATGGGCCAATTGGGGTCATAATTTGATAACCTCTCCTCGATTTTTGTACTACCATCTGGCCAAGTTTCAAGTCTCTAGCACTTACGGTTTGGTCTGCACGATGCGTTTTACGGCGGAAGAAAAATAATAATAATAATAATAATAATTAAAGCTGCAAGCAGCATTTATCGGGGTTCAAGCAGTTAAGGCCTTTAAGGCATTTAAGCACAAAAGCATCAAAAGTTATTAAGTTTTATTTAACAAACCAAAAATCTCGCTAGCGCCAACTAGTGGCTGATTTCTTTCAAAATTCTTACAGACCTCTAGAGCCATGATTTGAACATGCCTACCGAGTTTTGTTCCGATCGGCCTCCGTTAACCTTGTCTAATAGATGCTCAAACTTCATTGGCCGATGGCGGCCATGTTTTTTGAGATACGCTAATGTCCTCATAGACATACATGGCACCTTGGACCAAGACACTGCATACCAATTTTCAAGTCATTTGGACTAACGGTCAGGTGGTTATAGCCCTTTTCATGTTTTTTTCATGTTATAGCGCCACCTATTGTTCAATCGTCGAGATTTATTTACTGTGACCCCAGATTGAACTCATACACATGTGTACCAAGTTTGGTGAAGATATCTCATTTACTTCTCGAGTTATAGCCATTTTAGTAAAATAGGCTCCTCCTACAACGTTCAATTAGCGCCCCCTATCGACCATGAATCAAAATTTCAACTTTTTTTCGATAATTATTGATATTCAGACTCCAGAGAACATTTCTGCACTGGTTTGGTTCCGATCGGACAAAAAACCAGGGACTAGTTCGCAAAAGTAGGTTTTTGACATAATTCAAAATGGCGGAAAATTTACATACCAGAAATGAAATCGGAGATATACGTTTTGACCTTTAGTCGTTAAGCTTTCCAACGATATAAGACACTTGAGCCTACGACATACGGTCTAGGAGTTATGAGCAGTTTCGCGCTTTTGGTCGCTATAGCGCCACCTATGGGCCAATCGAGGTCATAATTTGATAACCTCTCCTCGATTTTTGTACTACCATATGGCAAAGTTTCAAGGTTCCTGGTCTTACGGTTTGGGCTGCACGATGCGTTTTACGGCGGAATAATAATAATAATAATAATAATTAAAGCTGCAAGCAGCATTTATCGGGGTTCAAGCATTTAAGGCCTTTAAGCACATAAGCATTTAAGACATTAAGTTTTATTTAGCAAGCATGTAATCACTGACATAATAGACGGAAAAGAACATTTACAGCCAAAACAGGCAATTTACCATAGGAAATATATGGTTTTAAAGCTTTTTATAGCAGCTATAGTGCCATCTATGGACCGATCTCCATAAAATTGTTTACTGTGACCTCAAATTGAACCCATACACATGTGTACTGAGTTTGGTGAAGATATCTCATTTACTTCTTGAGTTATAGACATTTTAGTAAAATAGGCTCCTCCCACAATAATTTATCACATTCTAGTATTATTTACTATGATTCTAGCATGATTTACATAGTTTACCATGATTTTATCTTAGTTTACCTTGATTTACCATATTCTAGCATGATTTACCATGATATACTACATTCTAGTATGATTTACCATTGTTTACTGTGATTCTAGCATGGTTTACCATAGTTTATCATGATTTATCATAGTTTACCATGATTTACCCTGTTCTAGCATGATTTACCATGATATACCACATTCTAACATGATTTACCATAGTTTATCATGGTTTACCATGATTTACCCTGTTTTAGCATAGTTTACCATGATTTACCACGTTCTAGAATGATTTGCCAGGATTCTAGCATGGTTTACCTTGATACACCACATTATAGTATTATTCACTATGATTTACCATGTTTCTAGCAATTATGTGAAGTGTCAGTGCAAATGAAGTGATAAACACTGACAAAATCTGATTGTGTTATAATAGTTATTGTTATATAAGTGATTTTTAGAGTCTAAATATGAATGTGAGCACATGTGAAAAGACTTCATTAATAAGTAGAATGACCAGCAGAGGGCAGAAGAAGACCACTTATTGGCTCACTTTCACTTTAAACTTCATGATTTTCACCAGTTTTCTGGACTAAAGCAAACCAGTTTTTCCATGTTAACTCAATAATGCATGCTTACACACACACACACACATACGCACACACACACACACACGCACACACACACACACACACACACACACACACACACACACACACGCACACACACACACACACACACACACACACACACACACACACACACACACACACAGAAATAAACATACACAAATGCACATATGTTTTTAATGTTTTGGAATATGTTATTGAGAAAATATATTTATTGGTCTATTAGAATTCCTTTTTGATCTAATAATATAAAAAAGAAAAAAAGATTGCTTTTTAAAGCATTTGTTTGTTTCCCAATACTGAAAACTAATGAAAAGGTCATGCGTAATCCTGCTGCTCCCTCTAGTGGACAGTGGTATTACAGCTTCCATCTTACAGTTGAAGTGTTTGAATGAATTAATGAATGGGAATTTGGTTTTTCACTTATATCTCGGGAACCAGAAGGCGAAAAATTCTGAAACTCAGAGCATAGAGAGTGCTTGAGGAGCCCTGTTGAATGAGACCATCAATTACTTACTATGATTTACCATGTTTCTAGCGTGATTTACCACATTACTAGCAATTATGTGAAGTGTCAGTGCAAATGAAGTGATAAACACTGACAAAATATGATTGTGTTATAATAGTTATTGTAATATAAGTGTTTTCCATGTTAACTCAATAATGCATGCTTACACACACACACACACACACAAATATGTTTTCAATGTCTTTAGGATGTGTTATTGTGAAAAAAATATTTTAATGGTTTAACCATTTCATATATTTCATTGTGATCTATATTATCAGTCCAATAATAAAAATAAAAAATAGCTTTAACCATTTGTTTGTTGGCCAAAGCTGAAAGCTGATAAAAAGATTAATACTATGTGTAATACTGCTGCTCCCTCTAGTTGACAACAGTGGAATTACAGCCTCCATCTTACAGTTGAAGTGTTTGAATGAATGAATGGGAATTTGGTTTTTCACTTATATCTCGGGAACCAGAAGGCGAAACATTCTGAACCTCAGAGCATAGATAGTGCTTGAGGAGCCCTGTTCAATGAGACCATCGCGGTGTTTTTGGGCGATTGGGTTCGGGAGTTATGACTGTTCAAAGGCATGTCTTTTGAGGCTTTTATCTCTGGAATGCCCAGGGCAAATTACACCACATTTGAATCGAAGCTAGCCAAGGACGGGCCCTTTCCAACGAGCTCTCACACAAGGTTCAGGGTGGTCTGGGTCGGGAGCTACGGCCGTTCAAAGTCGGGGGTCTCGCGGTCTACCGATCGCCGGGGGGTGCGCTCCCGAGGCCCGCGATGACACGTTTCGATCAAGAGCGTGGAGAGGACCTTACCATCAAAATTTGAGCGCGCAACGACTTTCCGTTTTCGAGTTATGAGTGAATTTGTACTGGGGGGCGTGGCCTAAATGCCGTTTTACTTTCGTTTTCATGTTAAATGTTAAAATAATGATTTTATAAAGTCTAAATATGAATTATATAACAATATTAGGCAGTAGTATGATGAAATGACAGCAGGGGGCAGTAAAATACCACTTATTGGCTTAATATGGTATTCATTTTAAGGCTACATATTGAAGTGACCCTATTATAGCTATCCAAATGAAGTAATTCAACTTTTTCTGACAATTATTGATCTAGTGAGTCCAGAGAATTGTATTGCACTAGTTTTTAACATTATGATATGAAAATTATATGATCATATATGGAAAAGACCATTTACAGCAATACAGGCAGTTTACCATAGGAAATATATGATTTTAAAGCTTTTTAACAGTTATAGTGCCACCTATGGTCTGATCTCCATAAAAATGTCCATGCTTCTTTAGCATGTTATGTCACATATGCTCATCAATTTTTGTGAAGTTCTGAGTTTTCATTTAGGATTTATAGGCTTTTTAGTGTATTTTGCCACGCCCATTTTCTAAATGACCCTATTACAACCATCCAAATGCAAAAGTTCAACTTTTTTTCGATAATTATTGATCTAGAGAGTCCAGAGAATTGCCCTAGACTGGTCTGGTTCTGATCGGGCGAAAAACCAGGGACTAGTTCGCAAAAGTAGGTTTTAAACATGTTTGCAAATATTTAATGAACGGTTTGATTGACAGCAATGGTTCTTGAGGCAAAGTTGTTCAACAAGAGGAGATCTATCAAATGGTATGCATTTTGTGACAATAAGTGTAACACCACGTGATTACAGAGCCATAAAACTCGTTAGCGCCAACTAGTGGCCGATTTCTTTTAAAATTCTTACAGACCTCTAGGGCCATGAGTAGAACATGCCCACCGAGTTTCGTTCCGATCGGCCTCCGTTAACCTTGTCTAATAGGTGCTCAAACTTCATTGGCCGATGGCGGCCATGTTTTTTTTAGATACGCCAATGTCCTCATACACATACATGACACCTTGGACCAAGACACTGCATACCAATTTTCAAGTCAATCGGACTAACGGTCAGGTGGTTAAAGCCTGTTTTATGTTTTTTTCATGTTATAGCGCCACCTATTGTTCAATCGTCGAGATTTATTTACTGTGACCCCAGATTGAACTCATACACATGTGTACCAAGTTTGGTGAAGATATCTCATTTACTTCTCGAGTTATAGCCATTTTAGTAAAATAGGCTCCTCCTACAACGTTCAATTAGCGCCCCCTATCGACCATGAATCAAAATTTCAACTTTTTTTCGATAATTATTGATATTCAGACTCCAGAGAACATTTCTGCACTGGTTTGGTTCCGATCGGACAAAAAACCAGGGACTAGTTCGCAAAAGTAGGTTTTTGACATAATTCAAAATGGCGGAAAATTTACATACCAGAAATGAAATCGGAGATATACGTTTTGACCTTTAGTCGTTAAGCTTTCCAACGATATAAGACACTTGAGCCTACGACATACGGTCTAGGAGTTATGAGCAGTTTCGCGCATTTGGTCGCTATAGCGCCACCTATGGGCCAATCGAGGTCATAATTTGATAACCTCTCCTCGATTTTTGTACTACCATATGGCAAAGTTTCAAGGTTCCTGGTCTTACGGTTTGGGCTGCACGATGCGTTTTACGGCGGAATAATAATAATAATAATAATAATAATAATAATAATAAAAATCAGTACAAATACAATAGGTGTTCAGCACTTCGTGCTTGAACCCCTAATAATAATAATAATAAAAATCAGTACAAATACAATAGGTGTTCAGCACTTCGTGCTTGAACCCCTAATTAAAGCTGCAAGCAGCATTTATCGGGGTTCAAGCTGTTAAGGCCTTTAAGGTTTATAAGCACAAAAGCATCAAAAGTTATTAAAATTTATTTAGCAAGCATGTAAACACTGACATTATAGATGAAAAAGACCATTTACAGCCAATGCAGGCAATTTACCATAGGTAATATATGGTTTTAAAGCTTTTTAACAGTTATAGCGCCACCTTTGGTCCGATCTCCATAAAATTTGGCATGCTTGTTAATGATGTTATGTCACATATGCTCACCAATTTTTGTGAAGTTCTGAGTTTTCATTTAGGATTTATAGGCATTTTAGTGTATTTTGCCACGCCCCTTTTATAAATTACCCTATTACAGCCACCCAAATGCAAAAGTTAAACTTTTTTTCGATAATTATTGATCTAGAGAGTCCAGAGAATTGTCCTAGACTGGTCTGGTTCCGATCGGGCGAAAAACCAGGGACTAGTTCGCAAAAGTAGGTTTTTAACATATTCATGAATAATTAATGAATGGTTTGATTGACATTAGTGGTTCTTGAGGCAAAGTTGTTGAGCATGAGCAGATCTATCAAATGATATGCATTTTATGACGATAAGTGTAACACCACGTGATTACAGAGCCATAAAACTCGTTAGCGCCAACTAGTGGCCGATTTCTTTCAAAATTCTTACAGACCTCTAGGGCCATGAGTCGAACATGCCCATCGAGTTTCGTTCCGATCGGCCTCCGTTAACCTTGTCTAATAGTTGCTCAAACTTCATTGGCCGATGGCGGCCATGTTTTTTGAGATACACCAATGTCCTCATAGACATACATGACACCTTGGACCAAGACACTGCATACCAATTTTCAAGTCAATCGGACTAACGGTCAGGTGGTTATAGCCTGTTTTATGTTTTTTTCATGTTATAGCGCCACCATGTGGCCAATCGCCGCGATTTTTTTACTGTGACCTCAGATTGACCTTTTACACATGTGTACCGAGTTTGGTGAAGATACCTAATTTACTTCTGGAGTTATAGCCGTTTGAGTAAAATAGGCTCCTCCCACAACATACATTTTGGCGCCCCTTAGCGACCTTGAATCGAAATTTCAACTTTTTTTCGATAATTATTGATCTTCAGACTCCAGAGAACATTTCTGCACTGGTTTGGTTCCGATCGGGCGAAAAACCACAGACTAGTTCGCAAAAGTAGGTTTTTGACAAAATTCAAAATGGCGGAAAATCTATCATGGCGGAAATGAAATCGGAGATATACGTTTTGTTCGTCAGGCATCCAGCTTTCCAATGATATAAGACACTTGAGTCTACGACATACGGTCTAGGAGTTATGAGCAATTTCGCGCTTTTGGTCGCTATAGCGCCACCTATGGGCCAATCGAGGTCATAATTTGATAACCTCTCCTCGATTTTTGTACTACCATATGGCAAAGTTTCAAAGTTCCAGCTCTTACGGTTTGGGCTGCACGATGCGTTTTACGGCGGAATAATAATAATAATAAAAATTAAAGCTGCAAGCAGCATTTATCGGGGTTCAAGCTGTTAAGGCCTTTAAGGCCTTTAAGCACAAAAGCATCAAAAGTTGTTAAGTTGTATTTAGCAAGCATGTAACCACTGACATCATAGATGGAAAAGACCATTTACAGCCAATACAGGCAATGTACCATAGGAAATATATGGTTTTAAAGCTTTTTAAAAGTTATATCGCCACCTGTCGTCCGATCTCCATAAAATCCGGCACGCTTCTTAATGATGTTATGTCACATATGCTCACCAATTTTTGTGAAGTTCTGAGTTTTTATATATGATTTATAGGCTTTTTAGTGTATTTTGCCACGCCCATTTTATAAATGACCCTATTACAGCCATCCAAATGCAAAAGTTCAACTTTTTTTTAATAATTATTGATCTAGAGAGTCCAGAGAATTGTCCTAGACTGGTCTGGTTCTGATCGGGCAAAAAACCTAGGACTAGTTCGCAAAAGTAGGTTTTTAACATATTTGCGAATAATTAATGAACGGTTTGATTGACAGCAATGGTTCTTGAGGCAAAGTTGTTCAGCATGAGCAGATCTATCAAATTATATGCATTTTGTGACGATAAGTGTAACACCACGTGATTACAGAGCCATAAAACTCGTTAGCGCCAACTAGTGGCCGATTTCTTTCAAAATTCTTACAGACCTCTAGGGCCATGAGTCGAACATGCCCATCGAGTTTCGTTCCGATCGGCCTCCGTTAACCTTGTCTAATAGTTGCTCAAACTTCATTGGCTGATGGCGGCCATGTTTTTTGAGATAAACCAATTTCCTTATAGACATACATGGCACCTTGGACCAAGACACTGCATACCAATTTTCAAGTCAATCGGACTAACGGTCAGGTGGTTATAGCCTGTTTTATGTTTTTTTCATATTATAGCGCCACCTAGTCTTCAATCGTCGCGATTTTTTTACCGTGACCCCAGATTGACCTCTTACACATGTGTACCGAGTTTGGTGAAGATAACTCATTTACTTCTGGAGTTATAGCCATTTTAGTAAAATAGGCTCCGCCTCCTTCAAACATTTTGGCGCCCCTTAGCGACCGTGAATCGAAATTTCAATTTTTTTTCGATAATTATTGATATTCAGACCCCTGTGAACATTTCTGCACTGGTTTGGTTCCGATCGGGCAAAAAACCAGGGACTAGTTCGCAAAAGTAGGTTTTGGACAAAATCCAATATGGCGGAAAAATTTGCATACCGGAAATGAAATCCTTGAGGCCATTTTTGTTCGGCTTGACCCAAGGATTCCAATGATATAAGACACTTGAGTCTGTGACAAACGGTTAATGAGATTTAAGCAAAAATATGCAATTTTTTTGTTTTTTGCGCTGTAGCGCCACCTATTGGCCAATCTGGCTCATATTTTGATAACCTCTCCTCGATTTTTGTACTACCATCTGGCAAAGTTTCAAGTCTCTAGCACTTACGGTTTGGGCTGCACGATGCGTTTTAGGGGAAAATAATAATAATAATAATAAAAATCAGTACAATTACAATAGGGTTTCAGCACTTCGTGCTTGAACCCCTAATTAAAGCTGCAAGCAGCATTTATCGGGGTTCAAGCAGTTAAGGCCTTTAATGCATTTAAGCACAAAAGCATCAAAAGTTGTTAAGTTTTACACGACGTGATTACAGAGCCATAAAACTCGTTAGCGCCAACTAGTGGCCGATTTCTTTCAAAACTCTTACAGACCTCTAGGGCCATGAGTCGAACATGCCCATCGAGTTTCATTCCGATTGGCCACCGTTAACCTTGTCTAATAGGTGCTCAAATTTCATTGGTCGATGGCGGCCATGTTTTTTGAGATACGCCAATGTCCTCATAGACATACATGGCACCTTGGACCAAGACACTGCATACCAATTTTCAAGTCAATCGGACTAACGGTCAGGTGGTTATAGCCCTTTTCATGTTTTTTTCATGTTATAGCGCCACCTAGTGTTCAATTGTCACGATTTTTTTACTGTGATCTCAGATTGAACTCATACACATGTGTACCAAGTTTGGTGAAGATATCTCATTTACATCTCGAGTTATAGCCATTTTAGTAAAATAGGCTCCTCCCACAACACTAATTTATCATCCCCTAGCGACCAGGAATCGGAATTTCTACTTTTTTTCGATAATTATTGATAAGCAGACTCCAGAGAACATTTCTGTACTGGTTTGGTTCCGATCGGAGAAAAAAACAGGGACTAGTTCGCAAAAGTAGGTTTTTGACATATTTCAAAATGGCGGAAAATTTGCATACCGGAAATGAAATCGGAGATATACGTTTTGACCTTCATGAGACCAGCTTTCCAAAGATATAAGACACTTGAGTCTACGACATACGGTCTAGGAGTTATGAGCAGTTTCGCGCTTTTGGTTGCTATAGCGCCACCTATGGGCCAATTGGGGTCATACTTTGATAGGTTCTCCCCAAATTGAGGACTACCATTTGGCCAAGTTTCAAGGTTCCAGCTCTTACGGTTTGGTCTGCACGATGCGTTTTAGGGGAAAATAATAATAATAATAATAATAATAAAAATCAGTACAATTACAATAGGGTTTCAGCATTTCATGCTTGAACCCCTAAAAATCAGTACAATTACAATAGGGTTTCAGCACTTCGTGCTTGAACCCCTAATAATTAAAGCTGCAAGCAGCATTTATCGGGGTTCAAGCATTTAAGGCCTTTAAGCACATAAGCATTTAAGACATTACGTTTTATTTAGCAAGCTTTTAACCACTGAAATAATAGATGGAAAAATCCATTTACAGCTAATACAGGCAATTTACCATAGGAAATACATGGTTTTCAAACCTTTTTGCCAGTTATAGCGCCACCTATTGTCCAATCTCCATGAAACTCTGCATGCTTCTTCACCATGTTATGACACATATGCCCACCAATTTTCGTGAAGTTCTGAGTTTTTATTTATGATTTATAGGCATTTTAATGTATTTTGCCAAGCCCCTTTTATAAATTACCCTATTACAGCCACCCAAATGCAAAAGTTCAACTTTTTTTCGATAATTATTGATCTAGAGAGTCCAGAGAATTGTCCTAGACTGGTCTGGTTCCGATCGGGCGAAAAACCAGGGACTAGTTCGCAAAAGTAGGTTTTTAACATATTCATGAATATTTAATGAACGGTTTGATTGACAGCAATGGTTCTTGAGGCAAAGTTGTTCAGCATGAGCAGATCTATCAAATGATATGCATTTTGTGATGATAAGTGTAACACCACGTGATTACAGAGCCATAAAACTCGTTAGCGCCAACTAGTGGCCGATTTCTTTCAAAATTCTTACAGACCTCTAGGGGCTTGAGCCGAACATGCCCACCGAGTTTCGCTCCGATCGGACTTCGTTAACGGTGCTCAAATTTCATTGGCCAATGGCGGCCATGTTTTTTGAGATACGCCAATATCCTTTTAGACATACATGGCCCCTTGGGCCAAGACACTGCATACCAAATTTCAAGTCATTCGGAAAAACGGTCAGGTGTCTATACGTTTTTATTGATTTATAGCGCCACCATGAGGCCAATCGACGCAATTTTTTTACTGTGATCTCAAATTGACCTCCTACATATATGTACCAAGTTTGGTGAAGATATCTTATTTCGTTCACGAGTTATAACAATTTTAGTAAAACTGACTCCGCCTCCTTCGAACATTTTGGCACCCCATAGCGACCTTGAATCGAAATTTCAACTTTTTTTCGATAATTATTGATCTTCAGACTCCAGAGAACATTTCTGCACTGGTTTGGTTCCGATCGGACAAAAAACCACAGACTAGTTCGCAAAAGTAGGTTTTTGACAAAATTCAAAATGGCGGAAAAATTTGCATACCGGAAATGAAATCGGAGATATACGTTTTGTCCGTCTTGAGCCAAGGATTACAGTGATATAAGACACTTGAGTCTACGACAAACCGTCTAGGAGTTATTCGCGATTTTATACTTTTGCTTACTATAGCGCCACCTATTGGCCAATCGGGGTCATAATTTGATAACCTCTCCTCGATTTTTGTACTACCTTCTGGCAAAGTCTCAAGTCTCCAGCACTTACGGTTTGGGCTGCACGATGCGTTTTACGGCAGAATAATAATAATAAAAATCCTTACAATTACAATAGGGTTTCAGCACTTCGTGCTTGAACCCCTAATTAAAGCTGCAAGCAGCATTTAGCGGGGTTCAAGCAATTAAGGCCTTTAAGCACAAAAGCATCAAAAGTTATTACGTTTTATTTAGCAAGCATGACATAATAGACGGAAAAGACCATTTACAGCCAATACAGGTAGTTTACCATGGGAAATATATGGTTTTAAAGCTTTTTAACAGTTATAGCGCCACCTATGGTCCGATCTCCATAAAAATGTCCATGCTTCTTTAGCATGTTATGTCACATATGCTCATCAATTTTTGTGAAGTTCTGAGTTTTTATTAAGGATTTATAGGCTTTTTAGTGTATTTTGCCACGCCCATTTTCTAAATGACCCTATTACAGCCATTCAAATGCAAAAGTTCAACTTTTTTTCGATAATTATTGATCTAGAGAGTCCAGAGAATTGCCCTAGACTGGTCTGGTTCTGATCGGGCGAAAAACCAGGGACTAGTTCGCAAAAGTAGGTTTTTAACATGTTTGCGAATATCTAATGAACGGTTTGATTGACAGCAGTGGCTCTTGAGGCAAAGTTGTTCAGCATGAGCAGATCTATCAAATGATATGCATATTGTGTTGATGTGTGCAACACCACGTGATTACAGAGCCATAAAACTCGTTAGCGCCAACTAGTGGCCGATTTCTTTCAAAATTCTTACAGACCTTTAGGGCCATGAGTCGAACATGCCCATCGAGTTTCGTTCCGATCGGCCTCCGTTAACCTTGTCTAATAGGTGCTCAAACTTCATTGGCTGATGGCGGCCATGTTTTTTGAGATACACTAATGTCCTCATAGATATACATGGCACCTTGGACCAAGACACTGCATACCAATTTTCAAGTCAATCGGACTAACGGTCAGGTGGTTATAGCCCATTTTATGTTTTTTTCATGTTATAGCGCCACCATGTGGCCAATCGCCGCGATATTTTTACTGTGACCTCAGATTGACCTCTTACACATGTGTACCGAGTTTGGTGAAGATACCTCATTTACTTCTGGAGTTATAGCCATTTTAGTAAAATAGGCTCCGCCTTCTTCAAACGTTTTGGCACCCCTTAGCGACCGTGAATCGAAATTTCAACTTTTTTTCGATAATTATTGATATTCAGACTACTGTGAACATTTCTGCACTGGTTTGGTTCCGATCGGGCGAAAAACCAGGGACTAGTTCGCAAAAGTAGGTTTTGGACAAAATCCAAAATGGCGGAAAAATTTGCATACCGGAAATAAAATACCTCCTATATTTCTTGTTCGGCTTGAGCCAAGGATTCCAATGATGTATGACACTTGAAGCTGAGACAAATGGTTATTGAGATATGAGCAAAATAGTGATTTTTTTTTGTTTTTTGCGCTATAGCGCCACCTATTGGCCAATCGGGCTCATACTTTGATAACCTCTCCTCGATTTTTGTACTACCTTGTGGCCAAGTTTCAAGTCTCTAGCTCTTACGGTTTGGGCTGCACGATGCGTTTTAGCGGAGAAGAATAATAATAATAATAATAAAAATCCTTACAATTACAATAGGGTTTCAGCACTTCGTGCTTGAACCCCTAATTAAAGCTGCAAGCAGCATTTATCGGGGTTCAAGCATTTAAGGCCTTTAAGCACATAAGCATTTAAGACATTAAGTTTTATTTAGAAAGCTTTTAACCACTGAAATAATAGATGGAAAAGTCCATTTACAGCCAATACAGGCAATTTACCATAGGAAATATATGGTTTTCAAACCTTTTTAACAGTTATAGCGCCACCTATGATCCGATCAACATGAAATTTGGCATGCTTGTTTAGAATATTATGGCACATATGCTCACCAATTTTCGTGAAGTTCTGAGTTTTCGTTTAGGATTTATAAGCTTTTGAGTGCATTTTGCCACACCCATTTTCTTTATGACCCAATTATAGCCATATGAAAAATTCAAAAGTTCAACTTTTTTTCGATAATTATTGATCAGGAGAGTCCAGAGAATTGTCCTAGACTGGTCTGGTTCCGATCGGGCGAAAAACCAGGGACTAGTTCGCAAAAGTAGGTTTTTAACATATTCGCAAATAATTAATGAACGATTTGATTGACAGCAATGGTTCTTGAGGCAAAGTTGTTCAACATGAGCAGATCTATCAAATGATATGCATTTTGTGACAATAAGTGTAACACCACGTGATTACAGAGCCGTAAAACTCGTTAGCGCCAACTAGTGGCCGATTTCTTTCAAAATTCTTACAGACCTCTAGGGCCATGAGTCGAACATGCCCATCAAGTTTCGTTCCGATCAGCCTCCGTTAACCTTGTCTAATAGTTGCTCAAACTTCATTGGCCGATGGCGGCCATGTTTTTTGAGATACACCAATGTCCTCATAGACATACATGGCACCTTGGACCAAGACACTGCATACCAATTTTCAAGTCAATCGGACTAACGGTCAGGTGGTTATAGCCTGTTTTATGTTTTTTTCATATTATAGCGCCACCTAGTCTTCAATCGTCGCAATTTTTTTACCGTGACCCCAGATTGACCTCTTACACATGTGTACCGAGTTTGGTGAAGATACCTCATTTACTTCTGGAGTTATAGCCATTTTAGTAAAATAGGCTCCGCCTCCTTCAAACGTTTTGGCGCCCCTTAGCGACCGTGAATCGAAATTTCAACTTTTTTTCGATAATTATTGATAATCAGACTCCTGTGAACATTTCTGCACTGGTTTGGTTCCGATCGGGCAAAAATCCAGGGACTAGTTCGCAAAAGTATGTTTTGGACAAAATCCAATATGGCGGAAAAATTTGCATACCGGAAATGAAATCCTTGAGGCCAGTTTTGTTCGGCTTGACCCAAGGATTCCAGTGATATAAGACACTTGAGGCTGTGACAAAGGGTTGATGAGATTTAAGCAAAAATATGCAATTTTTTTGTTTTTTGCACTGTAGCGCCACCTATTGGCCAATCTGGGTCATATTCTCTGAACCTCTCCTCGATTTTTGTACTACCTTCTGGCAAAGTTTCAAGTCTCTAGCACTTACGGTTTGGGCTGCACGATGCGTTTTACGGCAGAATAATAATAATAATAATAAAAATTAAAGCTGCAAGCAGCATTTATCGGGGTTCAAGCAGTTAAGGCCTTTAAGGCATTTAAGCACAAAAGCATCAAAAGTTATTAAGTTTTATTTAACAAACCAAAAATCTCGCTAGCGCCAACTAGTGGCTGATTTCTTTCAAAATTCTTACAGACCTCTAGAGCCATGATTTGAACATGCCTACCGAGTTTTGTTCCGATCGGCCTCCGTTAACCTTGTCTACTAGATGCTCAAACTTCATTGGCCGATGGCGGCCATGTTTTTTGAGATACGCTAATGTCCTCATAGACATACATGGCACCTTGGACCAAGACACTGCATACCAATTTTCAAGTCATTTGGACTAACGGTCAGGTGGTTATAGCCCTTTTCATGTTTTTTTCATGTTATAGCGCCACCTATTGTTCAATCGTCGAGATTTATTTACTGTGACCCCAGATTGAACTCATACACATGTGTACCAAGTTTGGTGAAGATATCTCATTTACTTCTCGAGTTATAGCCATTTTAGTAAAATAGGCTCCTCCTACAACGTTCAATTAGCGCCCCCTATCGACCATGAATCAAAATTTCAACTTTTTTTCGATAATTATTGATATTCAGACTCCAGAGAACATTTCTGCACTGGTTTGGTTCCGATCGGACAAAAAACCAGGGACTAGTTCGCAAAAGTAGGTTTTTGACATAATTCAAAATGGCGGAAAATTTGCATACCAGAAATGAAATCGGAGATATACGTTTTGACCTTTAGTCGTTAAGCTTTCCAACGATATAAGACACTTGAGCCTACGACATACGGTCTAGGAGTTATGAGCAGTTTCGCGCTTTTGGTCGCTATAGCGCCACCTATAGGCCAATCGAGGTCATAATTTGATAACCTCTCCTCGATTTTTGTACTACCATATGGCAAAGTTTCAAGGTTCCTGGTCTTACGGTTTGGGCTGCACGATGCGTTTTACGGCGGAATAATAATAATAATAATAATAATAATAATAATAATAAAAATCAGTACAAATACAATAGGTGTTCAGCACTTCGTGCTTGAACCCCTAATTAAAGCTGCAAGCAGCATTTATCGGGGTTCAAGCATTTAAGGCCTTTAAGCACATAAGCATTTAAGACATTACGTTTTATTTAGCAAGCTTTTAACCACTGAAATAATAGATGGAAAAATCCATTTACAGCTAATACAGGCAATTTACCATTGGAAATACATGGTTTTCAAACCTTTTTGCCAGTTATAGCGCCACCTATTGTCCAATCTCCATGAAACTCTGCATGCTTCTTCACCATGTTATGACACATATGCTCACCAATTTTCGTGAAGTTCTGAGTTTTTATTTATGATTTATAGGCATTTTAATGTATTTTGCCAAGCCCCTTTTATAAATTACCCTATTACAGCCACCCAAATGCAAAAGTTCAACTTTTTTTCGATAATTATTTATCTAGAGAGTCCAGAGAATTGTCCTAGACTGGTCTGGTTCCGATCGGGCGAAAAACCAGGGACTAGTTCGCAAAAGTAGGTTTTTAACATATTCATGAATATTTAATGAACGGTTTGATTGACAGCAATGGTTCTTGAGGCAAAGTTGTTCAGCATGAGCAGATCTATCAAATGATATGCATTTTGTGATGATAAGTGTAACACCACGTGATTACAGAGCCATAAAACACGTTAGCGCCAACTAGTGGCCGATTTCTTTCAAAATTCTTACAGACCTCTAGGGGCTTGAGCCGAACATGCCCACCGAGTTTCGCTCCGATCGGACTTCGTTAACGGTGCTCAAATTTCATTGGCCAATGGCGGCCATGTTTTTCGAGATACGCCAATATCCTTTTAGACATACATGGCCCCTTGGGCCAAGACACTGCATACCAAATTTCAAGTCATTCGGAAAAACGGTCAGGTGTCTATACGTTTTTATTGTTTTATAGCGCCACCATGAGGCCAATCGACGCAATTGTTTTACTGTGACCTCAAATTGACCTCCTACATATATGTACCAAGTTTGGTGAAGATATCTCATTTCGTTCACGAGTTATAACAATTTTAGTAAAACTGACTCCGCCTCCTTCGAATATTTTGGCACCCCATAGCGACCTTGAATCGAAATTTCAACTTTTTTTCGATAATTAGTGATCTTCAGACTCCAGAGAACATTTCTGCACTGGTTTGGTTCCGATCGGACAAAAAACCACAGATTAGTTCGCAAAAGTAGGTTTTTGACAAAATTCTAAATGGCGGAAAAATTTGCATACCGGAAATGAAATCGGAGATATACGTTTTGTCCGTCTTGAGCCAAGGATTACAGTGATATAAGACACTTGAGTCTACGACAAACCGTCTAGGAGTTATTAGCAATTTTATACTTTTGCTTACTATAGCGCCACCTATTGGCCAATCGGGGTCATAATTTGATAACCTCTCCTCGATTTTTGTACTACCTTCTGGCAAAGTCTCAAGTCTCCAGCACTTACGGTTTGGGCTGCACGATGCGTTTTACGGCAGAATAATAATAATAAAAATCCTTACAATTACAATAGGGTTTCAGCACTTCGTGCTTGAACCCCTAATTAAAGCTGCAAGCAGCATTTATCGGGGTTCAAGCAATTAAGGCCTTTAAGGCCTTTAAGCACAAAAGCATCAAAAGTTATTAAGTTTTATTTAGCAAGCATGTAACCACTGACATAATAGATGGAAAAGACCATTTACAGCCAATACAGGCAATGTATCATAGGAAATATATGGTTTTAAAGCTTTTTAACAGTTATAGCGCCACCTTTGGTCCGATCTCCATACAATTTGGCATGCTTGTTAATGATGTTATGTCACATATGTTCACCAATTTTTGTGAAGTTCTGAGTTTTTATATATGATTTATAGGCTTTTTAGTGTATTTTGCCACACCCATTTTATAAATGACCCTATTACAGCCACCCAAATGCAAAAGTTCAACTTTTTTTCGATAATTACTGATCTAGAGAGTCCAGAGAATTGCCCTAGACTGGTCTGGTTCCGATCGGGCGAAAAACCTAGGACTAGTTCGCAAAAGTAGGTTTTTAACATATTCGCGAATACTTAATGAATGGTTTGATTGACATTAGTAGTTCTTGAGGCAAAGTTGTTGAGCATGAGCAGATCTATCAAATGATATGCATTTTGTGACGATAAGTGTAACACCACGTGATTACAGAGCCATAAAACTCGTTAGCGCCAACTAGTGGTCGATTTCTTTCAAAATGCTTACAGACCTCTAGGGGCTTGAGCCGAACATGCCCACCGAGTTTCACTCCGATCGGACTTCGTTAACGGTGCTCAAATTTCATTGGCCAATGGCGGCCATGTTTTTCGAGATACGCCAATATCCTTTTAGACATACATGGCCCCTTGGGCCAAGACACGGCATACCAAATTTCAAGTCATTCGGAAAAACGGTCAGGTGTCTATACGTTTTTTTTGTTTTGTAGTGCCACCATGTGGCCAATCGCCGCAATTTTTTTACTGTGACCTCAGATTGACCTCTTACACATGTGTACCAAGTTTGGTGAAGTTTACTAAATTACTTCTTGAGTTATAGCCATTTTAGTAAAATAGGCTCCTCCCACAACGTTAATTTTGCTCCCCCTAGCGACCATGAATCGAAATTTCAACTTTTTTAGGATAATTATTGATCTTCAGACTCCAGAGAACAATTCTGCACTGGTTTGGTTCCGATCGGGCGAAAAACCAGGGACTAGTATGCAAAAGTAGGTTTTTGACAAAATTCAAAATGGCGGAAAATCTATAATGGCGGAAATAAAATCGGAGATATACGTTTTGTTCGCCAGGCGTCCAGCTTTCCAATGATATACGACACTTGAGTCTATGACTTACCGTCTAGGAGTTATGAGCAGTTTCGCGCTTTTGGTTGCTATAGCGCCACCTATGGGCCAATCGGCGTCATAATTTGATAACCTCTCCTCGATTTTTGTACTACCATCTGGCAAAGTTTCAAGGCTCCAGCCCTTACGGTTTGGGCTGCACGATGCGTTTTACGGCAGAATAATAATAATAATTAAAGCTGCAAGCAGCATTTATCGGGGTTCAAGCAGTTAAGGCCTTTAAAGCACAAAAGCATCAAAAGTTATTAAGTTTTATTTAGCAAGCATGTAACCACTGACATAATAGATGGAAAATACCATTTACTGCCAATACAGGCAATGTACCATAGGAAATATATGATTTTAAAGCTTTTTAACAGTTATAGCGCTACCTTTGGTCCGATCTCCATAAAATTTGGTACGCTTGTTAATGATGTTATGTCACATATGCGCACCAATTTTTCTCAAGTTCTGAGTTTTCATTTATGATTTATAGGCTTTTTAGTGTATTTTGCCACGCCCATTTTATAAATGACCCTATTACAGCCATCCTTATGCAAAAGTTCAACTTTTTTTCGATAATTATTGATCTAGAGAGTCCATAGAATTCTCCTAGACTGGTTTGGTTCCGATCGGGCAAAAAACCTAGGACTAGTTCGCAAAAGTAGGTTTTTAACATAATTGTGAATATTTAATGAATGGTTTGATTGACAGCAATGGTTCTTGAGGCAAAGTTGTTCAGCATGAGCAGATCTATCAAATGATATGCATTTTGTGACAATAAGTGTAACACCACGTGATTACAGAGCCATAAAACTCGTTAGCGCCAACTAGTGGCCGATTTCTTTCAAAATTCTTACAGACCTCTAGGGCCATGAGTCGAACATGCCCATCGAGTTTCGTTCCGATCGGCCTCCGTTAACCTTGTCTAATAGGAGCTCAAACTTCATTGGCCGATGGCGGCCATGTTTTTTGAGATACACCAATGTCCTCATAGACATACATGGCACCTTGGACCAAGACACTGCATACCAATTTTCAAGTCAATCTGACTAAGGGTCAGGTGGTTATAGCCTGTTTTATGTTTTTTTCATATTATAGCGCCACCTTGAGGCCAATCACCGCGATTTTTTTACTGTTACCTCAGATTGACCTCTTACACATGTGTACCGAGTTTGGTGAAAATATCTCATTTCGTTCACGAGTTATAGCCATTTTAGTAAAATAGGCTCCGCCTCCTGCGAACGTTTTGACACCCCTTAGCAACCGTGGATCGAAATTTCAACTTTTTTTCGATAATTATTGATATTCAGACCCCTGTGAACATTTCTGCACTGGTTTGGTTCCGATCGGGCAAAAAACCAGGGACTAGTTCGCAAAAGTAGGTTTTGGACTAAATCCAATATGGCGGAAAAATTTGCATACCGGAAAAGAAATCCTTGAGGCCATTTTTGTTCGGCTTGACCCAAGGATTCCAATGATATAAGACACTTGAGTCTGTGACAAACGGTTAATGAGATTTAAGCAAAAATATGCAATTTTTTTGTTTTTTGCGCTGTAGCGCCACCTATTGGCCAATCTGGCTCATATTTTGATAACCTCTCCTCGATTTTTGTACTACCATCTGGCAAAGTTTCAAGTCTCTAGCACTTACGGTTTGGGCTGCACGATGCGTTTTACGGCAGAATAATAATAATAATAATTAAAGCTGCAAGCAGCATTTATCGGGGTTCAAGCTATTAAGGTGTTTAAGGTTTTTAAGCACAAAAGCATCAAATGTTATAAAGTTTTATTTAGCAAGCATGTAACCACTGACATAATAGATGAAAAAGACCATTTACAGCCAATACAGGCAATTTACCATAGGTAATATATGGTTTTAAAGCTTTTTAACAGTTATTGCGCCACCTATGGTCCGATCTCCATAAAATTTGGCATGCTTGTTAATGATGTTATGTCACATATGCTCACCAATTTTTGTGAAGTTCTGAGTTTTCATTTAGGATTTATAGGCTTTTTAATGTATTTTGCCACGCCCATTTTATAAAGGACCCTATTACAGCCATCCAAATGCAAAAGTTGAACTTTTTTTTGATAATTATTGATCTAGAGAGTCCAGAGAATTGTCCTAGACTGGTTTGGTTCCGATCGGGCGAAAATCCTAGGACTAGTTCGCAAAAGTAGGTTTTTTACATATTCATGAATATTTAATGAACTGTTTGATTGACATCAATGGTTCTAGAGGCAAAGTTGTTCAGCATGAGCAGATCTATCAAATGATATGCATTTTGTGACGATAAGTGTAACACCACGTGATTACAGAGCCATAAAACTCGTTAGCGCCAACTAGTGGCCGATTTCTTTCAAAATTCTTACAGACCTCTAGGGCCATGAGTCGAACATGCCCATCGAGTTTCGTTCCGATCGGCCTCCGTTAACCTTGTCTAATAGGTGCTCAACTTTATTGGCCAATGGCGGCCATGTTTTTTGAGATACACCAATGTCCTCATAGACATACATGGCACCTTGGGCCAAGACACTGCATACCAATTTTCAAGTCAATTGGACTAATGGTCAGGTGGTTATAGCCCTTTTCATGTTTTTTTCATGTTATAGCGCCACCTAGTGCTCAATCGTCGCGATTTTTTTACTGTGACCCCAGACTGAACCCATACACATGTGTATTGAGTTTGGTTAAGCTATCTCATTTACTTTTTGAGTTATAGCCATTTTAGTAAAATAGGCTCCTCCCACAACGTTCATTTTATGCCCCCTAGCGACCATGAATCAAAATTTCGATTTTTTTTTTACAATTTTTGATCTTCAGACTCCAGAAAACATTTCTGCACTGGTTTGGTTCCGATCGGACAAAAAACCTACGACTAGTTCACAAAAGTAGGTTTTTGACAAAATTCAAAATGGCGGAAAATCTATCATGGCGGAAATGAAATCGGAGATATACGTTTTGTTCGTCAGGCGTCCAGCTTTCCAATGATATAAGACACTTGAGTCTACGACATACGGTCTAGGAGTTATGAGCTGTTTCGCGCTTTTGGTTGCTATAGCGCCACCTATGGGCCAATCGGGGTCATAATCTCTGAACCTCTCCTCGAATTTTGTACTACCATCTGGCCAAGTTTCAATGCTCTAGCCCTTACGGTTTGGGCTGCACGATGCGTTTTACGGCAGAAGAATAATAATAATAATAATAATTAAAGCTGCAAGCAGCATTTAGCGGGGTTCAAGCATTTAGGGTCTTTAAGCACATAAGGCAGTTTAGTGAGTTGTCTGAGTTTTTGTTTAGGATTTACAGGCTTTTGAGTGTTTTTTGCCATACACATTTTCTAAATGATCCTGTTATGGCTACCCAATGGGTAAAGTTAAAGTTTTTTATATAATTAATAATCTAGAGCTTCCAGAGAATTGTACTGCACTGGTATATTTCCGATCGGGCGAAAAACCTAGGACTAGTTCGCAAAAGTAGGTTTTTAACATAATCGCAAATATTTAATGAACAAATTGATTGACAGCAGTAGTTCTTGAGGCAAAGTTGTTCAGTATGAGGAGATCTATCAAATGATATGCATCACGTGATTACATAGCCGTAAAACCTGTTAGCGTCAACTAGTGGCTGATTTTTCAAAATTCTTATAGACCTCTAGGGCCACGAGTGGAACATGCCCACCTAGTTTCGTTCCGATTGGCCTCCGTTAACCTTGTCTAATAGGTGCTCAAATTTCATTGGTCGATGGCGGCCATGTTTTTCGAGATACGCCAACGTCCTCATAGACATACATGGCACCTTGGACCAAGACACTGCATACCAATTTTCAAGTCAATTGGACTAACGGTCAGGTGGTTATAGCCTGTTTTATGTTTGGAACATGTTTTGTTCCTCGCGGAGTACGTCTGGAATGTTTCTGCGGAGGTTTATTGTTTTATCCGCAGCAATAAAGTTTGTCGGCGTCTAAATGGATCGCGCTCTGGATCACTAACAGGAATTATTCTCGTCATGTATACACTTAACTTGATGAAAAGCGGGATTGACGCACTGCAAGCAGAGAGATGATTTCTGGCTGCCTCCGCAAAAATTGTCTTCGGCGGACAGCCCGCTGTCTTTGGAACGATTTTAGTACTTTTGCGGCAGACAAACACATGTGTTTCTCTTTCTGGATCTTTTCTTTGAAAACAAAACCAAAGGTTAAAAAAAAAAAAAGAACAAATGTGAAGCGAGCAATTCTATCCATTTTGACGCCTTTTCATTCATAGCGGTTACCAAGCAACACGATTACGCACCAGCTGCAACTTGATGACACAAGCATACTGCGGTTCGGATACAAATAATATGTGAACACAAGTCCATCGGGGGCAGGGGGGGAGCAATCGAACTCGGGTTAGGAACAGGCAATCGAACCAAGTGTGAAAGCGCCCTTAGTCTAGTTTTAGTCAATGAAAATTGTATTTTAGTCTCTTTTTAGAAATGCAATTCTATTTAACCCAGTCAATATAGTGTATCACTATGGAAAAATAGCGAAAATAGTGAACAGAAAAGTAACACTCGTCTCATTCGTGCAGGTTGAAAAACAAGTTCTTTCTGACATCCAAGATTTACTGTATTAATTTAAATGCAAAAGAAAAGGCATGAGAGTCGGTTGTTTTTGTCAATTTTAAGTTTTAATTTAAAATATTTGTCATTTTAATATAACTATATGGCTAAATATTTTACCACTTGCTAATAAATCTAGATAGAAGTAGTGCATTGAATACATTGTTTAAATTGTGCTTAAAAGTGAATTACGACCATTAAAGAGTATGTGTGTACAAAGAGAATCGTAATGCTGACAAAACTTTTTTTAAATAAAAGTATTTGATAACTTCTGGATTTGAAATAAAAATAGTGAGTATGTGTTTGTGGTTCAGCCGTGGATCAGTTACGCACTGCAAACGCAGCATATGTGAAAGCACTATAGCGAGTGCTGCTCCTGCACCGCATATGCACTGCACATGGAGTATGGGCCCTATCTTGCACCCAGCGCAATTGACTTTGTACACCGCCGCATGTATCATTCCTATTTTGCACCCGCGCACAGCGGACTTTTCCCTCCACAGACGCACGTCGGTTAACTAAGAAATACACTTGCGCTCCCGGGGGCGGTTCAGCGCAAAGAGGCGGCGTGTTCCGGCGCAAACGTTCCCTCATGCTATTTTGCACGTTTAGAAAACAATTCCGCCACTAACTGAAAAAATCTAGTTTAAAGTCAGTGGTGCGTTGCACATGTTATTCTTATGCTATTTTAAGGGCGCATGCTTGGCCATAATCAATGTAGCGTGTGCACAACGCACATACACTTTGATTCTCTCACACAGAAGCAGCCGTTTTCATTTTTGCAAATCATACATTACGATAGATAGATAGATAGATAGATAGATAGATAGATAGATAGATAGATAGATAGATAATTATAAAAGCATACTTCTAGTTTACACATTTACCCAAATTATCATACGCCTGTTTAACCGAAGTTAATTTGGGTGTGTTTCTCCATCCCCAATGTCACTTCTCTGTGTTTTACGGCCCTGACGAGAACGTCGGTCTCCTCGGCTGTGAATCGCTGCTGGCGCGCGTCTGGCAAATCCACCGTTATAATAGGAATCCGCTATAGAATAAGCGCGTCTGCTCTTAAAGGGAATGTGAGATGACGCTCTGATTGGTTTATTTCACGTTACGCCCAAACCACACCTATGAGTAATGAAGCTACTGCAGACCAACACATTTTAGATTTGCGTTGAGCGCAAGAGTAATTTATCCCGCCGGTATAATAGCAACAGCGCCCAAGACCCGGCCACAAAGTTACTTGCGTTTCGCGCTTGATACTTGCGTTTCAGATCGTTAAAATAGGGCCCTATGTGTGAATCGGGCGTCAGACTTAACTTTGTTTGTTGTCGTTTACGCTAACTCACCGCAGCTGCATCTTCTAAATAATGCCGCGAGTGGGGCTTGAGGAAGTGACGTCGTCTGCGCAGTGCGCCCTGATGCAGCCCCTGAAGTGAGACACGGGAAACAGAAATACTGCAAAATAATAATAATAATAATAATAATAATGTGACTAAACAAGACGAAATAGCGTCATAACATTTCATCTCGTTTTGGTCAACGAAAATGAAGAGACATTTTAACATAGTTTTTATTTTGTAAACCACATTTAGTCTCGTTTTTATTCGTCAACAATATTGCATTATACATTTAATTATAGTTATTGTCACATGACCAGCATTTACGTTGCGTCTCGTTTTCGTCACGTGGTTCGTTGACGACAATATTTAGTTATAATTTTTGTTGACGAAAGAAATACTAGTAATCCGATATCGGATTTGACTCAAAAGACAATGTGATTCATCATTCCTTCCAATTAACCACCTTATCTTTGTATAGTAAAATAGTATGTTCAACAACATGAATAACGACGTAGCTGACCAGAGTTCGTGAATCAAATGATTCAGTTTAAAGAGTTGTTCAGACTTCTCTCGATCAGTTGAAGTCTCTCCATTTCAGATGTAAAAATAAATAAATTTATTTCACAAATTAAAAGTCCTGTGAGTCCGAAAAACAAAAGAAAATTGTAATTATCCTACCAGTTGATGGTTTCAAATTATGGTTCAAAGTGGAAACCGGTCCATGGGCACTGGTCAGCTAGCCATTTGTGCATATTTAATTGTATTCAATAGGCAGGCGATTCACCTCCACAGGATTATTTATGGCACAAAACAGGATACACTTGCCGATCACGTTCACATAGGAAAAAAAACAGAGAACAAGAAAACGCAGCCTTGGAAAACACAAGGCAAACGTACAATAATTCATTTCTGATTCAACATTTCAGTAACAAATCATATACATGCGCAGTTCAAATGACACATTAATCGAACTTTTCGACAGTTACTTAACACAGACACTCATTAATCACTCAATGGGTCTCATTCATGAAATTGTAAATATACGAGTAAATATGTGAGTGATTTGCGCGTAAAGGCGACATTCCCGAAAATTCTTCTCCTGATTCAGAAATACTTCGTAAACGTCAGATGTGATAGTGAAATGTGTGTGTGTGTGTGTGTGTGTGTGTGTGTGTGTGTGTGTGTGTGTGTGTGTGTGTGTGTGTGTGTGTTAATGAATTCCAATCAGTTGTAAATGGGACGCGTGTGCACGCTCATTCTCTAAATTACCATAAATCCCGCCCATTAAAACCGACTGAAAACTATAGGCTATATGGGCATTATATTATGACACCAAACGAAGGATTTCAACTTGTCTTCTCAAAAACGAATGAAGAAGAGAAATTTCTCAGATGCAGAAATTGAAGTTTATTATCAGAAGTTCATTCAAAACGCCACATTTTGTTTTCAAGCGTACATAGTGGCGTATCAGGCCTAAAAAAAAGGAAGCTTGGCAGCATAGATGCAGTTAATGGAGTTTCATCTGTTAATCGAACAGTCCTAGAAGTGAAAAGAAAATGGTTTGACATGAAGCTTGACTGCATTATTTGTGACTTGCGGACTTGTAAAAGAATAAACAGCTTGAATAAAAAAATTAAATAAAAAAAACTTGCGGACTTTTGTTCCGTTTGCAGATGGCTCTCGTAATTACTGGCTGTCGTAATAAAAGTAAAAAGAAAAACCGTATGTAATTACTATATATAATATTTGGTAACACTTTACAATACGGGTGCACTAATAACCATTAATTCATGCTTAACTAATGCACAGATAATCATGTGTTAATGTATGACTCATGAAGAACTAAACCATTAATTAATGATTACTGCATCATGAAGATTCTAAATGATTAATATAAAGTAATATATGAATTGTTATTAATTAAATGTGTCATAATGTATTAATTCATTAATAACTTATTTTATTAACTAAAAGTCTAAATCAATGCGTTAATTACCACAATTGGTCAAGGCAATGTACTTCAACTTCCAGTTGTCTGCTTTAATTAATCATTAACTAATGATTTGCAAATGCATCATTATGTTATGACTTTACTTGTTGAGGCACATGACTATTAACTAATTGTTAAGTAATATGCCATTTTGGTTTTGACATCCACACTAAGCCATGGATTTCAATTTCCAACCATGTACAACCAAGATTTCACTGAGTCCGATGAACTTTGTTGTTCATGGCACAGGACTATGTCAGGTTAACATACACTGAGAACATGCGGTTGAGCGCTGCTAGTTCATAACACTGTGTCTAGACTGGACAAAGACAATAGAACGTCCATTATAGTCAGTGATACTACACTGGATGCGTCGCGACACTACACGACAAAACCCAGTCAGTAAACCGATGCCACACTCTATTACTGACGTACTCAGAGCTCTTGTGCTAGTTCTGTTACGAAGGACTAATGGACTTGCGATGGTCTGTCATGTCCAGGTGTAGACAGCTGGTCTCGTCCAGTTTAAACACAGTGTGACAGCTTCAGGAGTTCAGATTCTGGTGTGCTGATATTTGTGTGCAGCCCAACTCACCCCATCCTTCAAACACGTTCACCGACATTACATTCACTGCATGTGCAAACTGTCAAAACCCATAAATGGCATATTACTTAACAATTAGTTAATAGTCATGTGCCTCAACAAGTAAAGTCATAACATAATGATGCATTTGCAAATCATTAGTTAATGATTAATTAAAGCAGACAACTGGAAGTTGAAGTACATTGCTTTGACCAACTGTGGTAATTAACGCATTCATTTACACTTTTAGTTAATAAAATAAGTTATTAATTAATTAATACATTGACACATTTAATTAATAACAATTCATATATTACTTAATCTATTAATCATTTAGAATCTTTATTAGTTGCTGATGCAGTAATCATTAATTAATGGTTTAGTTCTTCATGAGTCATACATTAACACATGATTATCTGTGCATTAGTTAAATATGAATTAATGCAGATTAGTGCACCCGTATTGTAAAGTGTTACCTAATATTTTTTCAAAATGCTGTGTAAATATGTACACGATTAAGGTGAATTAAAATGCAGCCTTATTAATGAGCAAAACGTTCGGATGTTAAACGCACTATTTACGCGTGGCTGGGAGCAGGTGTAGATCTCTTTCGTACCAACTAACGTTTGGAAAATACGAACATTTTAATGAATCCGAAAATTTACGTCAGAACCACTTTACACACGATTTACACAAAAATTCGTTCTGCTCGTGTTTCATGAATAAGACCCATTGTCTCAACTCATGACACAATGATCATTGTTATACGTGATAGCTTTAGCCTACGGCTAATTAGTTCAGCTCGCGCTGTGCGGCCTACACTCAGCTCATATCAAATCATTTCTGAAATTGACATATCTTTCATAAGATAACATATGATAAAAAAATGTCACTCACCAAAACGAGATTGCATCACATATTCAATAAAAAAAAGACTATTCAATAAAGATTACCGCTCTGGGATCCACTAAATCTTTACTCCGATTTCCACTTCACCTCTCTCTGACGACAACACTCCAGGCTGAAGCATCCAAAGTTTACAAGTGCACACAATCACAGTTCTCGATAGATTATGATTATCATTTAGTGCAAGGAGTTTCTGGAGAAATGCTCCGTGTCTCATTTGATCTGTTCTCATCTGATTCTCTATTTATGCTGACAGCGGCAGCGCCTGCGCGACCTGTGGGCGGGCCTTATGAATATGCCGCTTCTGTTGGCTCTCAGGGGTGTCAGTCACAGCAGCACAATCAGTGATTGGATGAATCGTGTGTTATTGCCCAGTGGTGTAATCGAGTGCATCAAGTAAAGAAAAAAAAAAAGAACTGATTGAAAAATATAATTTGTCCAGAACAGATCGACACGACTCAATTTAAACTGTTATAGAAGAGCTAATATACTAAGAATGCACTGGTCTCTCAAGGATTGTCTCTCTGCTTTATTTTATAAGAAATATCTCTGTGTCTAAAGTTCCTAATGTCCTGTACTCTCAACTTTTGTATAATAGTACTAGTCATAATTTTTACACCAGGCATGAATAAAAGCAGTAAAATACCACTTATAGGCTTAATGACATGTTATATAATTTTTACCTTTTTGACTGTTATAGAGGCAAATTTTGTCTGATCTGTCTGAAATGTTTCATGCTTATTAAGAGTCATGAACATTATTATATGAAAATTATTTCATTTTGATCAAATTATTTCCTATGGAATTTTTCATAGGAAAAGACCATTCACAGCCAATACAGGCAATTTACCATAGGAAATATATGGTTTTAAAGTGTTTTAACAGTTATAGCGCCACCTTTGGTCCGATCTCCATACAAATTTCCAGGCTTCTTTAGCATGTTATGACAAATATGCGCATACATTTTTGTGAAGTTCTGTGTTTTCGTTTAGGTTTTATAGGCTTTTGAGTGCATATTGCCACGCCCATTTTCTTTATGACCCAATATACCCATGAGAAAAATGCAAAAGTTCAACTTTTTTTTGATAATTATTGACCTAGAGAGTCCATAGAATTGTCCTAGACTGGTTTGGTTGTGATCGGGCGAAAAACCAGGGACTAGTTCGCAAAAGTAGGTTTTTAACATAATTACGAATATTTAATGAACGGTTTGATTGACAGCAATGGTTCTTGAGGCAAAGTTGTTCAACAAGAGGAGATCTATCAAATGGTATGCATTTTGTGACAATAAGTGTAACACCACGTGATTACAGAGCCTTTAAACTCGTTAGCGCCAACTAGTGGCCGATTTCTTTCAAAATTCTTACAGACCTCTAGGGCCATGAGTCGAACATGCCTACCGAGTTTTGTTCCGATCAGCCTCCGTAAACCTTGTCTAATAGGTGCTCAAATTTCATTGGCCGATGGCGGCCATGTTTTTTGAGATACGCCAATGTCCTCATAGACATACATGGCACCTTGGACCAAGACACTGCATACTAATTTTCAAGTCAATCGGACTAACGGTCAGGTGGTTATGGGCCGTTTTATGTTTTTTTCATGTTATAGCGCCACCATGTGGCCATTCGCCGCGTTTTTTTTACTGTGACCTCAAATTGACCTCTTACACATTTGTACCGAGTTTGGTGAAGATACCTCATTTACTTCTGGAGTTATAGCCGTTTTAGTAAAATAGGCTCCTCCCACAACATACATTTGGGCGCCCCTTAGCGACCGTGAATGGAAATTTCAACTTTTTTTCGATAATTATTGATATTCAGACTCCAGAGAACATTTCTGCACTGGTTTGGTTCCGATCGGGCAAAAAACCAGGGACTAGTTCGCAAAAGTAGGTTTTTGACAAAATTCAAAATGGCGGAAAATCTATCATGGCGGAAATGAAATCGGAGATATACGTTTTGTTCGTCAGGCATCCAGCTTTCCAATGATATAAGACACTTGAGTCTACGACATACGGTCTAGGAGTTATGAGCAGTTTCGCGCTTTTGGTCGCTATAGCGCCACCTATGGGCCATTCGAGGTCATAATTTGATAACCTCTCCTCGATTTTTGTACTACCATATGGCAAAGTTTCAAAGTTCCAGCTCTTACGGTTTGGGCTGCACGATGCGTTTTACGGCAGAAGAAAAATAATAATAATTAAAGCTGCAAGCAGCATTTATCGGGGTTCAAGCATTTAAGGCCTTTAAGCAGAAAAGCATCAAAAGTTATTAAGTTTTATTTAGCAAGCATGTAAGCACTGACATAATAGATGGAAAAGACCATTTACAGCCAATACAGGCAATGTACCATAGGAAATATATGGTTTAAAGCTTTTTATAGGAGTTATAGTGCCATCTATGGACCGATCTCCATAAAATTGTTTACTGTGACCTCAAATTGAACCCATACACATGTGTACTGAGTTTGGTGAAGATATCTCATTTACATCTTGAGTTATAGCCATTTTAGTAAAATAGGCTCCTCCCACAATAATTGACCACATTCTAGTATTATTTACTATGATTCTAGCATGATTTACATAGTTTACCATGATTTTATCTTAGTTTACCTTGATTTACCATATTCTAGCATGATTTACCATGATATACTACATTCTAGTATGATTTACCATTGTTTACTGTGATTCTAGCATGGTTTACCATAGTTTATCATGATTTATCATAGTTTACCATGATTTACCCTGTTCTAGCATGATTTACCATGATATACCACATTCTAACATGATTTACCATAGTTTATCATGGTTTACCATGATTTACCCTGTTCTAGAATGATTTGCCAGGATTCTAGCATGGTTAATCTTGATACACCACATTATAGTATTATTTACTATGATTTACCATGTTTCTAGCAATTATGTGAAGTGTCAGTGCAAATGAAGTGATAAACACTGACAAAATCTGATTGTGTTATAATAGTTATTGTTATATAAGTGATTTTTAGAGTCTAAATATGAATGTGAGCACATGTGAAAAGACTTCATTAATAAGTAGAATGGCCAGCAGAGGGCAGAAGAAGAGCACTTATTGGCTCACTTTCACTTTAAACTTCATGATTTTCACCAGTTTTCTGGACTAAAGCAAACCAGTTTTTCCATGTTAACTCAATAATGCATGCTTGCACGCACGCACACACACACACACACACACACACACACACACACACACACACACACACACACACACACACACACACACACACACACACACACACACACACAGAGAGAGAGAGAAATAAACATACACAAATACAAATATGTTTTTAATGTTTTGGAATATGTTATTGAGAAAATATATGTATTGGTCTATTAGAATTCCTTTGTGATCTAATAATATAAAAAAGAAAAGAAAAAAAAAAGAAAAAATGATTGCTTTTTAAAGCATTTGTTTGTTTCCCAATACTGAAAACTAATGAAAAGATCATGCGTAATCCTGCTGCTCCCTCCAGTGGACAGTGGTATTACAGCTTCCATCTTACAGTTGAAGTGATTGAATGAATGACTGAATGGGAATTTGGTTTTTCACTTATATCTCGGGAACCAGAAGGCGAAAAATTCTGAAACTCAGAGCATAGATAGTGCTTGAGGAGCCCTGTTGAATGAGACCATCAATTATTTACTATGATTTACCATGTTTCTAGCGTGATTTACCACATTACTAGCAATTATGTGAAGTGTCAGTGCAAATGAAGTGATAAACACTGACAAAATATGATTGTGTTATAATAGTTATTGTAATATAAGTATTTTCCATGTTAACTCAATAATGCATGCTTACACACACACACAGATACAAATATGTTTTCAATGTCTTTAGGATGTGTTATTGTGAAAAAATATTTTAATGGTCTAACCATTTCATATATTTCATTGTGATCTATATTATCAGTCCAATAATAATTAAAAAAAAATAGCTTTAACCATTTGTTTGTTGGCCAAAGCTGAAAGCTGATAAAAAGATTAATACTATGTCTAATACTGCTGCTCCCTCTAGTTGACAACAGTGGAATTACAGCCTCCATCTTACAGTTGAAGTGTTTGAATGAATGAATGGGAATTTGGTTTTTCACTTATATCTCGGGAACCAGAAGGCAAAAAATTCTGAAACTCAGAGCATAGATAGTGCTTGAGGAGCCCTGTTGAATGAGACCATCGCGGTGTTTATGGGCGATTGGGCCCGGGAGTTATGACTGTTCAAAGGCATGTCTTTTGAGGCTTTTATCTCTGGAATGCCCAGGGCAAATTACACCACATTTGAATCGAAGCTAGCCAAGAACGGGCCCTTTCCAACGAGCTCTCACACAAGGTTCAGGGTGGTCTGGGTCGGGAGTTACGGCTGTTCAAAGTCGGGGGTCCCGCGGTCTTGCCATGCAAGGGGGCGCGCTCCCGAGGCCCGCGATGACACGTTTCGATCAAGAGCATGGAGAGGACCTTACCATCAAAATTTGAGCGCGCAACGACTTTCCGTTTTCAAGTTATGAGTGAATTTGTACTGGGGGGGCGTGGCCTAAATGCCGTTTTACTTTCGTTTTCATGTTAAAATAATGATTTTATAAAGTCTACTCCCTAATATTGTTATATAATTCATATTTAGACTTTATAAAAGTTTAAATATGAATTATATAACAATATTAGGGAGTAGTATGATGAAATGACAGCAGGGGGCAGTAAAATACCACTTATTGGCTTAAAATGGTATTCATTTTAAGGCTACATATTGAAGTGACCCTATTATAGCTATCCAAATGAAGTAGTTCAACTTTTTCTGACAATTTTTGATCTAGTGAGTCCAGAGAATTGTATTGCACTGGTTTTTAACATTATTTTATAAACATTATATGATCATATGGAAAACACAATTTACAGCCAATACAGGCAATTTACCATAGGAAATATATGGTTTAAAAGCTTTTTAACAGTTATAGCGCCACCTATGGTCCGATCTTCATAAAAATGTCCATGCTTCTTTAGCATGTTATGTCACATATGCTCACCAATTTTTGTGAAGTTCTGAGTTTTTATATATGATTTATAGGCTTTTTAGTGTATTTTGCCACACCCATTTTATAAATGACCCTATTACAGCCACCCAAATGCAAAAGTTCAACTTTTTTTCGATAATTATTGATCTAGAGAGTCCAGAGAATTGTCCTAGACTGGTCTGGTTCCGATCGGGCGAAAAACCTAGGACTAGTTCGCAAAAGTAGGTTTTTAACATATTTGCGAATAATTAATGAATGGTTTGATTGACATTAGTGGTTCTTGAGGCAAAGTTGTTGAACATGAGCAGATCTATCAAATTATATGCATTTTGTGACGATAAGTGTAACACCACGTGATTACAGAGCCATAAAACTCGTTAGCGCCAACTAGTGGCCGATTTCTTTCAAAATTCTTACAGACCTCTAGGGCCATGAGTCGAACATGCCCATCGAGTTTCGTTCCGATCGGCCTCCGTTAACCTTGTCTAATAGGTGCTCAAACTTCATTGGCCGATGGCGGCCATGTTTTTTGAGATACACCAATGTCCTCATAGACATACATGACACCTTGGACCAAGACACTGCATACCAATTTTCAAGTCAATCGGACTAACGGTCAGGTGGTTATAGCCTGTTTTATGTTTTTTTCATATTATAGCGCCACCTAGTCTTCAATCGTCGCGATTGTTTTACTGTGACCCCAGATTGACCTCTTACACATGTGTACCGAGTTTGGTGAATATACCTCATTTACTTCTGGAGTTATAGCCATTTTAGTAAAATAGGCTCCGCCTCCTTCAAGCGTTTTGGCGCCCCTTAGCGACCGTGAATCGAAATTTCAACTTTTTTTCGATAATTATTGATATTCAGACTCCTGTGAACATTTCTGCACTGGTTTGGTTCCAATCGGGCAAAAATCCAGGGACTAGTTCGCAAAAGTAGGTTTTGGACATAATCCAATATGGCGGAAAAATTTGCATACCGGAAATGAAATCCTTGAGGCCATTTTTGCTCGGCTTGAGCCAAGGATTCCAATGATATAAAACACTTGAGGCTGTGACAAAGGGTTGATGAGATTTAAGCAAAAATATGCAATTTTTTTGTTTTTTGCGCTGTAGCGCCACCATCTGGCCGATTGGGACGAGTCCGGGTATCTGAGTAGCGAGCAAGACTACTACCATCTGACCGAGTTTCAGGTCTCTAGGCCTTACGGTTTGGGCTGCACGATGCGTTTTAGGGAAGAATAATAATAATAATAATAAAAATCAGCACAATTACAATAGGGTTTCAGCACTTCGTGCTTGAACCCCTAAAAATCAGGACAATTACAATAGGGTTTCAGCACTTCGTGCTTGAACCCCTAAAAATCCTTACAATTACAATAGGGTTTCAGCACTTCGTGCTTGAACCCCTAATTAAAGCTGCAAGCAGCATTTAGCGGGGTTCAAGCAATTAAGGCCTTTAAGCACAAAAGCATCAAAAGTTATTACGTTTTATTTAGCAAGCATGACATAATAGACGGAAAAGACCATTTACAGCCAATACAGGTAGTTTACCATGGGAAATATATGGTTTTAAAGCTTTTTAACAGTTATAGCGCCACCTATGGTCCGATCTCCATAAAAATGTCCATGCTTCTTTAGCATGTTATGTCACATATGCTCATCAATTTTTGTGAAGTTCTGAGTTTTTATTAAGGATTTATAGGCTTTTTAGTGTATTTTGCCACGCCCATTTTCTAAATGACCCTATTACAGCCATTCAAATGCAAAAGTTCAACTTTTTTTCGATAATTATTGATCTAGAGAGTCCAGAGAATTGCCCTAGACTGGTCTGGTTCTGATCGGGCGAAAAACCAGGGACTAGTTCGCAAAAGTAGGTTTTTAACATGTTTGCGAATATCTAATGAACGGTTTGATTGACAGCAGTGGCTCTTGAGGCAAAGTTGTTCAGCATGAGCAGATCTATCAAATGATATGCATATTGTGTTGATGTGTGCAACACCACGTGATTACAGAGCCATAAAACTCGTTAGCGCCAACTAGTGGCCGATTTCTTTCAAAATTCTTACAGACCTTTAGGGCCATGAGTCGAACATGCCCATCGAGTTTCGTTCCGATCGGCCTCCGTTAACCTTGTCTAATAGGTGCTCAAACTTCATTGGCTGATGGCGGCCATGTTTTTTGAGATACACTAATGTCCTCATAGATATACATGGCACCTTGGACCAAGACACTGCATACCAATTTTCAAGTCAATCGGACTAACGGTCAGGTGGTTATAGCCCATTTTATGTTTTTTTCATGTTATAGCGCCACCATGTGGCCAATCGCCGCGATATTTTTACTGTGACCTCAGATTGACCTCTTACACATGTGTACCGAGTTTGGTGAAGATACCTCATTTACTTCTGGAGTTATAGCCATTTTAGTAAAATAGGCTCCGCCTTCTTCAAACGTTTTGGCACCCCTTAGCGACCGTGAATCGAAATTTCAACTTTTTTTCGATAATTATTGATATTCAGACTACTGTGAACATTTCTGCACTGGTTTGGTTCCGATCGGGCGAAAAACCAGGGACTAGTTCGCAAAAGTAGGTTTTGGACAAAATCCAAAATGGCGGAAAAATTTGCATACCGGAAATAAAATACCTCCTATATTTCTTGTTCGGCTTGAGCCAAGGATTCCAATGATGTATGACACTTGAAGCTGAGACAAATGGTTATTGAGATATGAGCAAAATAGTGATTTTTTTTTTTTTTTTGCGCTATAGCGCCACCTATTGGCCAATCGGGCTCATACTTTGATAACCTCTCCTCGATTTTTGTACTACCTTGTGGCCAAGTTTCAAGTCTCTAGCTCTTACGGTTTGGGCTGCACGATGCGTTTTAGCGGAGAAGAATAATAATAATAATAATAAAAATCCTTACAATTACAATAGGGTTTCAGCACTTCGTGCTTGAACCCCTAATAAAAATCTGTACAATTACAATAGGGTTTCAGCACTTCGTGCTTGAACCCCTAATAAAAATCAGGACAATTACAATAGGGTTTCAGCACTTCGTGCTTGAACCCCTAATCAGTACAATTACAATAGGGTTTCAGCATTTCATGCTTGAACCCCTAATTAAAGCTGCAAGCAGCATTTAGCGGGGTTCAAGCAATTAAGGCCTTTAAGCACAAAAGCATCAAAAGTTATTACGTTTTATTTAGCAAGCATGACATAATAGACGGAAAAGACCATTTACAGCCAATACAGGTAGTTTACCATGGGAAATATATGGTTTTAAAGCTTTTTAACAGTTATAGCGCCACCTATGGTCCGATCTCCATAAAAATGTCCATGCTTCTTTAGCATGTTATGTCACATATGCTCATCAATTTTTGTGAAGTTCTGAGTTTTTATTAAGGATTTATAGGCTTTTTAGTGTATTTTGCCACGCCCATTTTCTAAATGACCCTATTACAGCCATTCAAATGCAAAAGTTCAACTTTTTTTCGATAATTATTGATCTAGAGAGTCCAGAGAATTGCCCTAGACTGGTCTGGTTCTGATCGGGCGAAAAACCAGGGACTAGTTCGCAAAAGTAGGTTTTTAACATGTTTGCGAATATCTAATGAACGGTTTGATTGACAGCAGTGGCTCTTGAGGCAAAGTTGTTCAGCATGAGCAGATCTATCAAATGATATGCATATTGTGTTGATGTGTGCAACACCACGTGATTACAGAGCCATAAAACTCGTTAGCGCCAACTAGTGGCCGATTTCTTTCAAAATTCTTACAGACCTTTAGGGCCATGAGTCGAACATGCCCATCGAGTTTCGTTCCGATCGGCCTCCGTTAACCTTGTCTAATAGGTGCTCAAACTTCATTGGCTGATGGCGGCCATGTTTTTTGAGATACACTAATGTCCTCATAGATATACATGGCACCTTGGACCAAGACACTGCATACCAATTTTCAAGTCAATCGGACTAACGGTCAGGTGGTTATAGCCCATTTTATGTTTTTTTCATGTTATAGCGCCACCATGTGGCCAATCGCCGCGATATTTTTACTGTGACCTCAGATTGACCTCTTACACATGTGTACCGAGTTTGGTGAAGATACCTCATTTACTTCTGGAGTTATAGCCATTTTAGTAAAATAGGCTCCGCCTTCTTCAAACGTTTTGGCACCCCTTAGCGACCGTGAATCGAAATTTCAACTTTTTTTCGATAATTATTGATATTCAGACTACTGTGAACATTTCTGCACTGGTTTGGTTCCGATCGGGCGAAAAACCAGGGACTAGTTCGCAAAAGTAGGTTTTGGACAAAATCCAAAATGGCGGAAAAATTTGCATACCGGAAATAAAATACCTCCTATATTTCTTGTTCGGCTTGAGCCAAGGATTCCAATGATGTATGACACTTGAAGCTGAGACAAATGGTTATTGAGATATGAGCAAAATAGTGATTTTTTTTTGTTTTTTGCGCTATAGCGCCACCTATTGGCCAATCGGGCTCATACTTTGATAACCTCTCCTCGATTTTTGTACTACCTTGTGGCCAAGTTTCAAGTCTCTAGCTCTTACGGTTTGGGCTGCACGATGCGTTTTAGCGGAGAAGAATAATAATAATAATAATAAAAATCCTTACAATTACAATAGGGTTTCAGCACTTCGTGCTTGAACCCCTAATTAAAGCTGCAAGCAGCATTTAGCGGGGTTCAAGCATTTAGGGTCTTTAAGCACATAAGGCAGTTTAGTGAGTTGTCTGAGTTTTTGTTTAGGATTTACAGGCTTTTGAGTGTTTTTTGCCATACACATTTTCTAAATGATCCTGTTATGGCTACCCAATGGGTAAAGTTACAGTTTTTTATATAATTAATAATCTAGAGCTTCCAGAGAATTGTACTGCACTGGTATATTTCCGATCGGGCGAAAAACCTAGGACTAGTTCGCAAAAGTAGTTTTTTTAACATAATCGCAAGTATTTAATGAACAAATTGACTGTTATAGAGGCAAATTTTGTCCGATCTGCCTGCCATTTTTCGTGCTTATTAAGAGCAATTTCATGTTCTGACTGTTTTTAAGAAGATCTGAAGGCTTTCAAGGACATTGGTCAAGGCTATATTTTGATGAGACCCTATTATAGCCATCCAAATTAAGAAGTTCAACTTTTTCTAATAATTATTGATCTAGATAGTCCAGAGAATTGTACTGCACTGGTTTTGAACATTATTATATGAAAATGATACGATCATAGATGGAAAAGACCATTCACAGCCAATACAGGCAATTACCATAGGAAAAGTGCGTTTTAACAGTTATAGCGCCACCTTTGGTCCAATCTCCATCAAATTTTGCATGCTTGTTAATGATGTTATGTCACATATGCTCACCAACTTTTGTGAAGTTCTGAGTTTTCATTTAGGATTTATAGGCTTTTTAGTGTATTTTGCCATGCCCATTTTATAAATGACCCTATTACAGCCATACAAATGCAAAAGTTCAACTTTTTTTTGATAATTATTGATCTAGAGAGTCCAGAGAATTGTCCTACACTGGTCTGGTTCCGATCGGGCAAAAAACCAGGGACTAGTTCGCAAAAGTAGGTTTTTAACATATTCATGAATATTTAATGAACGGTTTGATTGACAGCAATGGTTCTAGAGGCAAAGTTGTTCAGGATGAGCAGATCTATCAAATGATATGCATTTTGTGACGATAAGTGTAACACCACGTGATTACAGAGCCATAAAACTCGTTAGCGCCAACTAGTGGCCGATTTCTTTCAAAATTCTTACAGACCTTTAGGGCCATGAGTCGAACATGCCCATCGAGTTTCGTTCCGATCGGCCTCCGTTAACCTTGTCTAATAGGTGCTCAAACTTCATTGGCTGATGGCGGCCATGTTTTTTGAGATACACTAATGTCCTCATAGACATACATGGCACCTTGGACCAAGACACTGCATACCAATTTTCAAGTCAATCGGACTAACGGTCAGGTGGTTATAGCCCATTTTATGTTTTTTTAATGTTATAGCGCCACCATGTGGCCAATCGCCGCGATTATTTTACTGTGACCTCAGATTGACCTCTTACACATGTGTACCGAGTTTGGTGAAGATACCTCATTTACTTCTGGAGTTATAGCCATTTTAGTAAAATAGGCTCCGCCTTCTTCAAAGGTTTTGGCGCCCCTTAGCGACCGTGAATCGAAATTTCAACTTTTTTTCGATAATTATTGATATTCAGACTACTGTGAACATTTCTGCACTGGTTTGGTTCCGATCGGGCGAAAAACCAGGGACTAGTTCGCAAAAGTAGGTTTTGGACAAAATCCAAAATGGCGGAAAAATTTGCATACCGGAAATAAAATACCTCCTATATTTCTTGTTCGGCTTGAGCCAAGGATTCCAATGATGTATGACACTTGAAGCTGAGACAAATGGTTATTGAGATATGAGCAAAATAGTGATTTTTTTTTGTTTTTTGCGCTATAGCGCCACCTATTGGCCAATCGGGCTCATACTTTGATAACCTCTCCTCGATTTTTATACTACCTTGTGGCCAAGTTTCAAGTCTCTAGCTCTTACGGTTTGGGCTGCACGATGCGTTTTAGCGGAGAAGAATAATAATAATAATAATTAAAGCTGCAAGCAGCATTTATCGGGGTTCAAGCAGTTAAGGCCTTTAAGGCCTTTAAGCACAAAAGCATCAAAAGTTATTAGTTTTATTTAGCAAGCATGTAACCACTGACATAATAGATGAAAAAGACAATTTACAGCCAATACAGGCAATGTACCATAGGAAATATATGGTTTTAAAGCTTTTTAACAGTTATAGCGACACCTATGGTCCGATCTCCATAAAATTGTTTACTGTGACCTCAAATTGAACCCATACACATGTGTACTGAGTTTGGTGAAGATATCTCATTTACTTCTTGAGTTATAGCCATTTTAGTAAAATAGGCTCCTCCCACAACAATTTACCACATTCTAGTATTATTTACTATGATTCTAGCATGATTTGCCATATTCTAGCAGGATTTACCATGATATACTACATTCTAGTATGATTTACCATACATTCTAGTATGATTTACCATTGTTTACTGTGATTCTAGCATGGTTCACCATAGTTTATCATGATTTATCATAGTTTACCATGATTTACCCTGTTCTAGCAACGTTTACCATGATTTACCATGTTCTAGCATGATGTACCATGATATACCATGTTCTAGAATGATGTACCAGGATTATAGTATGATTTACCTTGATACACCACATTCTAGTATTATTTACTATGATTTACCATGTTTTTAGCGTGATTTACCATGATTTACCACATTGTTAGCAATTATGTGAAGTTAGGTTTCTGAATAAATTCTGAATAATCTGATTAATAGTTTACAAAGACTTTGTGAAGTGTTTATAGACCATTCAAATATATTTTCATAATGACATATCCCAATAGCATTGAAAAAACAACATTTGTGTGTGTGTGTGTGTGTGTGTGATCTGTCTGAAAATGTTCATGCATGTTTAGAGTGATATTTCACATGTTCTGACTTGTTTTTAAGAAGGTCTGAGCATCTTAAAAGATATAAGCTTTCGGGGACACTTGGTCAAGGCCACGTATTGAAGTGACCCTATTATAGTCATCCAAATGAAGTAGTTCAACTTTTTCTGATAATTATTGATCTAGAGAGTCCAGAGAATTGTACTGCACTAGTTTTGAACATTATGATATGAAAATTATTTGATCATAGATGAAACAGACCATTTGCAGCCAATACAGGCAATTTACCATAGGAAATATATGGTTTTAAAGCTTTTTAACAATTATAGCGCCAACTATGGTCCGATCTCCATAAAATTTGGCATGCTTGTTAAAGATGTTATGGCACATATTCCCACCAATTTTTGTGAAGTTCTGAGTTTTCATTTATGATTTATAGGCTTTTTAGTGCATTTTGCCACACCCATTTTCTTTATGACCCTATTATAGCCATGCGCAAAATGCAAAAGTTCAACTTTTTTTTGATAATTATTGATCTAGAGAGTCCATAGAATTGTCCTAGACTGGTCTGGTTCCGATCGGGCGAAAAACCTAGGACTAGTTCGCAAAAGTAGGTTTTTAACATATTCGCGAATAATTAATGAACGGTTTGATTGACAGCAATGGTTCTTGAGGCAAAGTTGTTCAGCATGAGCAGATCTATTAAATGATATGCATTTTGTGACAATAAGTGTAACACCACGTGATTACAGAGCCATAAAACTCGTTAGCGCCAACTAGTGGCCGATTTCTTTCAAAATTCTTACAGACCTCTAGGGCCATGAGTCGAACATGCCCACCGAGTTTCGTTCCGATCGGCCTCCGTTAACCTTGTCTAATAGGTGCTCAAACTTCATTGGCCGATGGCGGCCATGTTTTTTGAGATACACCAATGTCCTCATAGACATACATGGGGCCTTGGACCAAGACACTGCATGCCAATTTTCAAGTCAATCGGACTAACGGTCAGGTGGTTATAGCCTGTTTTATGTTTTTTTCATGTTATAGCGCCACCATGTGGCCAATCGCCACGATTTTTTTACTGTGACCTCAGATTGACCTCTTACATATACGTACCGAGTTTGGTGAAGATACCTCATTCATTTCTGGAGTTATAGCTGTTTTAGTACAATAGGCTCCTCCCACAACATACATTTTGGCGCCCCTTAGCGACCGTGAATCGAAATTTCGACTTTTTTTCGATAATTATTGATATTCAGACTCCAGAGAACATTTCTGCACTGGTTTGGTTCCAATCGGACGAAAAACCTAGGACTAGTTCGCAAAAGTAGGTTTATAACAAAATTCAAAATGTCGGAAAAATTTGCATACCGGAAATGAAATCGGAGATATACGTTTTGTTCTTCAAGTGTCCAGCTTTCCAATGATATAAGACACTTGAGTCTACGACATACGGTCTAGGAGTTATGAACAGTTTCGCGCTTTTGGTTGCTATAGCGCCACCTATGGGCCAATCGGGGTCATACTCTCTGAACCTCTCCTCGATTTTTGTACTACCATCTGGCAAAGTTTCAAGGTTCCAGCTCTTACGGTTTGGGCTGCACGATGCGTTTTAGCGGAGAAGAAAAATAATAATAATTAAAGCTGCAAGCAGCATTTATCGGGGTTCAAGCTATTAAGGTCTTTAAGGTTTTTAAGCATCAAAAGTTATAAAGTTTTATTTAGCAAGCATGTAACCACTGACATAATAGATGGAAAAGACCATGTTCTAGCATGATTTACCATGATATACCACATTCTAGCATGATTGACCATAGTTTATCATGATTTACCATGGTTTACCATTATTTACCATGTTCTAGCATAGTTTTACCATGATTTTATCTTAATTTACTTTGATTTACCATGTTTTAGCATGATTTACCATGATATACCACATTCTAGCATGATTTACCATAGTTTATCATGATTTACCATGGTTTACCATGATTTACCCTGTTCTAGCATAGTTTACCATGAATTCATCTTAGTTTACCTTGATTTACCATGTTCTAGCATGATTTATCATGATATACCACATTCTAGCATGATTTACCATAGTTTATCATGATTTACCATGGTTTACCATGATTTACCCTGTTCTAGCATATTTTACCATGAATTCATCTTAGTTTACCTTGATTTACCATGTTCTAGCATGATTTACCATGATTTTCCACATTCTAGCATGATTTACCATAGTTTATCATGATTTTCCATGGTTTACCATGATTTACCCTGTTCTGGCATAGTTTACCATGAATTTATCTTAGTTTACCTTGATTTACCATGTTCTAGCATGGTTTACCATGATATGCCACATTCTAGCATTATTTACCAAAGTTTATCATGATTTACCATGGTTTACCATGATTTACCCTGTTCTAGCATAGTTTACCATGATTTACCATGTTCTAGCATGATTTACCTTGATACACCACATTCTAGTATTATTTACTATGATTTACAATGTCTAATTATGAATTCAAAAGCACATGTCAAAAGACTTCATTAATAAGTAGAATGGCCAGCAGAGGGCACTAGAAGACCATTATTGGCTCAGTTTCAGTTTAATCTTCATGATTTTCACTAGTTTTCTGCACTAAAGCAAACCAGTCTTTCCATGTTAACTCTATAATGCATGCTTACACACACACACACACACACACTAATACTTTAACAGATGGATTTTGACTAAATGTAATTGTAAATGTTCAAATAATGATTTTATAAAGTCTAAATATGAATTATAGAAACAATATGACAAAATAACTATTTTAAACAGCAGGGGGCAGTAAAATACCACTTATTGGCTTAATATGCCATTGTATTCATATTATTTTCACCTTTTTAAACTGTTATAGAGTCAAATTTTGTCCGATCTGTCTGAAATGTTTCATGCTTGTTCAGAGTGATATTTCACATGTTCTGACTTGTTTTTTAGAAGATCTGAGCATCTTAAAAGATATAAGCTTTCGGGGACACTTGGTCAAGGCCACATTTTGAAGTGACCCTTTTATAGCCATCCAAATGAAGTAGTTCAACTTTTTCTGATAATTACTGATCTAGAGAGTCCAGAGAATTGTACTGCACAAATTTTGAACATTATTATATGAAAATTATATGATCATAGATGGAAAAGACCATTTACAGCCAATACAGGCAATTTACCATAGGAAATATATGGTTATAAAGGTTTTTGACAGTTATAGCGCCACCTATGGTCCGATCTCCATAAAATTGGGCATGCTTGTTAATGATGTTATGTCACATATGCTCACCAATTTTTGTGAAGTTCTGAGTTTTCATTTAGGATTTATAGGCTTTTTAATGCATTTTGCCACGCCCATTTTATAAATGACCCTATTACAGCCAGGCAAATGCAAAAGTTCAACTTTTTTTTGATAATTATTGATCTAGAGAGTCCAGAGAATTGTCCTAGACTGGTCTGGTTCCGATCGGGCAAAAAACCTAGGACTAGTTCGCAAAAGTAGGTTTTTTACATATTCGCAAATAATTAATTAATGGTTTGATTGACATTAGTGGTTCTTGAGGCAAAGTTGTTGAGCATGAGCAGATCTATCAAATGATATGCATTTTGTGACAATAAGTGTAACACCACGTGATTACAGAGCCATAGAACTCGTTAGCGCCAACTAGTGGCCGATTTCTTTCAAAATTCTTACAGACCTCTAGGGCCATGAGTCGAACATGCCCATCGAGTTTCGTTCCGATCGGCCTCCGTTAACCTTGTCTAATAGTTGCTCAAACTTCATTGGCCGATGGCGGCCATGTTTTTTGAGATACACCAATGTCCTCATAGACATACATGGCACCTTGGACCAAGACACTGCATACCAATTTTCAAGTCAATCTGACTAACGGTCAGGTGGTTATAGCCTGTTTTATGTTTTTTTCATATTATAGCGCCACCTTGTGGCCAATCACCGCGATTTTTTTAATGTTACCTCAGATTGACCTCTTACACATATGTACCGAGTTTGGTGAAAATATCTCATTTTGTTCACGAGTTATAGCCATTTTAGTAAAATAGGCCCCGCCTCCTGCGAACGTTTTGACACCCCTTAGCAACCGTGGATCGAAATTTCAACTTTTTTTCGATAATTATTGATATTCAGACCCCTGTGAACATTTCTGCACTGGTTTGGTTCCGATCGGGCAAAAAACCAGGGACTAGTTCGCAAAAGTAGGTTTTGGACAAAATCCAATATGGCGGAAAAATTTGCATACCGGAAATGAAATCCTTGAGGCCATTTTTGTTCGGCTTGACCCAAGGATTCCAATGATATAAGACACTTGAGTCTGTGACAAACGGTTAATGAGATTTAAGCAAAAATATGCGTTTTTTTTGTTTTTTGCGCTGTAGCGCCACCTATTGGCCAATCTGGCTCATATTTTGATAACCTCTCCTCGATTTTTGTACTACCATCTGGCAAAGTTTCAAGTCTCTAGCACTTACGGTTTGGGCTGCACGATGCGTTTTACGGCGGAATAATAATAATAATAATAAAAATTAAAGCTGCAAGCAGCATTTATCGGGGTTCAAGCAGTTAAGGCCTTTAAGGCCTTTAAGCACACAAGCATCAAAAGACATTAAGTTTTATTTAGCAAGCATTTAACAACTGACATAATAGACGGAAAAGACCATTTACAGCCAATACAGGCAGTTTACCATGGGAAATATATGGTTTTAAAGCTTTTTAACAGTTATAGCGCCACCTTTGGTCCGATCTCCATAAAATTTGGCATGCTTGTTAATGATGTTATGTCACATATTCTCACCAATTTTTGTGAAGTTCTGAGTTTTCATTTATGATTTATAGGCATTTTAGTGTATTTTGCCACGCCCCTTTTATAAAATACCCTATTACAGCCAGCCAAATGCAAAAGTTCAACTTTTTTTCGATAATTATTAATCTAGAGAGTCCAGAGAATTGTCCTAGATTGGTCTGGTTCCGATCGGGCGAAAAACCAGGGACTAGTTCGCAAAAGTAGGTTTTTAACATATTCATGAATATTTAATGAACGGTTTGATTGACAGGAATGGTTCTAGAGGCAAAGTTGTTCAGGATGAGCAGCTCTATCAAATGATATGCATTTTGTGACGATAAGTGTAACACCACGTGATTACAGAGCCATAAAACTCGTTAGCGCCAACTAGTGGCCGATTTCTTTCAAAATTCTTACAGACCTTTAGGGCCATGAGTCGAACATGCCCATCGAGTTTCGTTCCGATCGGCCTCCGTTAACCTTGTCTAATAGGTGCTCAAACTTCATTGGCTGATGGCGGCCATGTTTTTTGAGATACACTAATGTCCTCATAGATATACATGGCACCTTGGACCAAGACACTGCATACCAATTTTCAAGTCAATCGGACTAACGGTCAGGTGGTTATAGCCCATTTTATGTTTTTTTCATGTTATAGCGCCACCATGTGGCCAATCGCCGCGATTTTTTTACTGTGACCTCAGATTGACCTCTTACACATGTGTACCGAGTTTGGTGAAGATACCTCATTTACTTCTGGAGTTATAGCCATTTTAGTAAAATAGGCTCCGCCTTCTTCAAACGTTTTGGCACCCCTTAGCGACCGTGAATCGAAATTTCAACTTTTTTTCGATAATTATTGATCTTCAGACTACTGTGAACATTTCTGCACTGGTTTGGTTCCGATCGGGCGAAAAACCAGGGACTAGTTCGCAAAAGTAGGTTTTGGACAAAATCCAAAATGGCGGAAAAATTTGCATACCGGAAATAAAATACCTCCTATATTTCTTGTTCGGCTTGAGCCAAGGATTCCAATGATGTATGACACTTGAAGCTGAGACAAATGGTTATTGAGATATGAGCAAAATAGTGATTTTTTTTTGTTTTTTGCGCTATAGCGCCACCTATTGGCCAATCGGGCTCATACTTTGATAACCTCTCCTCGATTTTTGTACTACCTTGTGGCCAAGTTTCAAGTCTCTAGCTCTTACGGTTTGGGCTGCACGATGCGTTTTAGCGGAGAAGAATAATAATAATAATAATAATTAAAGCTGCAAGCAGCATTTATCGGGGTTCAAGCATTTAAGGCCTTTAAGCACATAAGCATTTAAGACATTAAGATTTATTTAGAAAGCTTTTAACCACTGAAATAATAGATGGAAAAGTCCATTTACAGCCAATACAGGCAATTTACCATAAGAAAAATATGGTTTTCAAAGCTTTTTAACAGTTATAGCGCCACCTATGGTCCGATCTCCATAATATTTTGCATGGTTATTAATGATGTTATGTCACATATGCTCACCAATTTTTGTGAAGTTCTGAGTTTTTATATATGATTTATAGGCTTTTGAGTGTATTTTGCCACACCCATTTTATAAATGACCCTATTACAGCCACCCAAATGCAAAAGTTCAACTTTTTTTCGATAATTATTGATCTAGAGAGTCCAGAGAATTGCCCTAAACTGGTCTGGTTCCGATCGGGCAAAAAACCTAGGACTAGTTCGCAAAAGTAGGTTTTTAACATATTCGCGAATAATTAATGAATGGTTTGATTGACATTAGTGGTTCTTGAGGCTAAGTTGTTGAGCATGAGCAGATCTATCAAATGATATGCATTTTGTGACGATAAGTGTAACACCACGTGATTACAGAGCCATAAAACTCGTTAGCGCCAACTAGTGGCCGATTTCTTTCAAAATTCTTACAGACCTTTAGGGCCATGAGTCGAACATGCCCATCGAGTTTCGTTCCGATCGGCCTCCGTTAACCTTGTCTAATAGGTGCTCAAACTTCATTGGCTGATGGCGGCCATGTTTTTTGAGATACACTAATGTCCTCATAGACATACATGGCACCTTGGACCAAGACACTGCATACCAATTTTCAAGTCAATCGGACTAACGGTCAGGTGGTTATAGCCCATTTTATGTTTTTTTAATGTTATAGCGCCACCATGTGGCCAATCGCCGCGATTATTTTACTGTGACCTCAGATTGACCTCTTACACATGTGTACCGAGTTTGGTGAAGATACCTCATTTACTTCTGGAGTTATAGCCATTTTAGTAAAATAGGCTCCGCCTTCTTCAAACGTTTTGGCGCCCCTTAGCGACCGTGAATCGAAATTTCAACTTTTTTTCGATAATTATTGATATTCAGACTACTGTGAACATTTCTGCACTGGTTTGGTTCCGATCGGGCGAAAAACCAGGGACTAGTTCGCAAAAGTAGGTTTTGGACAAAATCCAAAATGGCGGAAAAATTTGCATACCGGAAATAAAATACCTCCTGTATTTCTTGTTCGGCTTGAGCCAAGGATTCCAATGATGTATGACACTTGAAGCTGAGACAAATGGTTATTGAGATATGAGCAAAATAGTGATTTTTTTTTGTTTTTTGCGCTATAGCGCCACCTATTGGCCAATCGGGCTCATACTTTGATAACCTCTCCTCGATTTTTATACTACCTTGTGGCCAAGTTTCAAGTCTCTAGCTCTTACGGTTTGGGCTGCACGATGCGTTTTAGCGGAGAAGAATAATAATAATAATAATAATTAAAGCTGCAAGCAGCATTTATCGGGGTTCAAGCTATTAAGGTGTTTAAGGTTTTTAAGCACAAAAGCATCAAAAGTTATTAAGAGTTATTAAGCAAGCATGTAACCACTGACATAATAGATGGAAAAGACCATTTACAGCCAATACAGGCAGTTTACCATGGGAAATATATGGTTTTCAAAGCTTTTTAACAGTTATAGCGCCACCTATCGTCCGGTCTACATTACATTTTGCATGCTTGTTAATGATGTTATGTCACATATGCTCACCAATTTTCGTGAAGTTCTGAGTTTTCCTTTAGGATTTATAGGCTTTTTAATGTATTTTGCCACGCCCATTTTATAAATGACCCTGTTATGAGTATCCAAATGTTAAATTTGAACAAAAAAATAAAACAAAATTGATCTGTGGAGTCCTTAGTCCAGCGTCACTGCCAGGCACCGCAGAGAATATAGCCCAGCTAGTGGAGGACCAGATGACAGCACGTTGTGGGAACCGGACCAAGATTATAATTTTTTTTATCTCTCCGCTCGTCTCTGTCGCTCCTCATTTTCTCTTGTCTCATCTGTCCATATCCCCAGGTACCTCAGCCACCGTGTCCGGTCTCCGGAATGGAGTGGTGGAGTAGAGCGCAGTCTTGTGGGTTCCCCCTGGCCCGCAAAGGGGGATAGGGGTATGTGGCGAGCAGCACAAGGTCAAGGGCCGTGGGAGGATGGCACTAGACTGGTGGCGTTATTACTGAGGAGCGACTACTGCGCTACGCACTGGTCTCGTGTATCTCTCATGGAGGAGTGGAAGCATAAAGGTGGAGCGACGACAGTGAAGAGAGAGAGAAACAGACCAGAACTTTTGTTGTGTTTTGTTTCTGTTTTGTGTGGTCAGCAGTCGTCCGCGAGGGGCTGCAGGCTTATACTTTCAGTTTTATATTTGTTAACTTATTATTATTAAAAGTTGTTAAATATTCGGTTCCTGCCTCCTTCTTCCCACAACATCTTACCTCGTTACACAAATTTTTCCTCTATTTTTCTTTCTTTCTAATTAATCTGTCATTCATTCTAACAATTGTTTCATTCTCTCTTTCTTTTAAAGTAATCTTTCTTTCTTTTTAACTAACAATTTTTTCTGCCTTTCAAACAAATCTTTCTTACTAATCTTTTTTTCTTTCTTTTCTTTTTTCTTTAATTCGTTCTAACTAATCTTTCTTTTGTTATTACTAATCTTTCTTCTTTCTTTCTTACTTTCTAAATAATCTTTCTTTCTTACTTTTCTTTCTTTCTTTCCAACTAATCTTTCTGTCTATCTCTTTCTTTCTTTTTTATAACTATGTTGGCTTGAAAAAAAAAAAAAAAATATATATATATATATATATATATATATATCTCTTCAAACTTGTTCTATCTATCTCCAAACAATTTCTATCTATCTATCTATCTGTCTACAAACTATTTTTTTTCAAACTATTTATATCTATCTTCAAACTAATTATATCTATCTATCTTCACACTATCTATCTATCTGCAAACGTTTCTATCTATCTATCTATCTATCTATCTATCTATCTATCTATCTATCTATCTATCTATCTATTATTTCTAATACAACTATTTTTCTATCTATGTTCAAACTATATATATATAAACTATTTCTATCTATCTATTTGTCAACTATTTCTATCTATCATCTATCCATCTATCTATCTATCTATCTATCTATCTATCTATCTATCTATCTATCTATCTATCTATAAACTATTACTTTCTATCTATTTATCTATCTTTAAACTATTTCTATCCATCTATATATGTTCAAACTATCAATCTTCACACTTTTTCTATATATCTATTTTCAAACTGTTCAAACTATTTCTATTTATTTATTTATCTATCTTCAAATTGCTTCTATCTATAAACAATTTTTCTATTTATCTATCTATAAACTATTTCTTTCTATCTATCTATCTTTAAACCTTTTCTATCTTTCTATCTTCAAACTTTTTCTATCTACTATTTCTATCTGTCTGTCTATCTATCTATCTATCTATCTTCAAACTATATCTATTTATCTATCTATTTATCTTAAAAGTATATCTATTTATCTATTTTCAAACAATATCTATCTATCTATTTATCTATCTATCTTTAAACTATATATATCTTTAAACTATATCTATTTATCTTAACTTTTTCTTTCTATCTATCTATCTTCAAACTTGTTCTATTATCTATCTATCTATCTATCTATCTATCTATCTATCTATCTATCTATCTATATCTTCAAACTATATCTATCTATCTTAATTTTTTTGTATTTATCTATCTATCTTCAAACTATTTATATCGATCTATCTTCAAACTATTTATATCTATTTATCTACCTTCAAACTATTTATATCTATCTTCTAAATTTTTCTATCTATCTGTTAATCTGTCTATCTATCTATCTCCAAACTTTTTTCTATCTATCTACCTTCAAACTATTTCTTTCTATTTTCTAACTTTTTCTATCTATCTGTTAATCTGTCTATCTATCTATCTTCAAACCTTTTCTATCTATCTATATATCTATCTTCAAACATTTCAAACTATTTCTATTTATTTATCTATCTATGTTCAAATTGCTTCTATCTATAAACAATTTTTCTATTTATCTATCTATAAACTATTTCTTTCTATCTATCTATCTTTAAACCTTTTCTATCTTTCTATCTTCAAACTTTTTCTATCTACTATTTCTATCTGTCTGTCTGTCTGTCTATCTATCTATCTATCTTCAAACTATATCTATTTATCTATCTATCTATCTATCTTCAAACTATATCTATTTATCTATTTTCAAACAATATCTATCTATCTATCTATCTTTAAACTATATATATCTTTAAACTATATCTATTTATCTTCAAACTTTTTCTTTCTATCTATCTATCTTCAAACTTGTTCTATTATCTATCTATCTATCTATCTATCTATCTATCTATCTATCTATCTATCTATCTATCTATATCTTCAAACTATATCTATCTATCTTAATTTTTTGTATTTATCTATCTATCTTCAAACTATTTATATCTATCTATCTTCAAACTATTTATATATGTTTATCTACCTTCAAACTATTTATATCTATCTTCTAACTTTTTCTATCTATCTGTTAATCTGTCTATCTATCTATCTCCAAACTTTTTCTATCTATCTACCTTCAAACTATTTCTTTCTATTTTCTAACTTTTTCTATCTAACTTTCTATCTTCAAACTATACCTATCTATCTTCAAACTTTATCTATCTATCTATCTATCTATCTATCTATCTATCTATCTATCTATCTATCTATCTATCTATCTATCTATCTATCTATCTATCTATCTATCTATCTATCTATCTATCTATCTATCTATCTATCTATCTATCTATCTATCTATCTATTGGACTGTATTGCCTTACATTTTTCTGGCTAGGCTTTTTCCAAAATTTGCCAACAAACTTTTTTATCTAGTCTTTCTTTCTTTTAAACTATTTTTTCTTTATTTCTAACATCTTTGTTTCTTTCTTACTAATATTTATTTTTCTTTCTTTCTAATTAATGTTTTTTTTTATTTTCTTTCTTAATGGATGGATTTTGAATTAATCTGATTGTACATGTTATAATGATTACTTTACATAGTGTAAATATGAATTATAGCACAATATTATAGTGTTACATGTCATGTTTGTTTGTGAACTCCATTCTGTTTCTTTTGTTCTGTTTCCCAATTTCATGTTTCCCATCTTTATTAGTTAATTTGGTTCCGTAGTGTTGTGTTAGTCAGTTTCTGTTCTCTCACTGTTTGTTGCTATGGTTACTGTCATTGAGTTAATTTGCCCCAGCTTTGTCTTGTTTCCCTCATAAGTTATCTGTGTATTTAAGCCCTCTGTTTCTCACTCTTCCTTCTTTTGCTATCTGGTGTTGTTCTGCTAAAATCCTCCTGAAGGTATGTCATGTGCTTTTATCTCAACCACTATGGTAAGCTGTTTTAGCTTAAATTGTTGTTAGCGTTATTCTTTGTAATTGCATTTTTACTAGTAAGATTTCAATTAGTGAGCTCTATAATTCAGTTCTTACTAGTAACAATTACAATTAGAGCTCTATAATTGAATTATTACTAGTAAGAATTATGACCAGAGTTCTATAATTACAGGGCTCTAATTGAATTTTTACTAGTAAAAAATTATTAGAGCTCTGCAATTGCATTCTTACTAGAAACAGCTGAATTAGAGAGCTCTCTAATTGGAATTACAACTAGTACTTGAATTGTAGAGCTCTAATTGGAATGCTTACTAGTAACAATTCAATTGTTGAGCTCTGTAATTAAAATGGAAGTCAATGGAGACATGTGACTAGTACATTTGTTTGTAGAGCTCTCTAATTGGAATTGATAGTAGTAAGAATTGAACTGGAGAGCTCTGTAATAATTCTTATTCGTAATTTAATTTGAGCGCTATCTAATCGTCATTGTGACTAGTAATGATTTAATTATAGAGCTCCCTAATTGGAATTACTACTAGTAGTAATTGAATTGTAGAGCTTTCTAATTGGAATTAAGTATTTAATTGTAGAGCTCTAATTAGAATGCTTACTGGTAACAATTCAGCTGTAGAGCTCTGTAATTAAAGTGGAAGTCAATGGAGACATGTGACTAGTAAATTCATTTGTAGAGCTGTCTAATTGGAATTGTTACTAGTAAGAATTGAATTGGATATCTGTAATTGTAATTCTTAGTATTAATTTAAGAGTTATCTAATCATTATTGTTGCAGTAATTGAATTATAGAGCTCTCTAATTGGAATTACTAGTAGTAATTGAATTGTAGAGGTCTGTAATTGAATTCTTACTAGTAAAAATGCAATTATGATGCGTAACGCTGGCAGCAATTTAAGCTAAAACGGCTTGCCATACCTCACCCATAACAATTAGAGTACTGTGAGAATTACCCATTTTACCTGTAGATGGCAGCAGGCTACCACTCATTGGCTTTTGTGTTTAAAGCATGTTTTCATGGTAATTTCATTGTGTATTTATACACCTTTAACTAATAAATGGTTATTCCAGCCTTCATCTTTAAAATAAAATGTTCAGGTCCTACTGCAATCAATGTGGTATTGGAAAAATTGATACCTAAAATGAACAATTGAAGTGGCAAACACATTTGTGTTATTTTAATGATTTTATAAATTTTAAATTTGATTTCAAGTGAAAGTAACAATTTTAGTGAGCAGAAAGATCAAATGAGTAGTAATCTCTGGAGGTTTAATTGCACTAAGGTAATGACATTTTCTAGCCCCTGCCCATCTTAGAACTTTTTGCATTTTTACTTTAATAGGTTTCCACTTACATTCTGTTTTCCTGACATAAGTCTCTACCACCAGCGAGAACAGATGTAGCAAAGCCTTATTTAAAAAAAAAAAATGTTGGTGTCTTGGTATGCATTATAGTAATTACCTTAATTTGGCTGAATTGTTCTGATATTTGTCTCTTCATTTTTAGGTTTATAAGGGCTCCTTCCAGACCGACTCATCACTAAGATGAATTCCCAAGAACTGAAGAGAACTGAACCTGGGGAGACCGTTATAGGCTACTTCCATTCGGTGTCGCCTGTAAAAATTTCCAGACGAAATACTCGATACTTCAATGCCGTCTTCCAAATTGACAGGTATGAGTACCTCAACGCTGTGGTGTTCTCGCCAGAGAAGCACAACCAGATTTCATTGGCTGCACGGAACAAAACGGCTGTGAAGGTTCACAATGCCAGGAAAAAAATTAGTAAGTATAGTTCCTCTTTCTTCAGTAGTCAATTTCAGTTAACTTTCTGCTACAGATGTTTTTGTCAGACTCCTTTATAAAGAAATCTATGCTATTAGAATGTCTATAGTTTTTGCTTGAGTGGATAAAAGTGAAACTGTTTCTGGGTAAACTTCAATTAATATGATTGTAAATTTTACATGTCTACTATTTACAACCAGCTATTGGTCATCCCCTTGTTTTTTAGTAATACTTTTAGTAAGGAAATATGCTATTCAGGAACTTATTTGTAATTTATTTTTAGATTGAAAAGGACTGTCATTATTAGCCTTTTTTAATGTGTTTTTATGCACTTTGTAGGCCTGACAGATGACAAAACATTCGATGTGGTTATCAATCGGGAGAGCACAATCGATGTTACCGATGTAACGTTCCCACACCTACCACCTAGATCCTGTTCTCAGCTTACAATTGCTGAAATCAAGACTATGCCACCTAATCAAAAGGTATGTATCATTTCAAAATGTTTACCATTATATCATCTCCTGTTTATTTTTGCTAACAATATATTCACATTTTGTGCAAATTTAGATTAGCATTATCTAAACTTCACTTTGAACTTGCATTAATATAAAAAATTAGCTGTAATTGTATAAACTTTAGTATTGTATGCTGATTATTGTAATTATCATATCCCACCAAATTCAATCCTTACTAAAGTTGTATATATTTTGTACATTAGTGATCTACTTGTCTTCCCAAGACTGAAATGAAATGGGAAAACAAATGCATGGCACACAATGTATAAATACCTTTTTACTCAATATTTTAATACAGTTCTATTGTGTCTTACAGATTTCGACACTGCCAGCAGCTGTTTACAGCATTCTACCAAGTAGTAGCACAGTCAACATTCGGGGAACAGACTTGGAGTGCAAGACCTGCTATGTTGCAGACTCTACCTCATGTATGGAGTTAACTCTCTGGGACCGACACATTGAGTTGGTGGAAGATAACTGGTCTTACACTTTCACAAATCTGTCAACCAGGAAGCACAATGGAAACCTCACTCTAACCACAACACGGCAGACCACCATCACACCCATGAAGACCCCAATTTCAGCTACAACACCAAACAAAATGATCCCCCACACAATTTCACTGAATCACCTGTCCTCACCAATTGAAGGGGCTGCAATTCGTGCGTTAAAACTGTGCCCCAAATGTCAAACGCCACAATTTGACCTTTCTGCTAAAACCCCTTTTCACCGTTGCCAGTCCTGCAAGATTTTGCGAAAAGGATGCAGCTACTTAACCAAGGTAAATGGCACTGTAAGTTTTATGATGGGCAATGAGGAGCTGTCATTGTCCATCACAAATTCTGTCCTTGGCCGATTCCTCAAGGGTGAGTGTAATCTTGATGTAATGGACAGTCAAGAAATAGAAGAATTTCTTCTTTCTGTTGGACCTTTAGCTGTTCAGTACACTCCTGAAAATGAAATAACCTGCATTTCCAAACTAACTGAGATTGGTCAGGAGGAGAAAGCCATTGAAGATGACAACGAACTGTTGGCTGCAGCTGATCTTCTTTTGAATGTTTCCCCAATATCGAAACGACAAAAATTAGAGTGTCCAGCACCAGCTTCCACTGCCATGTCACCAGCTTCCACTGCCATGTCACCAGCTTCCACTGCCATGTCACCAGCTTCCACTGCCATGTCACCAGCTTCCACTGCCATGTCACCAGCTTCCACTGCCATGTCACCAGCTTCCACTGCCATGTCACCAGCTTCCACTGCCATGTCACCAGCTTCCACTGCCATGTCACCAGCTTCCACTGCCATGTCACCAGCTTCCACTGCCATGTCACCAGCTTCCACTGCCATGTCACCAGCTTCCACTGCCATGTCACCAGCTTCCACTGCCATGTCACCAGCTTCCACTGCCATGTCACCAGCTGTACCAATGTATAAAGAGATCACACAAGAAATGTCAACCGAAGCAACTGACACTTGTTCAGAAGTTGTAGGTAACCCTGATTTTGATGATGTCTTGCTGTTTTAAATGGTACTTGACAAGTTTTTTTGTTTAACCAGTTACTTACATTTACAAAAGTTTTGTAAACCCTTTATTTTGTATATAATGTATATAGTTAACAGTACAGAACATTTTGATGAAACAATACCTTTTTTAAGTTAAGATTGAAAATAAGTGTTCATTTTTAAGTGCAAAACTTTCTTTTGAAGTGTATAGATGTCACTGTTCTTTCTTTCACATGTATATGTTCATTCAGGTTCAATAAATACCTTGAAGTTATTTTTGTCCTGGTCAGTTTTGTCTAATGTTAAATTGTTCTTTAAACAACTTAGCTTAACCAGTTAGTTGTCATCTTATTTTTATAGAACCTTACATAGGATTTTTTTTTCTGGTAGAGGACAGTAACATTTTCAATAGAACATTGAGTTCATCTTAACTCCTCTAGTGAAACCAACAGTTGAAAGTTTAACTTCTGTTTATGCTCATAAGCAGGTGTGCACAACTTTTTCAGTGTTTTTCATAAGAGCACCCCAAGACTCATTTAGTGTTAATACTTAATGTATAGTTTGAACCTTTAAATATTAAAGTTATAAAATGAATGGCTTTATTGCACTTTCATAAATTTGTAACAAAACTAACATTGTGTAATCCTATAAAATGCTATTTTATTTTTGTATTTAAATGTTTGCATTTCACAATTATTGCCCCTCAAGAACAACTACAGTGCTTTACAACTAGGACAGGAAGAGCTAAATAAACGTATCATTGCATCTAAACCAACATGTTTATTAGATCCAATACCCACTAAACTACTGAAAGAAGTGTTACCTGTAGTGGAAGAGCCTCTTCTCAATATTAACTTGTCATTATATTTAAGTCATGTTCCAAGAATATTCAAGCTGGCCGTTATAAAACCTTGCATTAAGAAATCACAATTAGATCCAAATAACCTAGTGAATTACAAACCCATTTCAAATATTCCTTTTATGTCTAAAACACTAGAAAAAGTTGTGTCTGCTCAATTGTGCTTTTTCTTGCAAGAAAATGATCAAAAACTTTGTGTAAATAATCCTGACTACTCATTCAGATAAAATAATATATTGATTTAAAATTTGTAAGACATGTTTTGTGTAAGAAACCTTAATGCGAGTAGGCGTGAACACAATATTTATGTGTTTCACACCTGAGAAAGACAAAGACCCTCCTCTAATGGCCCTATAAGATGCTATCAGGCCATCATTATGAGGAACATTGCACAAACAATGAGGATACATTTAAAAAAGAATGGCTTTTAGATTTTCTGGATTTATTTACAACACAACATAATTCAAAGATACACAACAAATGAAAAAAAAAGCACATCAGTAAACACATTGATCTTAAGATAGAGACTTGAACAGTCACACATATTTGTGCCATTCCTGAAACACAGTACATACCTGTCATTTCCAAGGTGTTTACTTTGTTACTTCTGATAAGTGTTTTTATAACAGTGATTATTTAAGTTTAAAGGGAGTAAAGTTTCTAAGTTTCTGTTTAAGCTATTAATGAAATTTTGCCAAAAGAAAAACTTTTAAATAAATGTTCATTTTAAAGCAGCCTAATTCAGTGTTGTAAACTGATGATAAGATTATCATAGGTTTGAATGGTTAGCGTGTAGATTTTTTATTTTTAAAAGTGGATTCAGGTGAAGTTAGAGCTGATCTGCACATTTCTAGCACATAAGTTCTATAAAGTTCAGGTAGGCTAAAAGTCAATGCACAGACTTTTTCGTTGTTCAATTTGCACACTGAACATGGTTTGGAATGTCTTGGAATGCTTCTTCATTTTGAAGTTACAAAGTGCCCCAGAATAATGAATATATCTTTAAAGTGTATACAATTTTATCATGGGGGACAATGTCTCTGGACCTCTCTGGAGGGACTGAGGTTCACCCACAAATATACTGTGGGAAACACGGTACATGATAGTCTTAAAAAAAAATCAAATTATCTTATAAAATACCTTAAATATGTACATGATAAGGATTTTACCACTTGTAGGACAGGAAATGTGTTTTACTAATTTGATCCAGGAAACCATGCATATAGCCTATACAGACATACTTTTTTTGTAGATATAGATATAGGATGATAATTTAAATAAATGATATATAGATAAGAACATGTTTACTACAAGTCTTCTTTAAAATAGCTTTTTCATTAAGTTTAATTGTAACTGCAATGTGTTTTTTATAATTCCATCCACTAGAGGGCGCTTACTGTATTATCCATCTGTTTTTCCCGGAAAGGAAGCCCTCTTGTCTACTTTCTGGAAAGGTAAGCCATGCTGTGTTGTTGCTCTGTGTGTAATCTTATTAATCTGTGCATTACTCTTAATCATCTAAAACATTTTTAGGCCATTGTAAGTTGATTTTTGTCTGTTTGTATGTTTTTTGGTTGTATTTTGCGATTAATTGTTTAAAGGCAACATTTTGTGACAGTAGACTACTAAATTCATCTGATTCACATGGCCAGCATTTTTATTAGAATAAGGAATAAGTTATTTGCTGTTATCAATGTTATCAACATATTATCAATGTTGTTTTTAGTTCAATACATGTCTCAACGCTAAGGATTTTTATTTTTCTACTGGCATGGTCTAGCCAGTGGTTTGCACTGGCTCCACAACAAAAAAATATATTTCCCCAAACTGGCCCGAGTGTCATTCACACCTTATTGTTGAGCCCTGTAATAGTGTTAATCGTTGATGCATTAAATGTTTAGTATTAAGATATTTAGAATGTATGGTTTTTATTGTTCGTTGTTACACGTGTGTATGTTTTTTCTTGAACGTAAATATCATAACCTTTACATTTTGAAATAGAGTTATCAAAACTATCCTGAAAAACATTTTTGCTATTTATTTACTTTATTTTACATTATAATGATGATGTAAATTCTATAGATATAGAGGTTAATGTGTCTGTCTATACGGTTATCCGGACCACACGTGTGTCTTTTAGTCCCACATAGTCCATCTCAACCCCAGTGACGGGTAGGTTTAGGGGCTGGGTTAGGGGTAGGCCATCGTGTGGTCCGGATAACCGTATAGTACCAAATAAAATATATATATTTATATAGAATTACTGGGAAATAAAATCACCTGTATTGTGAAAAAAAATATTTATTTTGGTTGTATTGAATAGCAATATTCAGAACACAAATTAAGATATTTTTGTAGTTCTTACTTTTTTTTTAAACCTAAAGCATACTATGAAGCCATTTGCACATTGAGAGAGAGAGAGAGAGAGAAAGAAAGAAAGAAAGAAAGAAAGAAAGAAAGAAAGAAAGAAAGAAAGAAAGAAAGAAACAAGACAAGACAAGACAAGACAAGACAAGACAAGACAAGACAAGACAAGACAAGACAAGACAAGACAAGACAAGACAAGACAAGACAAGACAAGACAAGACAAGACAAGACGTGGTACCAGTCTCACTGTTTGTGAAAATATGTCTCACAGAAAGTTTTAAAATGACTGATTTGCTCTGATAATCTGTCTGGATTCATCCCTATTAAATTGTATCCCTATGTCTGAAGTCAATATATGTTATTTTGGTTTAATGCAATTGATTTTCTTTTATAAACAATGTTGGTTTTTTGTTTTGTTTTGTTTTTACTTTTAGTGAAACCTGTGAAAGACTGTGAAACCTGATTTGAGGTAAGATGTTACTTTTTTTGATAATATACAGTGATAATAGAGCCAATAGTATAAAGAATAAGAAAACATTTGGGTAAAGTTGTGAATGTTTTAAAATATTATTCTTATAGCTGCAATAATTAACTATCGATTAGTCATGTGTGCCCTCTGTGCACAGAAAACTTCCGCCAGTTGTGTCAAATTACAGCTCCAAATAACTAGGGATGGGTATTGTTAAGGTTTTAATGGTATTACTACTACTTACTACTCTCGATACTGCTTATTGATCCGGTACGTTAACGGTTTTCTTATCAGTTCTTTTTGTTTTAAAGGGATAGTTTACTTCAAAATGAAAATTCTGTCATCTTATACTTACCTGCCTATTCATTCAAACCTGAATGAATTTCTTTCTTCTGCTGAACAACAAGGAAGATATTTTGAAGAATGTAAGTAACCAAACAATTCACTGGACCCATTGACTTCCATAGAAGGAAAAAAAGTCAAGGAAAAAAAACTGTTTGGTGACTGATATTCTTCAAAATATCTTCATTTTGCCTTTTCCTCAGTGGAAGAAAGAAATTCATACAGGTTTGAAACAAAAGAAAAAGCAATGCTTTTATAAAATGAATAAAACATCTATTTGTTATGCAGCAGTGTGCAGGCTTTATTGTGTATTATATAAGATAGGGCACGATAAGCAAAAACAAGTACACACATAAGGTTAAAAAATGAACTACAATTAAACATAGATACATATTATATATGATTTCATAGCATTCAATTGGCAAATTTGTTTAAAAGAATGCATTGGCCAGGATGTTGCATAGTGTGAAGTTCAGTTTTGTCAAAAAAAGAAAATTGGGAAAATGTATTTAAAATCTAAATATTTTTAGCTAAATATCTAAAGGGGGAAAGATCAGTCTTCACTGTTATAAAGATATAAATAAAATGAGATTAAACATCATAGTTTCACCAGTAGATGTCAGTATAACCAAGTAAAAAGGTTGTGCCATCTGTAGTTGTTTTTAGGTGTTTTCAGACATACAATTATTTCTGGGGATTCAGAGCATGATGCATTGCTGATTATGCTTTTCAGTGCACTCCCATTATGTTCTCTTTAATACAGTTTACTTAAAAGCATAATTGCCATGTAGATTAATTATATTTGTCTTTGCTACATTTGTGTAAATTTTTTTTTTTTCTGTTTGGGTATTATGTGTTATTATCCAGTTGTACTTTAAACATAAAAAAATTACAATAAAATAAACGTAATACTTATATATTTATTTCATTTTGCAAATATAAACATCGTATCTGCAAAATGCCAAAAAAAGGTGATTTAAATGAAAAATTATTATCATTAATAGAAGGCATTTCAACACTAATTCATATTTTTATTTAATATATTATTTTATTTTTATATTTTACATTATTTTTGCTGTATTGTTTGTGATATGGAGTGCAGTAATGTATCATTTAATTTGTCTTTCTGTTTTTGTGTGTGTACAGATGCCTCGCACAAAGCAATCCCGACGCTCCCAGGCAGCGAAGAAGAGAATGGCGGACCGGATGGCTGCTGATCCTGAAGAGGCTCTGCCACCTCTTAAAAAATTGGCAGAAATAACTGAACGTTGTGTATATCACAACGGGGACATAAAGTCTGGAAAAAACTCTGAACAAAACTCTGAACAAAACTCTGAACAAAACTCTGAACAAAACTCTGAACAAAACTCTGAACAGAACTCTGAACTGAACTCTGAACTGAACTCTGAACTGAACTCTGAACTGAACTCTGAACTGAACTCTGAACTGAACTCTGAACTGAACTCTGAACTGAACTCTGAACTGAACTCTGAACTGAACTCTGAACTGAACTTGACTTCATTCTCTGAAATTCAACCTGAATCTCCCTCTACATCTATACCTGCCACAAAAAATACTAATATAACCATGAAAGCTGTTTCTGATTTGTGTCCACAGAAATCGTACATCAGAGGCTCTTTCCATCAGGGAGCTAACTGTTTTGGCGACAATAGCGGCAGGCAATGTGCTTCAAATAGTTTAACTGCAATCTTGATGTGTAAGGTGAAAAATGTTTTGCGATGGACCCCGAGTGACCTGAATGATGTTCTGATGCATGGAGATGACCTGTACAGTGCCATGAGAGACGCTGGCAAAATCAACGATCCTGTGAATGGCTACATAGAAGTTTCTGAGTTGCCTGACACACACACACTGAATAATTGTTGTTTTGCAATAAACTATTCTTCTGTGTCATTTACTGGGTTGTTTGGAATTGATCAATATGATGCTGGTCTGCAAGGTGTTGCCATGTCCCTTGATGATGCATTAAATCAAGCATTCCAGAGGTTTGATGCGTGTTTGGTAAACATAAGGCAAACCATATGTGCAGCTGTCAGACAAGGTTTGTGGTATGCAGTGATTGATCCACATGCACGACTCAGTGATGGAACAGTTTCAGCTCGTGGTAAGAGTGTAGTGGTTTACCATCCTAGCATAGACTCTTTGGTCATTCATTTCAGGAGACTTGGTGTGTCCTTGAAAGCATATAATCGTCCTTTTGAGATAACTGGGGTGCAGGCAAATATGATTGACAGACACAGTCAGCATGATCGATTGGTGTGCCTTCCAGTGGTGGAGGAAAATACTGATGCAGAAAGAGTGAGTAAAGGTGTAAACTCAGAAATGGCAAGTTGCAGTCACTCTTTGACTGATTTCATAAGCACAGATCAAATACTTGTGAATAAACCATGTACACAAGAGAACACAGGAATGTTGTCTGAATGCCCAAGCAATAAAAATGCAGCTGATGTTGAATTTATTTCACAAATTGGCAGTGTTTCTTTAAACGATTTCACAAGCACAGATCAAATAAAGAAAACAGGACTGTTTTCTACCTGCCCTAATGAAGATGCAGCTGATGTTGAATTTATTTCACAAACTGACAGTGTTTCTTTTCAGTTTAATCCATTAACAGTACAGCAACAAAAAAGTATTTGCTTGAAGCTGAACATTGTACATGTTGTAAAAGAACAGAATAATCCAAATGAGATTGTTGAAATGGCTGAACCTTGTGAAACCAAAGATATTGTGGGTGATGGTAACTGCTTTTTCAGAGCGGTAGCTTATGCTGTAAGTGGAAGTGAACGAGAACACAGAAAATTGAGACGTGCTGTAGTAACGCACATTCTCCAGAATGAAGGAAGGTATACTCAGTACCTGAGACAAGGACACAGTTCAATTGTAAGCTACATTGTCAGTTCAAGAATGAAATATGTTGGAACTTGGGCGACAGAGCTTGAATTACAAGCAGCCAGTGATTTAATTGGTGTGGACATATTTACATTCAGTCAAGAGAAATGGCTTAAATATTCAGCCTCAAATGTGTCATCTAATAGTCATAGCTGTCAACACAAGGGGATTCACTTGAAACATGTAAATAGCTGTCACTATGAAGTTGTTGTATGTGTAAAAAGAAAAGATGGTAGCTGTATTTCCATTTGTAAATCATTTGAAGCTTCAGTGTTCAATGCATCGTTAAATGCTATCTCAGACCCACGTAAGCTTTATAGAGAAAGGGTCCAATACAGCAGTAAACGGGACTTAAAAGAGGGTAAAAAAATAGAGGCAAAGAAAAGATATCATGACGATGAAATGTACAAAGAGACAAAACTTAAATCCAGCATTGAAAAGTACAAGCAGAATGAAGAGTTTCAAGAAAAAGTACAAAAATATAGCACAGATAAATACAAAGAAGACATATCACACAGACAATCAGTCAAACAGTATAGTGTTGACAAATACAAAGAAGACATATCACACAGACAATCAGTCAAACAGTACAGTGTTGACAAATACAAAGAAGACATATCACACAGACAATCAGTCAAACAGTACAGTGTTGACAAATACAAAGAAGACATATCACATAGACAATCAGTCAAACAGTACAGTGTTGACAAATACAAAGAAGACATATCACACAGACAATCAGTCAAACAGTACAGTGTTGACAAATACAAAGAAGACATATCACACAGACAGTCAGTCAAACAGTACAGTGCTGACAAATACAAAGAAGACATATCACACAGACAATCAGTCAAACAGTACAGTGTTGACAAATACAAAGAAGACATATCACACAGACAATCAGTCAAAAAGTATAGTATTCAAAAATATAATGAAAGTGAAATGCACAAGTCTAACGTGATTGATTACAACACAGAAAAATATAAAAATGATAATAGTTTTGCTAGTAGTATTAAAATTAGAAATGCTGAAACTCGACGAAACGCACAAATTAAAAGGAAAGAGATTGACTGTGTAATTGAACAATTTAAAGAAAAAATATCTACAGGTCCTGACTATGTCTGTTCAGTTTGTCATCGTTGCTGCTTTAAAATGCAAGTCAAACACTGTAAATTAAATAAATATGTACAAAAATCGGTCCATGCTGGCTATATTGCAGAAAAATGTATAACACTGAATTACCTCCATGAGTGTAATAAAACCTGCAGTGAAGATTGTGTTTATAAAAATACTCCAGCTGAATCTCTGTGGATTTGTCACACATGTGATAGAAAGATAAGTGAAGGTAAAATGCCTGCTGAAAGTGTAGCAAATAATCTCGCTCTGGATCCAATTCCTGTTGAATTGAGCTGTTTAAACTCACTTGAAGCACATCTGATAGCAATGCATATTCCATTCATGAAGATGCTGGCATTACCACGAGGTGGACAGAATGGTGTTCATGGACCAGTGACTTGTGTTCCATCTAATGTTACAGATGTGGTGAATGTTTTACCAAGATCAGAAAATGATGATTTAATGATACGAGTAAAACTTAAGAGGAAATTAACGTACAAAGGACATTATGAATATAAATTTGTGCACACAGATCATGTCAAAACTGCTTTGGCATACCTAAAAGAAAATAACAAATGGTACAGAGATGTAGAGTTTAATGAAACTTGGATTAATCCTCTAAGTAAAACAGAAGAACAGATCACTGATCAAAGTGATAACAATGAACAAGATTTGGATGGATGTCAGGACATGTGTGTTGATAAAGACCACAATATTGAGAATGAGGATGAAGAGATCACTGATGAAACACTTCATGATCGACAGCAACATGGTTTGTTTATGGATTCATGTTTACAGCCAGTAGACATTGCACAAGAGGTTTTAGATCAACATTTTGATGGCATTATGTCACTTGCACCAGCAGAGGGCAATAATCCAGTGAGAATGTTAATGGATGAAACTAACGAAGCCAAATGTTTTCCAGTTCTCTTCCCAAAAGGAACAGGTACATTTCATGATCAACGACCTGAAAAATTAACGCTGTCTAGATATTTAAATAATAGAATCCTAAATGCAGATGGACGTTTTGCTCAAAACCTAGATTACATATTTTATGGACAATATATGTCTGAGCTTAATCAAGTTATCTCAAATGTATCTATTGCTTTGCGGAAAGGCCATGACACAAGCAACAAAACAAAAATTACTGCAGAAATGCTGACAAACAAAGAGTCCTTGCAAAAGATTTTAAATTTTGATCAAGGTTATAAATTCTTGAAGCCAGTGAGAGGGAGTCCTGTTTTTTGGCAAAGTGTTCAAAAAGATTTGTTTGCAATGGTGAGACAATTAGGTATCCCAACATGGTTTTGCTCATTTTCATCAGCAGACTTGCGATGGCCAGAGCTAATGCAATCTATTGTGAAACAAGAGGGCTGTGAAACTCCTATTGATGAACTGGACTGGTCTGATAGATGTGGAATGCTTAAACGCAATCCTGTAACTGCTGCCAGAATGTTTGACCATCGATTTCATTGCTTTCTCAAAGATGTGATCATGTCGCCAGCCCAGCCAATCGGAAAAATAATAGATTATTTCTATCGAATAGAATTTCAGCAACGTGGATCCCCTCATACACATTGTCTCTTTTGGGTTGAAAATGCACCCCAAGTGGATAGAGATGACGATGATGAAGTTGTAACTTTTGTTGATCAATATGTCACTTGTGAAATGCCACCTGAACAGGAGGAAGAAATGCATGAAATTGTGAGCACTGTCCAACAACACAGCAAAAGACATTCAAAAACATGTAAAAAGAAAGGAACTGTGTGTAGATTTAACTTTCCACGTCCACCAAGCAACAATACTTTCATTACACGAAGCAGCAAGAGTGATAAAGATGAAAAAGAAACAGATGATGAAAAAAATGAAAGTAAATGCAAAAAGACAAACAACTGCCAACAAATATCAAAAGAGCTAGCTGAAGCTATAATGAAAAGAGTGAGAGAATGTTTGTTGAATAGTGATGCTGTCTTTGACTCAGTTGACTCTATGTTTGCATCTATTGGTATAAATCAAGAGATATTTGAAATGGCTTACAATAAAATGACGAAAAAAACAAGTGTTGTGTTGAAGAGAAAGCCAAATGATGTATGGGTGAATCAATATAACCCAGATCTTTTACGATGCTGGAATGCAAACATGGACATACAGTTTGTTGTTGACGCTTATTCATGTATAGTATACATAATTTCGTATATTTCCAAAGCTGAGAGAGAAATGGGATTGCTGCTGGCTAATGCTCAAAAAGAAGCACACAATCAAGGTAATATGGATGCTAAACAGGCTTTAAGAAAACTAGGAAGTGTGTTTTTACATAATCGAGAGGTCTCAGCTCAAGAGAGTGTGTATCGACTGACTAACATGAAACTAAAAGAAGGATCAAGGAAAGTGGTGTTTATTCCAACTGGTACTAATCAAATAAGAATGAGTTTACCCTTAAACACCATACATAAAAAAGCTGAATGTGGAGAAGATGACGGTGATAGCATATGGATGAAAAGCATCTCAGACAGATACAGAGCCCGTCCACATACAGATGAATTCAGTAGAATGTGTTTAGCAACCTTTGCATCAGAATACAGAGTTTTGACTACTTCTGAAAAATGTCCAGACAGAGTAAGACTGGAAAATGACATGGGGTTTGTGAGAAAAAGAACTCGTACAGACTCTGCCATTGTGCGATATGCTCGTTTTTCACCCACTAAAAATTCAGAAAATTATCATCAAAGTATTTTAGAATTGTTTTTGCCTCATTTTGTGCGAGATCAATTGAAACCAACAAATTTCACTTCACATAAGGATTTTTATGAGACTGGATTTGTAACAATTTCAAATGACCAGCTTGAGTCTGTGAAAATGATAGTGGACACTAACATGGGAAAGTTTGAGAAAGAAGCAGACACAATACAAAGAGCTCAAGATGATTTAGAACAACATGGACCAATGGAAGATGCTTGGGCCCAAATCTGTCCAGAAGCAGAACTTGAACGTCTTGAATGTCTGGAGAGTAAGAAAGACCAAATAGAAACAGAAGAAGGTGATGATATAATTCCTGATCTATTACCAAAAGTGGGTACTTCCAAAATAGAAAACAATCCATCAGCGATGACTAAGCAAGATGCCATGGATTTACTGCGTTCTTTGAATGAAAAGCAGTCACAAATCTTTTACAAAGTGCGGCAATGGTGTTTAGCAAAAGTGCAAGGTGAAAACCCAGATCCATTTCATGTGTTCATATCTGGTCCAGGAGGTGTTGGAAAGTCAGTACTGATTAAAGCCATCTATTATGAAACCTCTCGCATACTTTCAAAGTTAACAGACAACCCAGATGAGACACATGTGCTATTAAGTGCTCCTACTGGTGTGTCCGCGTACCAGATTAACGGGTCTACAGTACATTCCAGTCTCTGCATTGGAATAAATGCTTCACTGCCATATCAACCACTTGGAGATGAAAAAATTAATTCCTTGAGAGCCAAACTTGGAAAACTGCAGATATTAATAATTGATGAAATTTCAATGGTTGATCATAAACTTCTAGCATATATTCATGGAAGATTGAGACAGATCAAACAAACAGGTGATTACTCTGCATTCGGAAAGGTCTCTGTCATAGCAGTTGGAGATTTTTATCAGCTGTCTCCTGTCAAAGGAAAACCACTTTACACCGAACCAGTGAACAGTGTGAATCTTTGGGAAACTAACTTCAGTTTGGTTGAACTTACAGAGATTATGCGCCAGAAGGACAAACAGTTTGCTGAATTATTAAATCGTTTAAGGCAACGTAAAAAAGATGAAGTAATGCTTGAAGAAGATATTACTATGCTAAAAACGTGTGAAACAGGTGATGGTGATGAGAGTACTGATATCCATATTTATGCAACTAATAGTGAGGTTGATGAACATAACCTAAAAATGGTGCACAAAATATGCTCTGACACAGTTACTGTGAACGCCCAAGATTTTGAGAGAAATGCTAAAACTGGCCGAATGGAAAAAAAGGATGGGTTTCATCTCAGAGTTCACAACAGTTCTTTGGAAAAAACACTTGAATTAGCGATCAATGCTCGAGTAATGCTACTGAAAAATATCAATGTATCAGATGGTCTTGTGAATGGAATTTTTGGGACAATTAAAGCATTCTATTATGAAAATGATGAAATATTTCCATCAAAAATATACATTGAATTTGATGATGAACGAGCTGGTAAAGAAGCTAGAGGAAAAAATCCATGTTTAAAACCTGGACTGGAGAAAAGCACAGCAATCGAGCCTGAAGAAGAGAAAGTGACAAGCAGTGGCGGTGTCAGAAGACAGTTTCCTTTGAAATTAGCATGGGCTTCCACAGTTCACAAAATGCAAGGTCTGACAGTAAACAAAGCTGTTGTTTCATTGAAAAAGATATTTGCTCCAGGACAAGCGTATGTAGCATTAAGTCGAGTGACGTCTCTTGATGGACTCATAATAGAAGATTTCACAGAAAAAGCTATTTTTGCAAAAGACAACATTGAGGAAGCTCTACAGAGAATGCCTCTGTTCATTGATCCATGTGAAACCACAGAAAACGTAAAATTTCAAATGATGTTACACAATGTCCAAGGGCTCCTTCCACATATTTTAGATATTCGGCAAGATAGCAGATATTGTCAAGCAGATATGATTTGTGTAACAGAGACTTGGCTAAAGCCAAACTATTTGGAGAACGATATCAGTCTTTCTGGATACCATTTCCATGACAAACCACGAAGTGTTGCATATGACACAAGTCAAGATGTTTTTGCTACACTTAAAGAGGAAAATCATGGTGGTGTTGGCATATATCACAGAGAGAATGTAAAAGTTGCTTTGGTTGATTTACCATGCACTAACATTGAATGTCTAATGTGCGATATACAAGACTTAAACACAACTGTGGCAGTCGTATACAGACCATCATCATATAACATGCCGTTATTTAGAGAGAACTTGATTGCCTTAATTCATCAAATAAACTGCTTATCAGGTGGCAAAATAATTCTAGGAGATTTCAATGAAAACATTTTCAATAAATCAACTATTCATGATATCATGCTGCATTTTGGCTTCACACAAATAGTTGAAAATGCAACAACTGAAAGTGGCACATTAATTGACCATGTATATATAAAAGATATTATTATGGATAAAATAAAGATTGACATAATGCCCATGTACTTCAGCTACCATGACTGCGTTGTGCTGAAGTGGCTGTTATAATGAAACGTCCATCCAGAAGGGGGGGGGGGGGGGGATACAGAGGGGGATGACTAACACTGGACGGCCTCTGTGGGAATTCATGCTGCCTTCACGTGCTATCAAAATTAGTGTAAATCTTTATTTTTATTTTTTATTTAACATAATATTTACTAAAAATCTTCAACAACAGAATGTTGATCAATAAGATTTATGAAATAAATAGGCAAGAATCACTGTAGATGATATCAAAAATACTATTTTTCTGTACAACAAAACACATGAACATGTCAAACTCATAATCATGACTTATAAAGTCAGAAATAGGACATTTCCAAAAGAAATAGACAAGAATCAGATGCTATCAAAAATGTAAAAAAATTGTACAACAAAACACATTAACATGTCAAACTCATAATCATGGCATAAGAAGTCTGAAATAGGACATTTCAGACTTATGAGGTTTGTGATAGACATTTGTGATAGCACGTGAAGGCAGCATTAGACATTGGGATTTTTAGTGGGTGTTAAGGCCACCTACAATACATTTCCATATTCCTGTTGAATTATTATAATGTTAATATTTTATTATTTAAATATACATGTCAAAATATATATTTTTTTCAATTCAATGGCCTTAACACCCACACAAACATTTTATTATTTTTTCTTTATTTATTCATTCATTCATTCATTTGATTTATTTATTTGATGTATTTTATTGTTCAAAATGTCTGTGTAATGTCATTTTACAAAGAATGTATATGGAGACCTGCATCATACAGTTGGCTAATTTATACTAAAGCACTTCAAAAGGTGATGTAAAAAAATATATATATCTGCAGCAAAACAATAAATGGGAAGATATATAAAAAAGAAGAAAAGACAAAGATGGACTTTAAGAAATATTACAATATCTTTGCTGCTTCATTCTCATCATATTCCAACACTTCAAGTATTGATAAACAGGTAAGACTATTTTTATCTTTTAAATTGGTTATAACTTTCATTACTCTGTAATATATGTTTGTGGTATAAGGATATTCTATTAAATACATGCTTGCACAATGTCTTATAAGTACATGATTCACTTGTGTAAGTTGTAAAGTGTAAAAAAAAAAAAAATCCTAATCACATCCTCATTGTCTATAGGTACATCAAATGTCTTACGCTGGTTGATGACCAGATCATCTTCATTATTAGGACAATATTCAACTCCAGAACCAGCTGAAGATCCCATTCTATGCAAATCAAGGAAACAGTTTGACTACAGACAACAATGTCCAGATCATCATTCCACCACCATTACCATTTTAGACTACATCTGTGTGGCTCAGTTCAGCATTCAGATTCATCACAGTGCAAGGTCATTTTTCTACTGTTCTCTGTTTATTTTTGTGACTTTGAGCTCATTGCAGCTTTAGCTTTCTATTCTTGGCTCTCAAAAGTGGAAATCAACATAATCTAGTCATTTTACATTGCCATGTGTTGAACATTCTGAAATGCTTATCTCCAGTTTTTTGTATTTCACAGAGGCCAATCTTGTCTGTGATTGATGTAATTGTAGTAGTGTGGTCCTGCATAGACTGAAGCCCAGACCACACTATCATCACTGAGGATTATCCTGAGCTGAGTGCCCAGTGAATTATTGTCATGGGACGAAATGGATTACGTCACATTAAAAGATCTTCAGTTTCCACTGGTTCAGCCAACTTACAAGGTGTCTTGATCTCTGCTGGTTCAGCCCAGTCATTAGATGTCTTTGTTGCCACTGCTTCACTCCAGTTCCATGTCATCTTCATCACCGCTGGTCCTGCCCAGCTCCAAGTGTGTTTTCCTACAGCTGGTCACAGTTGTCTGCTCCAAGTCTGCTTCGTCATCATCTCTGCCTGAATCTACACTGTTCACAACTACACCTATGTCAGTCTGGCTCATGGTTCCACCTTGCCTCTTACCTCCATCATTTCCTCTAAGTCATCCTTTGTCTCCTCCCTCCATCATCTCCACTGTGTTGTTTCATTTAGCCAGATCCTGGGTCTCATTGGTCTTTGTCTGCTCATTGCCAACCTCTGTTGAAAATTTTGCAGCACGAGCACAACATTTTTGGTGGTGTGTGATTGGGGGGAATTAAGTCACAATAGTATTCGCTTTACTTTCATTATCATGTTCAGTTTCACTTTCCCTGTCACCACTTGCCCAAGTTCTTTTTTGTTGTTATGTTTTTTTTTTATTGTTATTATTGTAGGCCTACACTACTTAACTATAGTTTTTATTGAATGCTATTTTTGCTTTTAAAAATTCGTTTTTCTTCAATGCATTCAAAAATAATGAATTAATGAATGAAAGGTTTATTTTTATTGTTGATATTTTGAGTTTTTTGAAATTAATTTTTATATTGTGTAATTTCACATTTTATTTGGATTTCTGTTTTACTCTATATTGCTTCTTTAAAGTATTTAACAACTATACTTTTTATTGAAAATAATATTTTTTGTTTCAAAATATTTTTCAATGCATTCGAATGAATTAATGAATTAATGTTTTATTTTTTATTGTAGATATTGAGTTTTTAAAATAAATTTTTATATTATGTAATTTCAGATTTTATGTGGACTTCTTTTTTACTATTTATTTTCCCTTTAATGTACTATTTAACAACTATACTTTTTAATTGAATGTTATTTTTGCTTTCAAAATGTTTTCAATTCATTTAAAAGGAATGAATGAATGAATGAATGAATGCTTTATTTTTATTGTTGATATTTTTAGTTTTATATATTCTGTAATTTCACATATTATTTCATACTTCAAAATTATTCTTATTTAATATGCAATATAGTTTTGAACATATATTAACACATACTTTTCTACTTTCATATGTGCAAACAATTGAAATGAATGAATGAATAAATATTTATTTACAACTATTGGACATTCAAATATTTTCTTATGGCTTGTTTAAAAAAATTGAATTTATGCTTTTTTTGGTTACTATTTAACTTTTTTTTCATTTTGATATGTAGTATTTAAAATTGTATTTCTAGATTTTGTCATTTCAAATCTTAATACTTCACAATTAAGTATTTTCATTTAATGTGATTATTAAAAAAAACACTTCAATATGCAAAAAAAAAAATTTGAATGAATGAATGAATTGATTGATTTTCTCTTACTATTTCATATTACCTATTTTCATATGCATTATTTTAAAAGAAAAATTGTATTATTCTGTCAATAAAATACAGTTTTGTTTTCTATGACTTGGTTTGATTCCATGTATTTTTTAATGGCATATTTTCCATATTAACTCTAATAAAAATGCTTAAACACATTTTGATTATATATAATGCTTATTGCAGGTTTGCCACAATTTTCAAATGTCATTCTAATCATATAATTTTATTGACAAAAATATGCCTCAAATCAACAATAAATGGTAAACCTTAAAAAAAATTTGATTTGTAATATTAATATAATGATTTCTTAATTTCAATTATTAAATTAATTTCTAATTCAATTAGTTACAATATTAGTGAGCAGAATGTAGTAATAAGTGATTGTCTACTGCCATCTAGTGGGAATTTCAGAGAATTTTTCATAAAAAATAGGAAAATTATCATTCTTGACCTTTTTAACTTTTATAGAGGCACGTATTGCCCAATCTCCATGAAATGTTGCATGCTTGTTTACAGTCATATGTCTATTTTACTATTGTAATTCTTAGAGTTGTAAACATTTGCCATTTATGCTTCCTGTAATGTACAGCTAATGCAAATCTGCATAAAAAGGATACGCTTAAACAGAAAAAAGAGAAGCTTAAACAATAATACTTGATACAGTTTTACACATGCGCACACACACACACAATATGTTTTAATGAGATATGTTATTGTGAAAATAACTTTTAATGGTCATTAAGCATTTCACATTTTTCTTTGTGATCCAATAATATAAAACTATATTACAGTGCATCGTGATAATGCAAAATAGCTTTAATCATTTCTTTGTTCCAACGCTGAAAGCTGAAAAAAAAAAAAACATTAAAAATAAGTGTAATCCTGCTGCTCCCTCTAGTGGACAACAGTGGTATTAAAGCCTCCGTCTTACAGTTGAAATTATTGTTAGTTTAGATTTTACTGTGAACCCTCTTGGCATCAGAAGTCCATGAAATGTTGCATCTTTCTTCAAAATGACTTGTTTTCCACATGTACAAAGCTTTGTGAAGTTTAAATTTTCTGCAAACAATATATAGAGATGTTACTAATTATAGGCAATACCAGATTTATAAATAAATAATAGGTATTAAAATCCTTAATGCAAGTCTTCTTTTTGTAATATCATTTTCAGGGTTCAACTTCATTATACTGTAGCACAATTGAGAATATGGTTTTAGGTCTTGAGGAGAATGATATACCACATTCTAGAATGACTTACCATTTTCTAGCGTGATTTACCATGATTTACCACATTACTAGCCATTATGTGAAGTGTCAGTGCAAATGAAGTGATAAACACTTACAAAATATGATTGTGTTATTATAGTTATTGTTATATAAGTGATTTTTTAGTGTCTAAATATGACTGTGAGCACATATGAAAAGCACATGTGAAAAGACTTCATTAATAAGTAGAATGGCCAGCAGAGGTCAGTAGAAGACCACTTATTGGCTCAGTTTCACTTTAAAAGTCATGATTTTCACCAGTTTTCTGCACTAAAGCAAACCAGTTTTTCCATGTTAACTCAATAATGTATGCTTACACACACACACACACACACACAAAGACAAATGTTGTTGTTGTTGTTTTTTCAATGCTATTGGGATAAGTCATATGAAAACATATTTGAATGGTCTATAAACATTTCACAAAGTCTCTGTAAACTATTAATCAGATGATTCAGAATTTATTCAGAAACCTAAGACTACACACACACATTCTGATGTAGATACAGACATTTGAACTATATGATGTGATCAAACTGTTTACTGCAAGTCTCCTTCAGTATTCACATTCCTCAATGTGACACAATTGTCAGTAGTAATACTTCAATACATGAATTTTCACTAAATGTGATTGTAAATGTTAAAAGAGTGAATTTATAAAGTCTAAATATGAATTAGAACAATATGACAAAATTACTATTTTAAACAGCAGGGGCAGTAAAATACCACTTATTGGCTTAATAGATCCAAGTGGATGCTGCACATTGGTGGTGGTTGAGGAGATTCCCCCTTCTATGTAAAGCGCTATATAAATGTAATGAATTATTATTATCATTAATATGCCATTAATTCATATCATTTTCACATTTTTAACTGTTATAGAGGCAAATTTTGTTTTCATGATTGTTTAGAATCTTATGTCACATGTTCTGACTTGTTTTTAAGAAGATCTGAGCATTCATTGAAGATATATAGGCTTTTGAGGACACTTGGTCAAGGCCACATTTTGAAGTGACCCTATTATAGCCATCCAAATGAAGTAGTTCAACTTTTTCTGGTAATTATTGATCTATAGAGTCCAGAGAATTGTACTGCACTAGTTTTGAACATTATGATATGAAAATGATATGATCATAGATGGAAAAGACCATTTACAGCCAATGCAGGCAATTTACCATAGGTAATATATGGTTTTAAAGCTTTTTAACAGTTATAGCGCCACCTTTGGTCCGATCTCCATAAAATTTGGCATGCTTGTTAATGATGTTATGTCACATATGCTCACCAATTTTTGTGAAGTTCTGAGTTTTCATTTATGATTTATAGGCATTTTAGTGTATTTTGCCACGCCCATTTTATAAATTACCCTATTACAGCCCCTCAAATGCAAAAGTTAAACTTTTTTTTGATAATTATTGATCTAGAGAGTCCAGAGAATTGTCCTAGACTGGTCTGGTTCCGATCGGGCGAAAAACCAGGGACTAGTTCGCAAAAGTAGGTTTTTAACATATTCATGAATATTTAATGAACGGTTTGATTGACAGCAATGGTTCTTGAGGCAAAGTTGTTCAGCATGAGCAGATCTATCAAATGATATGCATTTTGTGATGATAAGTGTAACACCACGTGATTACAGAGCCATAAAACTCGTTAGCGCCAACTAGTGGCCGATTTCTTTCAAAATTCTTACAGACCTCTAGGGGCTTGAGCCGAACATGCCCACCGAGTTTCGCTCCGATCAGACTTCGTTAACGGTGCTCAAACCTCATTGGCCAATGGCGGCCATGTTTTTTGAGATACGCCAATATCCTTTTAGACATACATGGCCCCTTGGGCCAAGACACTGCATACCAAATTTCAAGTCATTCGGAAAAACGGTCAGGTGTCTATACGTTTTTTTTTGTTTTATAGCGCCACCATGTGGCCAATCGATGCAATTGCTTTACTGTGACCTCAGATTGAACTCATACACATGTGAACCAAGTTTGGTGAAGATATCTCATTTACTTCTCGAGTTATAGCCATTTTAGTAAAATAGGCTCCTCCCACAACGTTAAATTTGCACCCACTAGCGACCGTGAATCGAAATTTCAACTTTTTTTCGATAATTATTGATCTGCAGACTCCAGAGAACAATTCTGCACTGGTTTGGTTCCGATCGGACAAAAAACCAGGGACTAGTTCGCAAAAGTAGGTTTTTGACATAATTCAAAATGGCGGAAAATTTGCATACCGGAAATGAAATCGGAGATATACGTTTTGACCTTCAGGAGTCCAGCTTACCAATGATATAAGACACTGGAGTCTACGACTTACGCTCTAGGAGTTATGATCAGTTTTGCACTTTTGGTCGCTATAGCGCCACCTATGGGCCAATCGTGGTCATAATTTGATAATCTCTCCTCGATTTTTGTACTACCATCTGGCCAAGTTTCAAGTCTCTAGCACTTACGGTTTGGGCTGCACGATGCGTTTTACGGCGGAAGAATAATAATAATAATAATAATAATAATAATAAAAATCAGTACAATTACAATAGGGTTTCAGCACTTCGTGCTTGAACCCCTAAAAATCCTTACAATTACAATAGGGTTTCAGCACTTCGTGCTTGAACCCCTAAAAATCCTTACAATTACAATAGGGTTTCAGCACTTCGTGCTTGAACCCCTAATTAAAGCTGCAAGCAGCATTTATCGGGGTTCAAGCTATTAAGGTGTTTAAGGTTTTTAAGCATCAAAAGTTATAAAGTTTTATTTAGCAAGCATGTAACCACTGACATAATAGATGGAAAAGACCATGTTCTAGCATAGTTTACCATGAATTCATCTTAGTTTACCTTGATTTACCATGTTCTAGCATGATTTATCATGATATACCACATTCTAGCATGATTTACCATAGTTTATCATGATTTACCATGGTTTACCATGATTTACCCTGTTCTAGCATAGTTTACCATGAATTCATCTTAGTTTACCTTGATTTACCATGTTCTAGCATGGTTTACCATGATATGCCACATTCTAGCATTATTTACCAAAGTTTATCATGATTTAACATGGTTTACCATGATTTACCCTGTTCTAGCATAGTTTACCATGATTTACCATGTTCTAGCATGATTTACCTTGATACACCACATTCTAGTATTATTTACTATGATTTACAATGTCTAATTATGAATTCAAAAGCACATGTCAAAAGACTTCATTAATAAGTAGAATGGCCAGCAGAGGGCACTAGAAGACCATTATTGGCTCAGTTTCAGTTTAATCTTCATGATTTTCACCAGTTTTCTGCACTAAAGCAAACCAGTCTTTCCATGTTAACTCCATAATGCATGCTAACACACACACACACACACACACACACACACACACACACACACACACACAAATACTTTAACAGATGGATTTTGACTAAATGTAATTGTAAATGTTAAAATAATGATTTTATAAAGTCTAAATATGAATTATAGAAACAATATGACAAAATACCTATTTTAAACAGCAGGGGGCAGTAAAATACCACTTATTGGCTTAATATGCCATTGTATTCATATTATTTTCACCTTTTTAAACTGTTATAGAGTCAAATTTTGTCCGATCTGTCTGACATTTTTCATGCTTGTTCAGAGTGATATTTCACATGTTCTGACTTGTTTTTAAGAAGATCTGAGCATCTTAAAAGATATAAGCTTTCGGGGACACTTGGTCAAGGCCATCCAAATGCCATCCAAATGAAGTAGTTCAACTTTTTCTGATAATTACTGATCTAGAGAGTCCAGAGAATTGTACTGCACTAGTCTTGAACATTATGATATGAAAATTCTATGATCATAGATGGAAAAGACCATTTACAGCCAAAACAGGCAATTTACCATAGGAAATGTATGGTTTTAAAGGTTTTTAACAGTTATAGCGCCACGTATCGTCCGATCTCCATAAAATTTGGCATGGTTGTTAATGATGTTATGTCACATATGCCCACCAATTTTTGTGAAGTTCTGAGTTTTTATTTATGATTTATAGGCTTTTTAGTGCATTTTGCCACGCCCATTTTATAAATGACCCTATTACAGCCATCCAAATGCAAAAGTTCAACTTTTTTTTGATAATTATTGATCTAGAGAGTCCAGAGAATTGTCCTAGACTGGTCTGGTTCCGATCGGGCGAAAAACCTAGGACTAGTTCGCAAAAGTAGGTTTTTTACATATTCATGAATATTTAATGAACTGTTTGATTGACATTAGTGGTTCTTGAGGCAAAGTTGTTGAGCATGAGCAGATCTATCAAATGATATGCATTTTGTGACGATAAGTGTAACACCACGTGATTACAGAGCCATAAAACTCGTTAGCGCCAACTAGTGGCCGATTTCTTTCAAAATTCTTACAGACCTCTAGGGCCATGAGTCGAACATGCCCATCGAGTTTCGTTCCGATCGGCCTCCGTTAACCTTGTCTAATAGGTGCTCAACTTTATTGGCCAATGGCGGCCATGTTTTTTGAGATACACCAATGTCCTCATAGACATACATGGCACCTTGGACCAAGACACTGCATACCAATTTTCAAGTCAATCTGACTAATGGTCAGGTGGTTATAGCCCTTTTCATGTTTTTTTCATGTTATAGCGCCACCTAGTGCTCAATCGTCGCGATTTTTTTACTGTGACCCCAGACTGAACCCATACACATGTGTACCAAGTTTGGTTAATCTATCTGATTTACTTTTTGAGTTATAGCCATTTTAGTAAAATAGGCTCCGCCCACAACGTTAATTTTATGCCCCCTAGCGACCATGGATCAAAATTTCCACTTTTTTTTGATAATTATTGATCTTCAGACTCCAGAGAACATTTCTGCACTGGTTTGGTTCCGATCGGACAAAAAACCTAGGACTAGTTTGCAAAAGTAGGTTTTTGACAAAATTCAAAATGGCGGAAAATCTATCATGACGGAAATGAAATCGGAGATATACGTTTTGTTCGTCAGGCGTCCAGCTTTCCAATGATATAAGACACTTGAGTCTACGACATACGGTCTAGGAGTTATGAGCTGTTTCGCGCTTTTGGTTGCTATAGCGCCACCTATGGGCCAATCGGGGTCATAATCTCTGAACCTCTCCTCGATTTTTGTACTACCATCTGGCAAAGTTTCAATGCTCTAGCCCTTACGGTTTGGGCTGCACGATGCGTTTTACGGCAGAAGAATAATAATAATAATAATTAAAGCTGCAAGCAGCATTTATCGGGGTTCAAGCTGTTAAGGCCTTTAAGGACTTTAAGCACAAAAGCATCAAAAGTTGTTAAGTTTTACACCACGTGATTACAGAGCCATAAAACTCATTAGCGCCAACTAGTGGCCGATTTCTTTCAAAACTCTTACAGACCTCTAGGGCCATGAGTCGAACATGCCCATCGAGTTTCGTTCCGATTGGCCTCCGTTAACCTTGTCTAATAGGTGCTCAAATTTCATTGGTCGATGGCGGCCATGTTTTTCGAGATACGCCAACGTCCTCACAGACATACATGGCACCTTGGACCAAGACACTGCATACCAATTTTCAAGTCAATTGGACTAACGGTCAGGTGGTTATAGCCTGTTTTATGTTTGGAACATGTTTTGTTCCTCGCGGAGTACCTCTGGAATGCTTCTGCGGAGGTTTATTGTTTTATCCGCAGCAATAAAGTTTGTCGGCGTCTAAATGGATCGCGCTCTGGATCACTAACAGGAATTATTCTCGTCATGTATACACTTAACTTGATGAAAAGCGGGATTGACGCACTGCAAGCAGAGAGATGATTTCTGGCTGCCTCCGCAAAAATTGTCTTCGGCGGACAGCCCGCTGTCTTTGGAACGATTTTAGTACTTTTGCGGCAGACAAACACATGTGTTTCTCTTTCTGGATCTTTTCTTTGAAAACAAAACCAAAGGTTAAAAAAAAAAAAAGAACAAATGTGAAGCGAGCAATTCTATCCATTTTGACGCCTTTTCATTCATAGCGGTTACCAAGCAACACGATTACGCACCAGCTGCAACTTGATGACACAAGCATACTGCGGTTCGGATACAAATAATATGTGAACACAAGTCCATCGGGGGCAGGGGGGAGCAATCGAACTCGGGTTAGGAACAGGCAATCGAACCAAGTGTGAAAGCGCCCTTAGTCTAGTTTTAGTCAATGAAAATTGTATTTTAGTCTCTTTTTAGAAATGCAATTCTATTTAACCCTGTCAATATAGTGTATCACTATGGAAAAATAGCGAAAATAGTGAACAGAAAAGTAACACTCGTCTCATTCGTGGAGGTTGAAAAACAAGTTCTTTCTGACATCCAAGATTTACTGTATTAATTTAAATGCAAAAGAAAAGGCATGAGAGTCGGTTGTTTTTGTATTGCAGTAAGTAGTGCATTGAATACATTGTTTAAATTGTGCTTAAAAGTGAATTACGACCATTAAAGAGTATGTGTGTACAAAGAGAATCGTAATGCTGACAAAACTTTTTTTAAATAAAAGTATTTGATAACTTCTGGATTTGAAATAAAAATAGTGAGTATGTGTTTGTGGTTCAGCCGTGGATCAGTTACGCACTGCAAACGCAGCATATGTGAAAGCACTATAGCGAGTGCTGCTCCTGCACCGCATATGCACTGCACACGGAGTATGGGCCCTATCTTGCACCCAGCGCAATTGACTTTGTACACCGACGCATGTATCATTCCTATTTTGCACCCGCGCACAGCGGACTTTTCCCTCCACAGACGCACGTCGGTTAACTAAGAAATACACTTGCGCTCCCGGGGGCGGTTCAGCGCAAAGAGGCGGCGTGTTCCGGCGCAAACGTTCCCTCATGCTATTTTGCACGTTTAGAAAACAATTCCGCCACTAACTGAAAAAATCTAGTTTAAAGTCAGTGGCGCGTTGCACATGTTATTCTTATGCTATTTTAAGGGCGCATGCTTGGCCATAATCAATGTAGCGTGTGCACAACGCACATACACTTTGATTCTCTCACACAGAAGCAGCCGTTTTCATTTTTGCAAATCATACATTACGATAGATAGATAGATAGATAGATAGATAGATAGATAGATAGATAGATAGATAATTATAAAAGCATACTTCTAGTTTACACATTTACCCAAATTATCATACGCCTGTTTAACCGAAGTTAATTTGGGTGTGTTTCTCCATCCCCAATGTCACTTCTCTGTGTTTTACGGCCCTGACGAGAACGTCGGTCTCCTCGGCTGTGAATCGCTGCTGGCGCGCGTCTGGCAAATCCACCGTTATAATAGGAATCCGCTATAGAATAAGCGCGTCTGCTCTTAAAGGGAATGTGAGATGACGCTCTGATTGGTTTATTTCACGTTACGCCCAAACCACACCTATGAGTAATGAAGCTACTGCAGACCAACACATTTTAGATTTGCGTTGAGCGCAAGAGTAATTTATCCCGCCGGTATAATAGCAACAGCGCCCAAGACCCGGCCACAAAGTTACTTGCGTTTCAGATCGTTAAAATTGGGCCCTATGTGTGAAACGGGCGTCAGACTTAACTTTGTTTGTTGTCGTTTACGTTAACTCACCGCAGCTGCATCTTCTAAATAATGCCGCGAGTGGGGCTTGAGGAAGTGACGTCGTCTGCGCAGTGCGCCCTGATGCAGCCCCTGAAGTGAGACACGGGAAACAGAAATACTGCAAAATAATAATAATAATAATGTGACTAAACAAGACGAAATAGCGTCATAACATTTCATCTCGTTTTGGTCAACGAAAATGAAGAGACATTTTAACATAGTTTTTATTTTGTAAACCACATTTAGTCTCGTTTTTATTCGTCAACAATATTGCATTATACATTTAATTATAGTTATTGTCACATGACCAGCATTTACGTTGCGTCTCGTTTTCGTCACGTGGTTCGTTGACAATATTTAGTTATAATTTTTGTTGACGAAAGAAATACTAGTAATCCGATATCGGATTTGACTCAAAAGACAATGTGATTCATCATTCCTTCCAATTAACCACCTTATCTTTGTATAGTAAAATAGTATGTTCAACAACATGAATAACGACGTAGCTGACCAGAGTTCGTGAATCAAATGATTCAGTTTAAAGAGTTGTTCAGACTTCTCTCGATCAGTTGAAGTCTCTCCATTTCAGATGTAAAAAAAAAATACATTTATTTCACAAATTAAAAGTCCTGTGAGTCCGAAAAACAAAAGAAAATTGTAATTATCCTACCAGTTGATGGTTTCAAATTATGGTTCAAAGTGGAAACCGGTCCATGGGCACTGGTCAGCTAGCCATTTGTGCATATTTAATTGTATTCAATAGGCAGGCGATTCACCTCCACAGGATTATTTATGGCACAAAACAGGATACACTTGCCGATCACGTTCACATAGGAAAAAAAACAGAGAACAAGAAAACGCAGCCTTGGAAAACACAAGGCAAACGTACAATAATTCATTTCTGATTCAACATTTCAGTAACAAATCATATACATGCGCAGTTCAAATGACACATTAATCGAACTTTTCGACAGTTACTTAACACAGACACTCATTAATCACTCAATGGGTCTCATTCATGAATTCGTAAATATACGAGTAAATATGTGAGTGATTTGCGCGTAAAGGCGACATTCCCGAAAATTCTTCTCCTGATTCAGAAATACTTCGTAAACGTCAGATGTGATAGTGAAATGTGTGTGTGTGTGTGTGTGTGTGTGTGTGTGTGTGTGTGTGTGTTAATGAATTCCAATCAGTTGTAAATGGGACGCGTGTGCACGCTCATTCTCTAAATTACCATAAATCCCGCCCATTAAAACCGACTGAAAACTATAGGCTATATGGGCATCATATTATGACACCAAACGAAGGATTTCAACTTGTCTTCTCAAAAACGAATGAAGAAGAGAAATTTCTCAGATGCAGAAATTGAAGTTTATTATCAGAAGTTCATTCAAAACGCCACATTTTGTTTTCAAGCGTACATAGTGGCGTATCAGGCCTAAAAAAAAGGAAGCTTGGCAGCATAGATGCAGTTAATGGAGTTTCATCTGTTAATCGAACAGTCCTAGAAGTGAAAAGAAAATGGTTTGACATGAAGCTTGACTGCATTATTTGTGACTTGCGGACTTGTAAAAGAATAAACAGCTTGAATAAAAAAATTTAATAAAAAAAACTTGCGGACTTTTGTTCCGTTTGCAGATGGCTCTCGTAATTACTGGCTGTCGTAATAAAAGTAAAAAGAAAAACCGTATGTAATTACTATATATAATATTTGGTAACACTTTACAATACGGGTGCACTAATAACCATTAATTCATGCTTAACTAATGCACAGATAATCATGTGTTAATGTATGACTCATGAAGAACTAAACCATTAATTAATGATTACTGCATCATGAAGATTCTAAATGATTAATATAAAGTAATATATGAATTGTTATTAATTAAATGTGTCATAATGTATTAATTCATTAATAACTTATTTTATTAACTAAAAGTCTAAATCAATGCGTTAATTACCACAATTGGTCAAGGCAATGTACTTCAACTTCCAGTTGTCTGCTTTAATTAATCATTAACTAATGATTTGCAAATGTATCATTATGTTATGACTTTACTTGTTGAGGCACATGACTATTAACTAATTGTTAAGTAATATGCCATTTTGGTTTTGACATCCACACTAAGCCATGGATTTCAATTTCCAACCATGTACAACCAAGATTTCACTGAGTCCGATGAACTTTGTTGTTCATGGCACAGGACTATGTCAGGTTAACATACACTGAGAACATGCGGTTGAGCGCTGCTAGTTCATAACACTGTGTCTAGACTGGACAAAGACAACAGAACGTCCATTATAGTCAGTGATACTACACTGGATGCGTCGCGACACTACACGACAAAACCCAGTCAGTAAACCGATGCCACACTCTATTACTGACGTACTCAGAGCTCTAGTGCTAGTTCTGTTACGAAGGACTAATGGACTTGCGATGGTCTGTCATGTCCAGGTGTAGACAGCTGGTCTCGTCCAGTTTAAACACAGTATAACAGCTTCAGGAGTTCAGATTCTGGTGTGCTGATATTTGTGTGCAGCCCAACTCACCCCATCCTTCAAACACGTTCACCGACATTACATTCACTGCATGTGCAAACTGTCAAAACCCATAAATGGCATATTACTTAACAATTAGTTAATAGTCATGTGCCTCAACAAGTAAAGTCATAACATAATGATGCATTTGCAAATCATTAGTTAATGATTAATTAAAGCAGACAACTGGAAGTTGAAGTACATTGCTTTGACCAACTGTGGTAATTAACGCATTGATTTAGACTTTTAGTTAATAAAATAAGTTATTAATTAATTAATACATTGACACATTTAATTAATAACAATAATTTCATATATTACTTAATCTATTAATCATTTAGAATCTTTATTAGTTGCTGATGCAGTAATCATTAATTAATGGTTTAGTTCTTCATGAGTCATACATTAACACATGATTATCTGTGCATTAGTTAAGTATGAATTAATGCAGATTAGTGCACCCGTATTGTAAAGTGTTACCTAATATTTTTTCAAAATGCTGTGTAAATATGTACACGATTAAGGTGAATTAAAATGCAGCCTTATTAATGAGCAAAACGTTCGGATGTTAAACGCACTATTTACGCGTGGCTGGAGCAGGTGTAGATCTCTTTCGTACCAACTAACGTTTGGAAAATACGAACATTTTAATGAATCCGAAAATTTACGTCAGAAACACTTTACACACGATTTACACAAAAATTCGTTCTGCTCGTGTTTCATGAATAAGACCCATTGTCTCAACTCATGACACAATGATCATTGTTATACGTGATAGCTTTAGCCTACGGCTAATTAGTTCAGCTCGCGCTGTGCGGCCTACACTCAGCTCATATCAAATCATTTCTGAAATTGACATATCTTTCATAAGATAACATATGATAAAAAAATGTCACTCACCAAAACGAGATTGCATCACATATTCAATAAAAAAAAGACTATTCAATAAAGATTACCGCTCTGGGATCCACTAAATCTTTACTCCGATTTCCACTTCACCTCTCTCTGACGACAACACTCCAGGCTGAAGCATCCAAAGTTTACAAGTGCACACAATCACAGTTCTCGATAGATTATGATTATCATTTAGTGCAAGGAGTTTCTGGAGAAATGCTCCGTGTCTCATTTGATCTGTTCTCATCTGATTCTCTGTTTATGCTGACAGTGGCAGCGCAGCGCCTGCGCGACCTGTGGGCGGGCCTTATGAATATGCCGCTTCTGTTGGCTCTCAGGGGTGTCAGTCACAGCAGCACAATCAGTGATTGGATGAATCGTGTGTTATTGCCCAGTGGTGTAATCGAGTGCATCAAGTAAAGAAAAAAAAAAAGAACTGATTGAAAAATATAATTTGTCCAGAACAGATCGACACGACTCAATTTAAACTGTTATAGAAGAGCTAATATACTAAGAATGCACTGGTCTCTCAAGGATTGTCTCTCTGCTTTATTTTATAAGAAATATCTCTGTGTCTAAAGTTCCTAATGTCCTGTACTCTCAACTTTTGTATAATAGTACTAGTCATAATTTTTACACCAGGCATGAATAAAAGCAGTAAAATACCACTTATTGGCTTAATGACATGTTATATAATTTTTACCTTTTTGACTGTTATAGAGGCAAATTTTGTCTGATCTGTCTGAAATGTTTCATGCTTATTAAGAGTCATGAACATTATTATATGAAAATTATTTCATTTTGATCAAATTATTTCCTATGGAATTTTTCATAGGAAAAGACCATTCACAGCCAATACAGGCAATTTACCATAGGAAATATATGGTTTTAAAGCTTTTTAACAGTTATAGCGCCAACTATGGTCCGATCTTCCTAAAAATTTCCATGCTTCTTTAGCATGTTATGTCACATATGCTCATCAATTTTTGTGAAGTTCTGAGTTTTCCTTTAGGATTTATAGGCTTTTGAGTGCATTTTGCCACGCCCATTTTCTTTATGACCCAATATACCCATGCGAAAAATGCAAAAGTTAAACTTTTTTTCGATAATTATTGATCTAGAGAGTCCAGAGAATTGTCCTAGACTGGTCTGGTTCCGATCGGGCGAAAAACCAGGGACTAGTTCGCAAAAGTAGGTTTTTAACATATTCATGAATAATTAATTAATTGTTTGATTGACATTAGTGGTTCTTGAGGCAAAGTTGTTGAGCATGAGCAGATCTATCAAATGATATGCATTTTATGACGATAAGTGTAACACCACGTGATTACAGAGCCAAAAAAACTCGTTAGCGCCAACTAGTGGCCGATTTCTTTCAAAATTCTTACAGACCTCTAGGGCCATGAGTCGAACATGCCCATCGAGTTTCGTTCCGATCGACGTCCGTTAACCTTGTCTTATAGGTGCTCAAACTTCATTGGCCGATGGCGGCCATGTTTTTTGAGATACACCAATGTCCTCATAGACATACATGGCACCTTGGACCAAGACACTGCATACCAATTTTCAAGTCAATCGGACTAACGGTCAGGTGGTTATGGGCCGTTTTATGTTTTTTTCATGTTATAGCGCCACCATGTGGCCATTCGCCGCGGTTTTTTTACTGTGACCTCAAATTGACCTCTTACACATTTGTACCGAGTTTGGTGAAGATACCTCATTTACTTCTGGAGTTATAGCCGTTTTAGTAAAATAGGCTCCTCCCACAACATACATTTGGGCGCCCCTTAGCGACCGTGAATGGAAATTTCAACTTTTTTTCGATAATTATTGATATTCAGACTCCAGAGAACATTTCTGCACTGGTTTGGTTCCGATCGGGCAAAAAAACAGGGACTAGTTCGCAAAAGTAGGTTTTTGACAAAATTCAAAATGGCGGAAAATCTATCATGGCGGAAATGAAATCGGAGATATACGTTTTGTTCGTCAGGCATCCAGCTTTCCAATGATATAAGACACTTGAGTCTACGACATACGGTCTAGGAGTTATGAGCAGTTTCGCGCTTTTGGTCGCTATAGCGCCACCTATGGGCCATTCGAGGTCATAATTTGATAACCTCTCCTCGATTTTTGTACTACCATATGGCAAAGTTTCAAAGTTCCAGCTCTTACGGTTTGGGCTGCACGATGCGTTTTACGGCAGAAGAAAAATAATAATAAAAATCAGGACAATTACAATAGGGTTTCAGCACTTCGTGCTTGAACCCCTAATAATAATAAAAATCAGTACAATTACAATAGGGTTTCAGCACTTCGTGCTTGAACCCCTAATTAAAGCTGCAAGCAGCATTTATCGGGGTTCAAGCAGTTAAGGCCTTTAAGGCATTTAAGCACAAAAGCATCAAAAGTTATTAAGTTTTATTTAGCAAGCATGTAACCACTGACATAATAGATGAAAAAGACCATTTACAGCCAATGCAGGCAATTTACCATAGGTAATATATGGTTTTAAAGCTTTTTAACAGTTATAGCGCCACCTTTGGTCCTATCTCCATAAAATTGGGCATGCATGTTAATGATGTTATGTCACACATGCTCACCAATTTTTGTGAAGTTCTGAGTTTTCATTTAGGATTTATAGGCTTTTTAATGTATTTTGCCACGCCCATTTTATAAATTACCCTATTACAGCCATCCAAATGCAAAAGTTCAACTTTTTTTTGATAATTATTGATCTAGAGAGTCCAGAGAATTGTCCTAGACTGGTCTGGTTCCGATCGGGCAAAAAACCTAGGACTAGTTCGCAAAAGTAGGTTTTTTACATATTCATGAATATTTAATGAACTATTTGATTGACAGCAATGGTTCTTGAGGCAAAGTTGTTCAGCATGAGCAGATCTATCAAATGATATGCATTTTGTGACGATAAGTGTAACACTACGTGATTACAGAGCCATAAAACTCGTTAGCGCCAACTAGTGGCCGATTTCTTTCAAAATTCTTACAGACCTTTAGGGCCATGAGTCGAACATGCCCATCGAGTTTCGTTCCGATCGGCCTCCGTTAACCTTGTCTAATAGGTGCTCAAACTTCATTGGCTGATGGCGGCCATGTTTTTTGAGATACACTAATGTCCTCATAGACATACATGGCACCTTGGACCAAGACACTGCATACCAATTTTCAAGTCAATCGGACTAACGGTCAGGTGGTTATAGCCCATTTTATGTTTTTTTAATGTTATAGCGCCACCATGTGGCCAATCGCCGCGATTATTTTACTGTGACCTCAGATTGACCTCTTACACATGTGTACCGAGTTTGGTGAAGATACCTCATTTACTTCTGGAGTTATAGCCATTTTAGTAAAATAGGCTCCGCCTTCTTCAAACGTTTTGGCGCCCCTTAGCGACCGTGAATCGAAATTTCAACTTTTTTTCGATAATTATTGATATTCAGACTACTGTGAACATTTCTGCACTGGTTTGGTTCCGATCGGGCGAAAAACCAGGGACTAGTTCGCAAAAGTAGGTTTTGGACAAAATCCAAAATGGCGGAAAAATTTGCATACCGGAAATAAAATACCTCCTATATTTCTTGTTCGGCTTGAGCCAAGGATTCCAATGATGTATGACACTTGAAGCTGAGACAAATGGTTATTGAGATATGAGCAAAATAGTGATTTTTTTTTGTTTTTTGCGCTATAGCGCCACCTATTGGCCAATCGGGCTCATACTTTGATAACCTCTCCTCGATTTTTATACTACCTTGTGGCCAAGTTTCAAGTCTCTAGCTCTTACGGTTTGGGCTGCACGATGCGTTTTAGCGGAGAAGAATAATAATAATAATAATTAAAGCTGCAAGCAGCATTTATCGGGGTTCAAGCATTTAAGGCCTTTAAGCACATAAGCATTTAAGACATTAAGATTTATTTAGAAAGCTTTTAACCACTGAAATAATAGATGGAAAAGTCCATTTACAGCCAATACAGGCAATTTACCATAAGAAAAATATGGTTTTCAAAGCTTTTTAACAGTTATAGCGCCACCTATGGTCCGATCTCCATAATATTTTGCATGGTTATTAATGATGTTATGTCACATATGCTCACCAATTTTTGTGAAGTTCTGAGTTTTTATATATGATTTATAGGCTTTTGAGTGTATTTTGCCACACCCATTTTATAAATGACCCTATTACAGCCACCCAAATGCAAAAGTTCAACTTTTTTTTCGATAATTATTGATCTAGAGAGTCCAGAGAATTGCCCTAAACTGGTCTGGTTCCGATCGGGCAAAAAACCTAGGACTAGTTCGCAAAAGTAGGTTTTTAACATATTCGCGAATAATTAATGAATGGTTTGATTGACATTAGTGGTTCTTGAGGCTAAGTTGTTGAGCATGAGCAGATCTATCAAATGATATGCATTTTGTGACGATAAGTGTAACACCACGTGATTACAGAGCCATAAAACTCGTTAGCGCCAACTAGTGGCCGATTTCTTTCAAAATTCTTACAGACCTTTAGGGCCATGAGTCGAACATGCCCATCGAGTTTCGTTCCGATCGGCCTCCGTTAACCTTGTCTAATAGGTGCTCAAACTTCATTGGCTGATGGCGGCCATGTTTTTTGAGATACACTAATGTCCTCATAGACATACATGGCACCTTGGACCAAGACACTGCATACCAATTTTCAAGTCAATCGGACTAACGGTCAGGTGGTTATAGCCCATTTTATGTTTTTTTAATGTTATAGCGCCACCATGTGGCCAATCGCCGCGATTATTTTACTGTGACCTCAGATTGACCTCTTACACATGTGTACCGAGTTTGGTGAAGATACCTCATTTACTTCTGGAGTTATAGCCATTTTAGTAAAATAGGCTCCGCCTTCTTCAAACGTTTTGGCGCCCCTTAGCGACCGTGAATCGAAATTTCAACTTTTTTTCGATAATTATTGATATTCAGACTACTGTGAACATTTCTGCACTGGTTTGGTTCCGATCGGGCGAAAAACCAGGGACTAGTTCGCAAAAGTAGGTTTTGGACAAAATCCAAAATGGCGGAAAAATTTGCATACCGGAAATAAAATACCTCCTATATTTCTTGTTCGGCTTGAGCCAAGGATTCCAATGATGTATGACACTTGAAGCTGAGACAAATGGTTATTGAGATATGAGCAAAATAGTGATTTTTTTTTGTTTTTTGCGCTATAGCGCCACCTATTGGCCAATCGGACTCATACTTTGATAACCTCTCCTCGATTTTTATACTACCTTGTGGCCAAGTTTCAAGTCTCTAGCTCTTACGGTTTGGGCTGCACGATGCGTTTTAGCGGAGAAGAATAATAATAATAATAATAAAAATCCTTACAATTACAATAGGGTTTCAGCACTTCGTGCTTGAACCCCTAATAAAAATCCTTACAATTACAATAGGGTTTCAGCACTTCGTGCTTGAACCCCTAATCAGTACAATTACAATAGGGTTTCAGCACTTCGTGCTTGAACCCCTAATTAAAGCTGCAAGCAGCATTTAGCGGGGTTCAAGCAATTAAGGCCTTTAAGCACAAAAGCATCAAAAGTTATTACGTTTTATTTAGCAAGCATGACATAATAGACGGAAAAGACCATTTACAGCCAATACAGGTAGTTTACCATGGGAAATATATGGTTTTAAAGCTTTTTAACAGTTATAGCGCCACCTATGGTCCGATCTCCATAAAAATGTCCATGTTTCCTTAGCATGTTATGTCACGTATGCTCATCAATTTTTGTGAAGTTCTGAGTTTTTATTAAGGATTTATAGGCTTTTTAGTGTATTTTGCCACGCCCATTTTCTAAATGACCCTATTACAGCCATCCAAATGCAAAAGTTCAACTTTTTTTCGATAATTATTGATCTAGAGAGTTCAGAGAATTGCCCTAGACTGGTCTGGTTCTGATCGGGCGAAAAACCAGGGACTAGTTCGCAAAAGTAGGTTTTAAACATGTTTGCGAATATTTAATGAACGGTTTGATTGACAGCAGTGGCTCTTGAGGCAAAGTTGTTCAGCATGAGCAGATCTATCAAATGATATGCATATTGTGTTGATGTGTGCAACACCACGTGATTACAGAGGGTGTAAACCTTGTTAGCGCCAACTAGTGGTCGATTTCTTTCAAAATTCTTACAGACCTCTAGGGCCATGAGTCGAACATGCCCACTGAGTTTTGTTTCAATCAGCCACCGTTAACCTTGTCTAATAGGTGCTCAAACTTCATTGGCCGATGGCGGCCATGTTTTTTTAGATACACCAATGTCCTCATAGACATACATGACACCTTGGACCAAGACACTGCATACCAATTTTCAAGTCAATCGGACTAACGGTCAGGTGGTTATAGCCTGTTTTATGTTTTTTTCATGTTATAGCGCCACCATGTGGCCAATCGCCGCTATTTTTTTACTGTGACCTCAGATTGACCTCTTACACATGTGTACCGAGTTTGGTGAAAATATCTCATTTCGTTCACGAGTTATAGCCATTTTAGTAAAATGAGCTCCGCCTCCTGCAAACGTTTTGACGCCCCTTAGCAACCGTGGATCGAAATTTCAACTTTTTTTCGATAATTATTGATAACCACACTCCAGAGAACATGTATGCACTGGTTTGGTTCCGATCAGGCAAAAAACCAGGGACTAGTTCGCAAAAGTAGGTTTTGGACAAAATTCAAAATGGCGGAAAATTTTTCCAGGCGGAAATGAAATCGGAGATATACATTTTGTCCGTCTTGAGCCAAGGATTACAGTGATATAAGATACTTGAGTCTATGACAAACGGTCTAGGAGTTATGGCTGATTTCATACTTTTGCTTGCTGTAGCGCCACCTATTGGCCAATCGTTGTCATACTTTGATAGGTTCTCCCCAAATTGAGGACTACCATTTGGCTGAGTTTCAAGTCTCCAGCATTTACGGTTTGGGCTGCACGATGCGTTTTAGGGGAAAATAATAATAATAAAAATCCTTACAATAACAATAGGTGTTCAGCACTTCGTGCTTGAACCCCTAATAAAAATCCTTACAATTACAATAGGGTTTCAGCACTTCGTGCTTGAACCCCTAATAAAAATCAGCACAATTACAATAGGGTTTCAGCATTTCATGCTTGAACCCCTAATAATACTTGGGCCCTAATAATAATAAATAATCCTAAGGAAAACAATAGGGCTTTCGCCCTTTCAGGGCTTAGGCCCAAATGATAGAATTATCATTTTTGGATGAACTATCCCTTTAATTTTACAAACACTTTTACAAATCCCTTTAACTTTCAAACACACTGGTCACAATAAGAGATAAAATAAGATGTAAGCCAAACACACACAGAGACATGAAGAATCAGCATATGAATCTCAACAACGATGATAAAAACATTCTTGCTGCAATGCATGCTGGGAGTCATGGATAAGTTTTGACCTGTGCTGGTACCCAGCATTAGCCTGGTTAAAACCAGACCATTCTCAGTAGTAACTGAGTTATGGTCTGGCAAAGCTTCATTAATAACTCATTTCCAAAGGGGCGTCACCAACGGACGTCGCTCAAATGCCTCTGGGCGCAATTGGATAGACCTAAAACCAATCAGAGTGATCATCATCGTGTAAAGCCCGCCTCAACGTTTCTGATTGGTGCCTCGATTTCGATGGATTAGAAATGGGCTTGAATGGGCTCTTTACCAGACTACTTGCAGAGCAAATCTAAATTTGCCGGAAGTTGTCTGGGTTTTCCCAGGCTAACCCAGCATGCATTGCCAAATGAAACTTTTAATGTCACCATCGTTGAGTATCATATGCTGATTCTTGATGACTGTGTGTGTTAACGATAAAATAGATCAGAATGATTAATGCGCAATGTGTTTGATTGCAATGCTTGCAGTTGCACTAAATTAAAAGTCAGGTTAATTCATTTGATTTGCTGAAACTGCCTGCCTTAAAAAGGCCACTTGCCATTTCAGTTGATAAACTAATATAGAGTTCTAATAATGTGAACATATTATACAGCAAACTTGTAGAATATTTTCTCACAAATGCCTTGTATATTTTTCTCGCACAAACACAAGTACATACTGTAACTACAACTGCTTGAATCTGCTGCAACGAATCTCAAACACTGTTTTTCGCTTACAAGTGACAGTTTTGCGCGCTCTCCCTTTTGCACCATTGATAAATGTGAAATGTGGAGCAAAAGTGAGTTGTGCATCTGTAGAGGCAGTGGGCGGAGCCTACATGAATATTCATGAGTTTCCCGGGCATGTGCGCAGATCTGATCATTTAGTTCACGCTCCTCGTTTCTCAGCAGGTTTAATGGATTATTTAAAAAAAGGTGAATATAGGTTCAGCGCGAACTTAAACTACAATTGTGTATCGTTTCGTAGAGTTTATAATGTTTTTATTAATTTGCACGTTTTGTGCATTCATCAATGACTGAATGATTGCAGGCATTCACTTCGTGTAGGCCTATATAAAGCACAGCAAACTTCAACTCGTCGTATAAATTGCACCTTGCAAAGCTTTAAAACTGTGTCTTTTACTAATTGTTATCATTTGTTGATTGCAATAAAATAAACAGTTTATTAAATTTAGTAACAACCCACATAGTAAAATTGATGTTATAAAATCAAGGGTCAAGAACCCAACTAAAGCAAACACTAATCACCATCGTGGTGACATCAAATGAAACTCAATAAATCATCATATAAACCTCTGCTAATTCTCAATAACAACTTTTGTAGACTACTAACAGAAATGAAGTCAGTCTGGTTAAAGTCTGGTCTGGTCTGGTCAGTTTTTATCAGGTATAGTAAAGTCAGTCTGGTTAGTAATAAGTAAAGCTGGTAATGCTGTTCTCTTACGAGAGGTTCTCTCGTACTGCGTAATAGCTTACGCTAGGGGAAAAACTCTTTTCCACGAGATATTGAAGCCAAAAATTATCCTTAATTTTGTAATAATGTAAAATGCGTTGCGGCAGCATGCAGACATGGGCGAGACGGCTCACGCGCCCATTGGCTGCTCTGCAGGCAACTGCACCAGCCTATCGAGAGAGGCCCCTCATGACGTCAGATCCAATGAGGGCGCTTTGCGCCCACTGCGTCACGTCCCGCCGAAACGGGTGGGGGCTCGGTCTATAAATAGGGAAGAGAGAGGCTGGTCTACTGATTTTTCATCTCTTCAGCGAAGCTCACGCATCGCTGGATCCCGAGAGGAAGAAGCCGCGCCGCCTGATAAGCCTTCTGCGGGACGAGCCTCTGCATCTGAAGCTGCTGGTCGACCACTCGCCGCCTTCAGTCGCCGTTCCTGCTCACGCTTTCCGGCGTATATATCCTTTTTCTCTGCTGTGTGTGCTCGCCGCCGCGACACACACTCCCTTCACAAAAAGAGCCGAGCGTCTTTTTAAAGCACATCCTGTGGCTCATGCCGAGCTCCACTCAGCGACGGGGACCACCACGTCATCTGTGTTTCCTGCCTGGGTGAGGATCATGCAGCTCTCGCGCTCTCCGAAGGCGGCTGCCCTCGTTCCTCGACGCCCCCGTCTCTCCCGCTGGCCTCTTCGGATCTTCTGTCAGAGACTTCGCGGACAGATTCGCAGAGGTTCAGAAAACTTCGCAGGCCATGAAGCATTTTCTGCCCAAGCGCTCCAGCTCCGCAGCAGGTTGCTCTAAACAGCCGTCTGCTCACAGCTCACAGCTTCACAGCGCCGCCAGACCCGGGACCCGAGACCGCGCTCTTGCTCCACCGGCCGCCGCCCCCCTGCGCGTGGGCCCCGGCCGAAGATTGAGTTGAAGCCCGAGGCCTCAAAACCTTCCTAGCCAGCCTAGGGAAACGACGGTGTTTAAGTCCCGCCGCGGCCGGACTTCCACCAAAACTTCTCGCTCGTTTAGTTCCAGTAATTGCAACTGTCCCAGTGCGCTGCAGTAAACACAGCCCGCTTGCCTGCACACAAACGCCGTTTTTACGGCGACCAAGATAAATCCCATAAAGAGTGTATTTTCTGGTATTCCGGCCACGGCCGATGGTGTTATGAGTGTAGTAAAAATGCCCACTGCCCAGTGCTCATTCCTACACACAAGCACAGCCCGTCACACACGGCCCGCACAAATAAAATCGACCCATGTCGATTGTGCACTAGATGTAGTGAATGTGCCCACAACCCAGTGCCCACTAACACTACACACTGCATGTCCCACGGTTTCTGTAAAAACGAAACCAACGTTCTCAGCGTTATGAATGGGCCCGCTATCCCGCGCCCTCATTCGCTCACAGACATGACAAACCCTACGGGTCTCGCCCCGCTCACTCTCTCTCAGCATACCGCTATAGGAGAACAGCTTATGTTACAGCACACCTACGCTCTCTGCTCACCACTAGGTTGCGTCCAGAGCCCAGATATCATTCTACCCCTAGCTACTCACGCGAGTGCATGGGCAAAGCTGCCCGGGGTATCAGAGTTGGTGCTGAACATTATAAAAAGAGGCTATTCGCTACAGTTTGCTCGACGCCCGCAATGTCACGCGGCGCGAATGGAAACTACGGTGAAAAAGGAAGTAGCACACCTACTTCGAGCCGAAATAGCGAAGCTGTTGAGCAAAGGGGCCATAGAACCCTTATCACAAGCTCAGAGCAAAGGGGGCATGTACAGCAGATATTTTCTGGTACCCAAGAAAGACGGGGGTCTCAGACCCATTCTAGATCTAAGACAGCTGAACAAAGCACTTCTGAAACGACGGTTCAGAATGCTCACAACCAGGAAAATCCTCTCGCAAATTCGCCAAGGGGACTGGTTTATGTCGATAGATCTGAAAGACGCTTATTTCCAAATACAAATAGCGTCACGTCACAGGCGATTTTTGAGATTCGCCTTCGAGGGCCAGGCATATCAATACACAGTCCAGCATGCGAGTTCTGAATTATTTGGACGACTGGCTGGTTCTAGCTCGATCACACTCAGAGCTCATAGAACACAGGACCATATTACTCGATCATCTCGAGAATCTGGGTCTCAGAATCAATTGGGCGAAGAGTTTGCTGTCTCCCAGTCAGACAATATCTTTTCTGGGTACAGAACTGAACTCGCTGTCTATGACAGCACAACTATCGCCACAGCGCAGAATAAACATTCAGCGCATGACAAAAAATTTTCACCACGGCGCCTTGGTCCCGCTCAAAAAGTTTCAAAAGATGCTGCGTCTCATGGCTTCAGCATCCCCAGTGCTTCAGCTGGGTCTGCTCCGCATGCGCCCGCTGCAGTTCTGGCTGAAAGCGCGAGTACCGCGCCGAGTGTGGACCTCTGGTCTCTTACGCCTCAAGGTCGATCAGAAATGCATCTCAGCTCTGAAACCTTGGACAGCGACCGATTGGTACCGGTTAGGTGTAAACCTGGGGACTTCCTCGAGTGTGAAGGTGGTGTCTACGGACGCCTCAACCTCAGGGTTTTGGGGAGCGCTGCTCGAGGGCAGACCGTTCTTCGGCCAGTGGTCAGAACGGGAAAAGCTTCTACACATAAACTGCCTGGAAATGGTGGCAGTCGACAACGCGCTGAGGCGCTTTTGCCCCCAGATAAAAGGACACCACGTCCTGGTCTGTTCGGACAACATGTCAGTGGTGGCTTATATAAATCGCCAGGGAGGTGTCAAATCCAGAACCCTTCACAGGCTGACGGAACGCCTTCTGATCTGGGCTCAGCACTACCTGCGCTCGCTGAGAGCAGCGCACGTGCCGGGTCACCTGAATGTAGGACCAGACAGACTGTCCGGGAACATTGTTCCTGCAGGAGAATGGTCTTTACATCCGCTGACAGTCCAACTGCTGTGGGAAACATTTGGCAGAGCGAAGATAGACCTGTTTGCGTCTCAAGAAAACGCTCACTGTCCGGAGTTTTTCTCCAAGAGCAGGGATGCGCTGGCCCACGTCTGGCCCCGCTGCCCGCTCTATGCGTTTCCCCCTGTCACGCTCTTACCACAGGTATTGGAGCGGATCAGGGAAAGCGGATGCCCAGTGCCACTCATAGCTCCATTTTGGACGAACCAAGCCTGGTTCCCAGTTCTGATGCAGCTGACGAGTACCGCCAATTCAGTCAATAGACCTCAAACACTTATCGTTCAAAACAGTGTTTCTTCTGGCTCTCGCTTTAGTAAAGCGCATAGGGGACTTGCAAGCGCTCTCAGTAAGCGCGACGTGTATGGAGTTTGGGCCTAATGACTCAAGAGTCATACTCAAACCAAGGCACGGGTACGTTCCAAAATCCTTCAACACACCGTGTAGGGCACAGGTGATTTCCCTGTTGGCCCTGCCGGTCCCTGAAGAGGAAGGGGACGCGGGCTTCCTTTGACGTGACGCAGTGGGCGTGAAGCGCCCTCATTGGATCTGACGTCATGAGGGGCCTCTCTCGATAGGCTGGTGCAGTTGCCTGCAGAGCAGCCAATGGGCGCGCGAGCCGTCTCGCCCATGTCTGCATGCTGCCGCAACGCGTTTTACATTATTACAAAATTAAGGATAATTTTTGGCTTCAATATCTCGTGGAGTTTTTCCCCTAGCGTAAGCTATTACGCAGTACTCGTTCCCTCTCTAGAGAGAACCGAGGTTACGTTAGTAACCGAGTACGTTTGTGCAGTTTTTAATCCTCCTCTGCTGAGATCTTCAGAGATCTTGTGTCACATGGGCACATAACCACTCTGTGGGAGGCAGAATTATTGCTGGTTTGTAGGGGATCAAATACTCAATCAAATGCTAATCATTTTATAACCTTTATATAATAAACCTACCTTAAAAACTATAGACCCTTCCTTTCTTTGTAAGTGGGCAAACTTACAAAATCATCAGGGGATCCGATCATTATTTTCTCCACTGTATATTTGTTCCGTATAAAAGTTATTTCTCAAAATAAATTAAATATTTGCTTAATCAACAGGGGAAACAAGGACTGTGGACAATCAAAACCATCATTACAATAGGAAAATACTGAAAAAGACAAAGAAAAAATGAATAATCTGTTTCACAAACTTCATCTTGACGTCAGCCGTCTCAATAACCTGAGACCAGCAGATGTTCTTCAGATAACTACACATTCTTTACAGTCCAATGAGTCTTGTGCTGAGGAAGAGCTGGTTCAGACTTTCCTTCAAAAACTATTGATGATGAACTACAGAGCAAGATACATCAAAATTAAAGAGACCAGTAAACAGGATCAAACAAAACAGGGAGACTCCTTGAAAACCAGGAGTGAAAATGTTCATGATGTTTTTGAAATAATGTCTTTGTCAAACAAAGGAACAAATCGATCTGATCAAATTCACCCGATGGATGTTCAGATGGCTGTGTTTCTTTGTGCTGATGATTTCCTGAAGCAGCTGATGGTCACTAAACTGTCTCAGTGTCAGTACGCTCTGCCTCTGCTTGTTCCTAATCCATTCACACAACAGATTGAGTTTCCTCTCTGGACATTCAGACAAATCAACAAGAGCTGGAAGACGAGAAACCCCAACGATGAAACCATCAGTCAAACCCAGCTGATCTACAAGGCACAAACTCCAATGGTGTCTTTCTTCAGGTTTGACTCTGTGTCTTCATCCAAGTCTGAGCTGATGAACAGTCTGATCAATGAGAAACACAACACATTCTTCCACAGGAACTGCCCAGGCAGCAGCAGAACCAGAGTTCTGATGGATGGAGTGGTGGAGATCGCCTGGTTCTGCCCCTCTGGGAAAAACACGGATAAATTCAATGACTGTGTTGCGTTCTGTAATCTACACGGGGATGCAGGAGACCATGAGAAACAGCGGCTGATCCTCACTGAAATGTCCTCAGTCAATGTTGTCCTTCTAACACAACTGGAAAGAAATTCCAGAAGTGCAGAAATAATCCAAAACCTGTTTACAAACACGAAGCCACTCATATTTCTTTTCACTGAGGATGAATCTGCTATGATTGAGACAGGCAAAGGAAAATACAAGATTGGAATGAAAGACAGAAATCAATCAGAAGTATCTGAAGATCTCAGAAGAGCTATAAATGATTGTCTCTCAGAATCATCTTCCACTTTCAGACTTGAAGATTTGTCCAAACACACAGACATCAGAGTAGATGAGAAAGATAATGAAGACTGCAGCAGAGGAAGAAATGCAGCACAGCCGATGATTAGTTTGCTGGTGAAGAAAGATCTGATAGGAATCAAAGAATCAATTCTGCCTCATCAGGGAAAACTGTGGCATCAGTGGAGTCAGAAGAACAAAGAACTAAACCGACCTCGAGGAGATGAAATAGAAACGGAAATCAGTAGAAAACAAACTGAGCTGAAGGAAATCCGTAAACAGCAGCATGAATCTAACATCAGTGAGTTTATGAAGCTCTTCATTAGACAAATGAACTCACATGATAAACATGAGAAGATGTTTTTCATTAAGTGGCTCGGAAACCTCCTGGATGAATATACTTCAGCTGATCTTTCTCTTATACATCACAAATATGATGAAAAGTGGTCAACAGTCTTAAAACTGAAAGAGAAACATGATCAATCTAAACAACTCATAGATGAACAAACTGAACTTGAGAGAATATCTGAGGATCTTCAGGCTGCAGGCTTTGGTTTGGAGCACATCATGAGGGAGATCGGTCAGATCTATGAATCATGTTCATCTGTGAAGGAGGAGAAGAAAGACCTGCAGGTTCAATTCTCTTCTCTCTCGAGTCTTGCAGCAGAGATGATGATCTCTGGATTTCCACTGGAGCTGATGGATGGAGATGCTGTTCATGTTCCTCTGATCTGGATCTCTGCTGTTCTAGATGAACTCGTAAAGAAACTGGGAGACCAGAGATTCTTTGTGCTGTCAATTTTAGGGATTCAGAGCTCTGGGAAATCCACCATGCTGAACGCCATGTTTGGACTTCAGTTTGCCGTCAGTGCTGGCAGGTGCACCAGAGGAGCGTTCATGCAGCTGGTCAAAGTCTCAGACGAGATGAAAACACAAATTAAATCTGACTATATTCTGGTTGTTGATACTGAGGGTCTTCGTGCTCTAGAACTGGCTGGAAAATCAACAACACATCATGACAATGAATTGGCCACATTTGTTGTAGGTCTTGGACATCTGACCTTGATCAACATCTTCGGAGAAAACCCATCTGAGATGCAGGACGTTCTTCAGATTGTTGTTCAGGCCCTCATGAGGATGAAGAAGGTCAGACTGAATCCCAGATGTGTGTTTGTGCATCAGAACGTCTCAGACGTCACAGCTGGAGAGAAAAACATGGAGGGAAGAAGACGACTGCAGGAGAAACTGGATGAGATGACTAAACTCGCTGCTAAAGATGAAGTCTATGATGCAGATCGTTTCAGTGATATTATTAGATTTGATGTCCAGAATGATGTGAAGTATTTTGCTCAGCTCTGGGAGGGAAGCCCACCCATGGCACCACCAAACCCAAACTACTGTGAGAATATTCAAGACCTCAAGAAGACTATTATATCTCATGCCTCACAATCAGATGGAATAAAGTCGAAAGACTTAAAATATCGTATTAAAGATCTCTGGGAGGCTTTATTGAATGAACGATTCGTCTTCAGCTTCAGAAATTCTCTGGAGATTTCAGCCTACAGGAAACTTGAGACTGAATACAGCAAGTGGTCCTGGAGTCTTCGCAGCGCCATGATGGAAACTGAGAATAAACTGCACAACCTAATAGAAAATAAACAAATTCATGAGGTTGAGGAAACTGATCTTCAAAGAGAACTGAAGAAAACAAGTGAAGAAGTGAAAAAATCAATGAAGGAATTCTTTGAGAAAGATACAGATAAAGATATGCTGATTCAGTGGAAAACATCATTTGAGCTCAAGATCAAGGATGTTCAGGTAAACATTGTGAGAGAAACAAAGAGGAAATTAAATGAGGTTCTTCAGCAGCGAGACCTGAAGAAAAAGATTGATGATGAGAGGAAAAAGCATGAAGACACTCTCTATAAAAAGAGTGAAGAACTTGCCTTAAAATTCAAAGACAAACGTAACGATGAAGAAACACTGAAGAAAGAGTTTGATTTGTTTTGGAAACAGTGGATGAAGATGATCATCACAGACAATCCAAAAATCAAAGACATTGATATAATGAGAGATGTGAGAGAGATCCTCAGTAAAGTGTATGAAAGTGCTTCTGTAGACCACTGGAGAGAGAGCAGTGAGAACAAAAACATTTTCACTCTGCCAAGTTATTCAGATTATGCTATTTACAAAACGTCTACAAAAGGAAAGCTTGAGGCTGTAAAGGAATTTGGCAAAAAAATGTTTGCATTTGGAAGTACTCAAACTCTGTCTCCAGAAGATGAAGCACAAATAAGATCATTAGTCGCAGATGTTGCTCAGAAGACAAACGAAATGATTAAGTCATTTAAAATTTCAAAGATGGGCTACAACAAGAGCTACATTCAACAAGTTACAGATTACATCAAGGCAAGAATATTAGCACACGAGGAAGGAGTAAAATATGTGTTCAAGAATGAATTCTTCATGGATTTGTCTTACTCCATCTTTCAGAAAGAAAAAGAGATGATCACTGAACAACAGAGACTGTTCAGGGAAGCCAATGATCCTGTTCTCTATTTGCAGAAGAAGAGAGAGGAGTACTATAGTATTTTCCAGAAATACTGCAATGGATCTACTTCAGCTGCAATTTTTGGTGAGATCATCTGTCAGAAACTTAAACAGCCCATTGAGCAGAGCGTCTACAAGAAGACTGCCAAAGATCTGACAGATGAAATTAAATCAAACTCTGCAGCACTGAATGGAAACAGATCAAAGCTGGAGAAACATATCCTGAAGGTGCTGGCAGAAAAGGAGGATTTTGACAAATACATGAACTACATTCATAATCCCAGAGATCACTTCGAGAGCTTCATCAGAGATGAAGTCAGTCGTTACATCAATGATAAGTTCAGTGTCAGTGTTTTACCCAAGATGAAGGAGAACATTAAACTCCTGCAGCAGAAAATAATAAAAGCAGCACGTGAATCTACTGAATATGTTCAAGCGAAGAAAGGAGATGTTGGTTTGTGGATGAAGAATTTCACACAGAAGTTCTCAACTGATCTGATCTTCTCTGAACAAGACCTCAGTGGAGTGAAACATCATGATGTTGAGGATTTCAACATCCTAAAAGATGTGATAACACAAGAACTTCCTGCTATAATGTCTGACATCAGCAGTAGATTCAACACAAATACATTTCCTGTAAAGCTGGACCACAATTTCAGACCAGATAAGATTCTGATTGATTCCTTATGTAAGTGCTGTTGGGTTCAGTGTCCGTTCTGTAAAGCCATCTGCACCAACTCCATAGAAAAACATGAGGATAAACCACACTACGCTGATCACAGTGTTTCTATCCACAGAATGAATGGAATATCAGGGTGGTATTTCAGGAATACAACAAACTTGTCTACTGGGATCTGCACATCATCTGTAGCAAGCAACGATCGATCATTTCACCCTGATGCCTCAGATAAATCAGTCCCATATAGACAATACAGAACAGCAGGAGGAAAATATGCAAAGTGGAGCATCACCCCTGATCTCTCTGAGCTGCCCTACTGGAAGTGGTTTGTGTGCAGATTCCAGAAAGATCTGGAAAAACACTTCAAGAAAACATTTGAGGGTTGGGGTAAGATACCAGATGCATGGAGAACATGCACAAAACAGGAGGCTATTGAGAGTTTGGATAAATACATCTAAATAAAATCAGTTTAAAGATCTTTGATTTGAAGTTTGAAAAAAAATTGTTTATGTTCATCACCACAGTGAATATGCTATCAATTCATTATACTTTACAGTAGTTTAAATAGTTTATTTACAACAAAAGTGATGGTTAATATGTGGTACATTTGTTATTTGCAAACTAGTCTTCACTGGTAGTGGCAAACCTGTAACAAACCTTTATTTAACTGACTGTTTGAAAGACACTTCTGTGGCAAACCAAGTGGCATCATTGAAGACTTTCAGATGCAAAGATAATGTACATGTAAAAACAAATATAATAATAATAATTATGGACACACTTGCAGCATGTTTTCCAGAATTGTGATGAAGAAGTTGTGAAGTCGGACACTTTCTACTTTCTGTAGAGTCACCTGATCTACATTAAAGTCACACAGTTTGTGTTCATGCAGGCGAAACCAAAAGCCTTTGCTTAACTTTTAAATTGCCGCTACATTTTCTTGCCAATACACACCTGAGCAGAATGTGGTTTCTAAGCTGAATTTGTGCATGTGTTTAAAAATGTGTGCAGTCATGTAATCCACAGATTATTTCATAAAGTATATGAGGATACGGGGTGTGATATACGATCATGTTGTGCATGTAAATGATACCACTTTAGATCTTATATAAATCTTACATATTTGATTCTACATGTAGTAATATTGTGTAGTCAGCAGAACTGACTGAAAGGTGTTAGATTAGGAATGATATGTTAATGGTTGTTGTTAAAGCATTCAAAAACAAAATGTAATCATGTATCCTATACACTGTTAACCCTTGGGAGTAAAAAAATGCAAAATTCTGACAGTATCATACCATTTTCCATTAAAACAGTAATTTACCTTAAAAAGCAATGCATTCTGGGTTATATTTGTCATTTTCAAGAAAATAGCCTACAGGAATATACTGTGAACTAGATTAAAAAAGTTTGTAGACAAACTTTACGTTGGCATGAAAAAGCTTTGCCAGAAAGTTTGAAGAAGTTTTAAAAGCTTGAAGATTTTTAGTTTTAATTAGTTCAAGTTTTAGTTTAGTAGTTTAGTTAAATATTATTGCCTTATTATTGCCTTTATTGTCATTGCATATAACAACGAAATTTAAAATGCACTTCCCATGGTGGTAACACATAATATGACAAAACTACATTAATACATAAATACATTATAAAAGAGAACAGATAACATGATAAAATAGCTAAAATATAGTCATTAAAAATTCAGAGCAGTCTAAATGCTCATGAGTTCAGGTATTTTATAGCATTTGGATAAAACCTATTCAAAAGTCTTGAGGTGTGACCTCAAGTAATAGTACATAGAATGGCAGCTGATGGAGTAAGGAAATGATATTGTAAGAACAGCAAAAGTGATTGACGTGTGTTGTCACAGTAACCAGGTGAAGGTAATGAGGACATTTAATTACTACATTATGAGACACAATTGCCCTGCTCCCTCCAAAAATGGACAAAAATGCAAATTCTACAAGAGGGTAAAACATTCCCCCACACAATCAAAATAAATCTATTACGATTGTCACTTTAGACAATCACTCATGCAAGATTACTTTTTATTTAAATTTTTCCCCTAGCGTTGAGCATTACAGCCAATCACACTCGACTCTGTTGATCTAATGATGCAATTGCCAATCAGATGAGTTGAAAAGTGCAGATACGATGTAAGATATTAATTCATAATCCTTTTGTTTTTTCATGCTACTCAAATAACAATGTCTTGATTTTCTAATGCGTAAAAAGCAATTGATTAATTCATAAACGGTTCTTGTCATAAAAGAATGACATTTTCCCTCCACAAAAAAAAACGTTTAATGCATTCTTTTAATCGACAGTAATAATTATTACAATATCACGAGCAATAATCGACAATAATGACGTTTTTTCCAGTTACTAGGCAAAAAAGCTGTCAAAACCGCCACTAGATTACAGCAAATCACTTTTATTGAGTGAGTCTGAGATTTAACCGATTCAATAATATTAGAAAAGCATCCCAGTATGCTCCTAATGAAGCTGGTTGAGAAGTGTGTAAAAGGTATAAAATAAAAAAGTTATTATTTACATAGGCTACTTTGATTTTAGTTATTAAATGTATTATTTTGACTGCTTAAGATTTTTATTAAGATTTTTTTCTTTTTTCTTTATTTGAAAGTATATTGGGTTGGATTAATGAAAATTAAGATAAATTCTAAGAATGTTCCTTAAGAAAATTCTTAAGCGCTCAGATATTTTCTTAAAAAACATCTTCATTTTGATTTCCTTAAGAAGAAAATGAAAGGCTTTCTTGTTACTTGTGTTACGATCCACCCAGTCTAAGATAAGGGAAAGCAACATTAAAGTAACTAAAATCAACAAAACAAATGGCTCCAAAAGTTACACCTAAAACAACAGAAATGTGGTACAACAAAATGTATTGATGTAACACAAGTAAGGAAGTTTAAAGACTTCAGGAGTGGGGCAAAAGCCCAAAGAAAATACATATAGAAAATGCCTCTAACTGTAGGGATCAAATCTACACTTACCTTAAAGAAAGTAAAAGGAAATCAACAACAAACTAATTCCCTGACTCCCTCTCTAGTTTAAACAGGAGAAAAGAAGGGGCATCCACTCCCTAGAACCTCCAAGTTAGGTATATTTACAATATTTACAAGAGAAACAGAGAAAATAAGGTTAACAGTTGGTTTCACAACAGCAAAAAGGTGTCTACTTCAGCGTAGCACTATTAGACAAGGTGACAACAACAACAAAAAAAATACAATTTGCACCGTTTGTCCATGTTAACAAACAATTTCAAAAAACTTGTAATACATTTTTTGTTTGTCTTGATGCAAGTAATCAACTCAATAATTTCCATGGTGATATCTAAAGGTTAAAATCTTTACCCTATTCACGTGAGAAAAAGAATGAATAGGCGATATTTGGGTCTTTTTCGAAACTTCCCCCTAATGGGATTCTTCTGGGCTTTTTTTTTTTCTTACTCAGGACATATTGAGGATACAAAATCAGTTGAGTTTGCTTCTGTTGCAATTTGTTCAACCTTTTTTCATAAAATGACTGGACTAGTTATCAAGAAATAACAGACCGCATTCTACATTAGAATTCAACCAAATGTAATAAAGTTAAACAAATGCTGAGAAAACTCACATCATACATTCAATAAGATTAATGCAAGAGCAAACTAAATACACTAATATGTGTCAATAAGTTCAGTATGATTGCACAAAATCTCATCTCAACACTTTTGATTAATGCCTACGCAATTATTAATTTTGTCATTTCATTTGAATATCAACATTTGTAAGATTTTGTTATTTTTTTATGTAATTCTGTAATTCATGGGGGTATTTATTCACTGTAAAAAAAAATTACATCCCCAAGTCCAAAATTTCAAGTGACCGATAACATCTAAATTTTTCAATTAGTCTGACATATTATTTCTCATTGAGCCAATGTTAACAGACTATTGCAACAAGAATTTCACCTGGGCCAATTGAAAAATGTTGATGTTATCGGTCACTTGAAATCTTTAATTTGGGAGGGTTAGAAATTTTTTACAGTGTTCAATAATTCCATTAATTAGATGAACAGGAAAACAGAATTTTCTAATTAGAGAAACAGGCTAAAAATAAATAAAATATGGATGATGATTTAAATAAACATGTAAATATACATATGCCTGTAGATAAAAAATGTAATTAATTTACCTTAGATGAATTTTACTGGGATTCTGATTTGTGTGTCATTAGTTATTCAATTATAACTAAATTTTATTTAAAATAGAATAGCTGAGCTTAGTATGTTACATTACATTGTAACATTGTCAGCCTTTTTACAATGTATATCAAATATTGTTCAAAGAAGTATTGATTTTTCTTCTTCTTTTCTATTGGATATAAGTGTGCAAATGCTTCTATTTCCTATAATAACACATTGGCTGATGCATCATTATCCTGCTCATGCTAAACTTATATTTAAATATGTTACAATTTTAAAAGTAAATGCACATTGTTCTTAAGTGCTGCATCTCCACCCCCCCCCCCCACCCCCACCCCTATTTTCCTGAGAATTAAATTCATGTTGACTCTATAATAATATGAGAGCATGCATATACTGTACAGAACAGCAGTTTATTTGTTTCATCTCTTCCACACAGCGATCATGTTTTCATGACCTCAAGATCTGCAGCTTCTGACCAGATTTAAAGCAGACCAATTATAAATCTACTTCTATTTCTCTTCTGTCATATTCAAGCCGGACAACTGTGGATTAGTCAGGATTAGTCCATTTCTGTATAAACAAAAACTTTATTAAAGTCTCGACTACAAAAAAAAACTGTTACTACACTGTTAACACACATTACCCTCTTGTGGCACACACCCCAATGACAGGACATGATGTCTCGCTGTATGGGATAACTGTCACAATGTATCCTGCCATTAAACTATTATAATGTATTTCAGTTTTACTGTGTTCAGTTGTTTACCCAACAGCTATTAGTAATTGTATATAAAATCTCTCTCACTCTCTCTCTCCTTCAAACACACACACACACAATCCTATAGAGCAAACCTGCAGAAACTCTCCACAAAGACACGCCATTAAAAGCATTAGACAGCGCCCTCTTCTGGATTGAGTTTGTCCAATACTTGTCCAAACTACAGTGTTGATGTCCTACTGTATCTTCTACACTGTAAAAAAATAAAAATAAATCGAAGTTATATATAAATAAATAAGTTTTACAAGAAAGTACTACTTCAGACTTACTTCAGAATATAACGTTTAATTGCCGTTTCTTTGTAATTATTTGTGAAATGTACAATCAATTTCTGAGTGAAAATAGTTTCAAAGTAAATCCAACAACGACCTGTGTTTCTAACAGTGTCATTGGTCAAATGGTTGTGTGTGAGAAAAATGAGCAGAAGACATGAAAGAATCCTTTTTACTTTACAATACTTTAGAATACTGATCCACATAGTCAGTAGTTTCTTTAGAAGGATGTAGTAACACTTGATTCATTACTAGTGGGGTTACCGTTATAAATTATGCATTATTCCTGTAGTTCTCTGGGAGGTATGAAGAAAAACGACCACATTCAACTGAGCGCTATTACTAATTTGTTCATCAGAGTGTGTTGTTAGTTAATAGTAGTTACTAGAATGTTAATAGTGCGTTACTCATCTGTTCCTGTGTAGTTATTCATTAATGAAGGAACAGTGTTATAAAGTGTTTCCTCCAACAGTCTTTCATTCAGAGCATCAGGAAATGTGAGGAGGCGTTCTGTATTGTAAGGATAGTTGGTACAGCATCAGTGGAGACGGCGGCACACATGGTGAGACTGGCACACAATCATGTTCCTCTCACGTCTCCTGACTTTACAGAGGTTTCAAACCGACTTCATCCACACACATGAAATGGTGATGTGATCCTCCAGCTCCAAGCTCCACTATTCTCTAAGAAAAAAGATAATTCATAAAGCAAATTATTCCAGTTGCATGTATGGTATAACAAGGCATTACAATAACAAATCTGTACCCGCACATACTGGATCTTTGCCTCCTTCATGATTTGTCTCCTTTATTCTGACATGGTTTCGTTTAAGGACTCTATCAATAGTTGTCAAACTCACACTGTTGATATTTCTAAATGTTCCCTGATCTTCAGTTCCTGCTGCTGGATTTCACACAGATCGTATTGTTTGCCACGACCATATCTACAATCAACACTGGAGATCTTTCCTCTGCCACCAGCAAACAAGCAAGTCAAAATTAACATTATGGGCCAGTTGTTCAAAAAGTTGAATCTAGATCAGAATGATCTGGATTTGGAAATCCCATGTTTTGCTATCCAGGATCAGCTAATCCATCTTACTTTTGTGCCGGTTTTTCAAAGCAAAATTGGATTGGATCACCCTGATCTGGATGTAAACATTTTCCGATTACCAAATCTGGATTACTGGTGCTCTACGGAACCCCCACAGGGACATGGTCATGTAAAAAATATGAGATAGGGTATATGCTTTTTTTTTTTAATATGCTTTTGCGTTCTCTCAGAAAAGTTTTGTATAGCGTTCACCAAAAAACTTTGTGTTCACTTGCAAAAATCTTTTGACTGGTTCATCTCTTATGATTGTGCCAGTGTAGTTTAGAAACAGTGATAACACACTTTGAATTAAATATAGCCTAATATTTTTGTTTGATTTTTACAGCTGTTTGGGGATTATTTAATGGCGCCAAAATCTCTTTTTTACTTTACAGTAGGCTACCGAAAGGCTTAATATGTAGCCTAATGTCTACTTCTAATGTATTATTTTAACAGTTAAGCTAATCAAAAGCAAAATAAAAATATGAGTGTGTGTGTGTGTGTAGGCTATATTACATGATACAAATGTTGTATTTTTGACCAATTTTAAAGTTTTACTACATTTTCTTCCTGGAATCCACCTTGAAATCCTACCCCCTGTTGGGATCAGGATAATCCTGTTTTTTTTTTTGGATCAAAGTTATCCAAATCCTACTGACAAGTTTTGAACAACACAAACTGAAGGTTTGATCCAGATTAAAACTAGGATTGGATTCATGATCTAATCTGATTTTAGATTCCTTCTTTCCCTTTTGAACAACCCATTTTCAAGATTTGATCCAATCCGATAATCAAAATCCGATCAGCTTACCTTTGAACAACTGGCCCTTCGACAGTCACAAAAATGGGATTGATGAAACATCTGCATTACAGTACAGTAAAGCTGAAATACACCGTGGCGTACAGTAACTGTGTTACAGTGTACGGCCACAGTGTTTCGACTCAGAATGTGTTGAACCCTTCATCCAGCCTCTCTACAGGACAAGCCATGATTGATCAAATGGTCAATAATAATGTGCCTTTGGCCTCTATGATCCATGCTTTCAAATATCAAGCATCTTTTATCGATGACTGAGGACTGATTGATGATTGAAGAGTTGAAGTTTCACACAGGTGCATTAGAGATTCATAATTATGCATGTACTTTCTATCAGCTGTGAATAGATGCTTTCCTTTTGTTCAACACAGTTCATCCAATAGAGTTTGGGGTCTTTCAGTGAGATCTGTGATAAATGTTTTGACAAAATGGTGTGAAAAACGTGTGAAACAAATGAAAAAGTGTTAAGACATTTGCCAGGGAAGACTTCTGCTGTGTTAAGAATGTGATGATGAAGTTCAACTGGATCCCAGTTTCATTAACCCCCTGAGGTCTACGGTATCGCCGGCGATACCAGCTCGCTTTTTTTTTATTAGTGTAAAAGAAACTCATAAATACTCTGTTGACTTTGATTTTCCATAGGAGTTTCATACATCAATCGATTCTGTTAAATGTGTATTATTTTTGTGTATACTCACAATAAAAACAAAGTGTTGTGCTTTTTGCCAAATAAAGAAAAATAAACACGAAGCGAGTTCTGCCTTCTCTCTGCCAGTGAAGTCCATTCTGAAACGCGTCCGAAAATGAACAATAACTGAGCGAATACTCAGTCAAACAGGCATACAGACACACAGGCATGAAGCTTGAATTCTCTTGTTTTAAATGAAGTAATTTATATAAAAAACAAATATTCTCATCTTGTGAAATCTGTATTAAAAGAGAGCGATTCCAGTCGACCTAATTACAGCTGATTCAGATGTAATGTGACTCCGCCCACGGAGAGCGCGCGCTATTCAAACGCAAATGGTTGAGGCAATCCTGTGAACGCCCCCATCAGCTCGAGAAAACACAAGTTTAATCAGATCATTACTTGTTTACACCGTCTTGCAGCGCTGTGAGGAATAATAGGCTACTAATGGAAAATGTCCCTCAGAAGTGCGGGTATATCGAGGAGCGAGCTGCGGAATACTAGTAAGTGTTTTCCTTCTCACGTGAATTTCTTCATGTGGGTTTCTGTTTATGAATGAATAAACGGCAGAGATGCGCGCTGTTTACCACAGCTGGCAAAGACAGTTTAAATTTAAATCGCGTGTGTGAATGAATGATGATGTTTTAGCAAACTGTATTGCTATACTGAGATGAGTAAAAAATCGACTGAATGTTGAAATAAAATGTAGGCTATTTGTATAAGCAACGTATTAAACTGCAAATTAACAATATGCCCTAATATTTCATGAAAACAACGTTACAGTCAGACGAAATATGAAAGACAACATTTTGTTGACTAGATTTGGGTACAGTTTTTACTGTAGAATATACTGCCACATCAAATAAGCTTTTGTTTAGCAATTTCTATAAAATACTATTTTTGTCAAAAATAAAGTCATCAACTAAGATGTTAGCTGTTCCAATGTTGGCTATATTCAAACTAATGAATACATAGATAAAATGTAGGCCTATAATCATTTTTTTTTTACAAAGAAAGAGTACACTTGAAATATTGTTGAAATTGTAATTATTGTTGTAATTGTAACCGTTTTAATAAAATAGCAAAACATATTTACAAGATAGATGTAAGCAAAATCTTAAATGGTCAATATAAGTCTTCTTCTAAATATATCTTTTGTCCTTGCATTGTGGCTCAGTCACTGTGTCACACCTGAGTGAATGGCTAATTATGCAGAGTGGGTGTATTCTAAGGTGTAAACCACTCCTCGTTCACGCCCCCTCGCATATTGGCTTTCCAAGCAAAACCTGTTTTACATCAATTTAAATCAATGTATGGTTTTATGTGAATGATAAAGCAAGACTATTTTCACATAATTTTGAAGAAAAAACTCTAGGCGAGGACATCCATTAGTCAAAAGTCTTATTGCCACATATTTACTATGTGTTTTGTGGCCTTATTTCAAAAACTTTAATTTTTAGTTTTTTCGATAACCACGCATAAACATTATTCTACCAGAAAGACTCGGGAGAGTTATTTCAATAAACCATACATTTATTGACAGCTCAGCAAGCTGATAATCTACAAAGTCATTTGGCGTAGGCCCCGTCCGTAGTGCATAATCCGAGAGTATCGGATCTGCAATTCCTGCCTAAAGATGAAGGCAGGGGCGCAGCCGACCCCCCTGGGAGGTATGGACGGGACCATCCTGGTGGTGGTGGGGAGGATGGGGGTAATCGTCGCTTCAGTATCTGCGAACTCAAACATGTGTAAGTACCGTGCTTTTATGCAGTGAGCATAAGAATATGATTGGATAGAAGTGAAGGCAATAAGTGACGTAGTAATTGAGTCTTCCCAGCAGAACTTATGCTAAAGCTTTCATTTCTCTCAAAAATGAAAACATCTACATACATGTGGCTCACATATTATTGTAGTCCTGTTTGTGCTATATAGAGTGAATTTACACCTTTGCCATTAATATGTTTATAAGCAACTGAAAAAAGCACAAATGTCAGAGCATGTCAGAACACCCCCAGGGCCCAAAAAACCGCTCAGACTCCAGAGGGTTTTAAGCGTGTCTTAGCAAATGAGGAAAACTGTAAGCTTTTGTGCAGGACACCCCAGTGACAGGATATGATGTCACACGGTATGGGGTAAGTTGTCACAGTGGAATCTGCCATTAAACTATTATAATCCATCCGTGTCAGTGTGGTTTTATTGCGTACTTATTTTACGCAACAGCTATTAGTAGCGTATTACTAAATTATAGTCTACTACTAACACAACATGTGAAAACAAGCATTTATTTAATATGATATTAATATTAATATGATACTTCATACTGAGATAGTCCTGTAGACTTTCCCTCTGGGACAACTAGCCCCGGTCTCCCAATATTTTGTAAATGTTCTTATGTTTTTTTTAATCGCAAGATCCTTATGTATTACCTTTTGATAGAGTGATGCAATCCATGTAAATAAAAAGTGACACAGTAAAAATATTTTACATGCAGATTTTGAACAGATGCACAAAGTATATGGTGGAATTAATCCAGGTAATCCAAGATAAACACTTTAATAATAATGATCACAGGGAATACACAAAGGAAGAAACTCTTACCACTACAGATGACGATGAGAAACGACAAACGAATGAACAAAACAGGAAGTCCTTTATACAGAGAACTGAACTATACATGTGGGAATAATTAAATGTGGGAACAAAGACAATTTTGTAACTATAGGAAAGAGAACTGAACAAAGGAAACATATGTAGCCAAGTCAATAGGGGGCGCTGCTGAGGGAAGGGTATCTGTAGAGGGTGTAATTTCCCTTTAAATATGCCACTTCCTATGAGTGGAATGGTTGCAGTGCCTGAATTGTTTGGCTTGGTCGCTGGAAGAACAAGCTAGGTTTATTTTAATAGGTGTTATGGTTATGAGAAGAGTGTTTTAATACTCATTTATGATGTTTTGTGATCATCTTGATGTGTTTTTTTTTAGTGACGATGATGTTGATTCAAATGGGCCAGGTGTGTGTAATCAGGTTGTTGTCTCTTTATGTAGTTGGTTTGTTTTAGACGTGTGGTCTAAATGCCCTAATGCTGGTAAGGTTTGACTGGATGAGTGGTGGATACTGAGTTACCATTGCAGCACATTGCATGTGAGTGTTTGCACGTTGTCAAATACTAAAGACTGTTGTACTTCCTGTGGCTTTTGAAATCAGCCAAAAGGCAACTAAAGCCTAGTTCACACGGCAGGATAATTAAGCCGATTTTTAGCCCCGATTCGCCCCTTCCGACAATCTTAAGGATGCTCCGATTATCGTAAAATAATCTGATCAAATATTCCTGCCGTGTGTGGTGTGTTACGTCTGCTCGGAAGGACGTCGGGACCGCTCCGATCTCAAATCGGGGATATCCAACATGTTGGATTTATTTGGCCCGATTTCTTCTCGTGTGTGGTGTCCCCCGAGCACGCAGCCTGTGGACTGTGGAGTGTAGCCAATCAGAAAGCAAGGTGACGAGGCGCGAGGAAACACCGGGAAATATAATCCAAACAGCCGGCGGCATGGCGCACCAGAAAGTCCGGTGGACGTCAGAGATCATCGCCTTTTCTTTTGATAACGTTTTTTTTCGGTTAAAAACAAACTACAAACTATTGCCACTGCATCCTCTTCGTCCGCCATGATTGTTTACTCTGAAGTCACGTTTGATCTCGAGGTATTTTGCGCGATTTCCCGTCTGATCTGGGAATGCTCGGGAGTCAAATCGGTTCGTATGTGATGTGTTGATTTTGCCGTGTGGCTGCGCACCACACACTGTACGACCAAAACTGTTAGACCTGTGATTTTTTATCCCCGTGTGTGGGGTCTCTCAGGTTTGGAAAATCGGCCGACAATTTTAAAATCGTCCCGTGTGAACCAGCCTTAAGGTATTTATTTTTATTGATGTGATGCTGGAATAGCTAGCATATTTTAGAGTTATTGATTTGTATTAAATATGGACAGTGGTTTCTAGTTGGAACTAATGTTATGATGTGGTGCTAGTTTTCAATGTTATGTTTAGATATAATAATTACAGTTGTTTTAATGAGAGTGTGTGTGTGTACTTTTTGCTTTATTTACTATTGTCTTGTCTTTGTAGAGTTTGATTCGTCCTGTGCAACTGATCACTGTTTTCCCTGCCTTTATTTTTTTTAATGGTTTTGTGATTTATCATTATTTCTTTGTTTGTTTGTTGGCCCAGACATTAATCGGTTGTATATATATTTTCATAAGGTTTATTTTGTGAATTAAAGCTAGGATTATCTACATGTTCCATTATTGTAACTAAGGGGGGAAGATATTCACTTAAGGATAGTTGGTACAGCATCAGTGGAGACGGCGGCACACATGGTGAGACTGGCACACAATCATGTTCCTCTCACGTCTCCTGACTTTACAGAGGTTTCAAACAGACTTCATCCACACACATGAAATGGTGACGTGACCCTCCAGCTCCAAGCTCCACTATTCTCTAAGAAAACAGATCATTCATAAAGCAAAATATTCCAGTTGCATGTATGGTATAACAAGGCATTACAAGAACAAATCCATACTGGAACTTTGCCTCCTTCTTGATTTGTCTCCTTTATTCTGACATGGTCTCGTTTAAGGACTCTATCAATAGTTGTCAAACTCACACTGTTGATATTTCTAAATGTTCCCTGATCTTCAGTTCCTGCTGCTGGATTTCACACAGATCGTATTATTTGCCACGACCATATCTACAATCAACACTGGAGATCTTTCCTCTGCCACCAGCAAACAAGCATGTCAAAATTAACATATGGGCCAGTTGTTCAAAAAGTTGAATCTAGATCAGAATGATCTGGATTTGGAAATCCCATGTTTTGCTATCCAGGATCAGCTAATCCATCTTACTTTTGTGCCGGTTTTTCAAAGCAAAATTGGATTGGATCACCCTGATCTGGATGTAAACATTTTCCGATTACCAAATCTGGATTACTGGTGCTCTACGGAACCCCCACAGGGACATGGTCATGTGAAAAATATGAGATAGGGTATATGCTTTTTTTTAATATGCTTTTGCATTCTCTCAGAAAAGTTTTGTATAGCGTTCACTAAAAAACTTTGTGTTCGCTTGCAAAAATCTTTTGACTGGTTCATCTCTTATGATTGTGCCAGTGTAGTTTAGAAACAGTGATAACACACTTTGAATTAAATATAGCCTAATATTTTTTTGTTTGATTTTTACAGCTGTTTGGGTATTATTTAATGGCGCCAAAATCTCTTTTTTACTTTACAGTAGGCTACCGAAAGGCTTAATATATAGCCTAATGTCTACTTCTAATGTATTACTTTAACAGTTAAGCTAATCAAAAGCAAAATAAAAATATGAGTGTGTGTGTGTGTGTGTGTGTGTGTGTGTGTGTGTGTGTGTATATTACATGATACAAATGTTGTATTTTTGACCAATTTGACCAAAGTTTTACTGCATTTTCTTCCTGGAATCCACCTTGAAATCCTACCCCTGTTGGGATCAGGATAATCCTGTTTTTTTTGGATCAAAGTTATCCAAATCCTACTGACAATTTTTGAACAACACAAACTGAAGGTTTGATCCAGATTAAAACTAGGATTGGATTCCATGATCTAATCTGATTTCAGATTCCTTCTTTCCCTTTTGAACAACCCATTTTCAAGATTTGATCCAATCCGATAACCAAAATCCGATCAGTTTACCTTTGAACAACTGGCCCTTCGACAGTCACAAAAATGGGATTGATGAAACATCTACATTACTACATTACATTACTGTAGACAGATTGTTCTGCCATCAGTACAGTAAAGCTGAAATACACCGTGGCGTACAGTAACTGTTCTCATTCTGAATAAGCCTGAGAGACGCCACTGTGTTTCGACTCAGAATGTGTTGAACCCTTCATCCAGCCTCTCTACAGGACAAGCCATGATTGATGACATGGTCAATAATAACGTGCCTTTGGCCTCTATGATCCATGCTTTCAAATATCCAGCATCTTTTATCGATGACTGAGGACTGACTGATGATTGAAGAGTTGAAGTTTCACACAGATGCATTAGAGATTCATAATTATGCATGTACTTTCTATCAGCTGTGAATAGATGCTTTCCTTTTGTTCAACACAGTTCATCCAATAGAGTTTGGGGTCTTTCAGTGAGATCTGTCATAAATGTTTTGACAAAATGGTGTGAAAAATGTGTGAAACAAATGAAAAAGTGTTAAGACATTTGCCAGGGAAGACTTCTGCTGTGTTAAGAATGTGAGGATGAAGTTCAAGTGGATCCCAGTTTCATTAAGCGAGTCTTAGCAAATGAGGAAAACTGTAAGCTTTTGTGCAGGACACCCCAGTGACAGGATATGATGTCACACGGTATCCATCCATCCGTGTCAGTGTAGTTTTATTATGTACTTATTTTACGCAACAGCTATTAGTAATAGTGTATTACTATTTGTAGCAGAGCGGGCGTGGTTCAACTCAAATTGCTGTAATTTCCGACTACGCCACCTGGGGAATTTCACCCCAAGAATTTAATATAACCTCTAAGCTAAGGCACGCACAGGTCCCAATCACCGTTGAGTCAGAGACATTAGTAATCGTACAAAAGTATTTTATTTAAGCAACATTCATAGTTAAAAGAGATATTGACCAGCAATCACACTCATCTCAGTTGTTTGCTTCTATCGTTGGCAGCAGAGGAACCTGGGCTTACCCGCAGGGGCAGTCTCGAGATATCACCCTTATGGAAATTACTCTATACACAGTGCACACACACTAATACACACTCAACGACTCATGTCAGAGAAGACCACGACACACAGTGAGGACGTCACCACCTAAATGGTCACTCGTCTGCCCCCGGGTGCCCAGGCCCTGCCAACAAACAAAAGAAAAAGACATCATACAGTGATATGCAAAAAGAACAAAATGATAATTCACTAATACAATAATCAAACCAAAATAAACATACAAATTCACTGAGAACAGAATTTACTGAAAACAGTTCACTCAAGACGATTCACTCGAGACAGTTCACTCCAGACGATTCACTCGAGACAGTTCACTCAAGACGAGGCACTCGAGACGGTTCACTCGAGACCGTGGCGTCAGTTTACTCGAGTCAGTTCACTCGAGTCGGTTCACTCGAGTCGGTTCACTCGAGTCGGAACACAAAACAAAACACAAAACAGATAAAACAGAACAGCAGCCGATGAGGAGCGGAGCAAACAGCAGTTTATGTCATGAAGCAACGGGCAGATAATTCTCATGCAGGACGCCGCTACTGTCCATATCGCGTGCAAAACATGCTGTCCCGGGATTACTATCCCCGAACTATGCGGTAGATGTCTCCGACAAACTCGTTGACAGAAAGCGCAGATAGGTCTTACGCTGTCTCAAATGTCCATATTAAACTCTCCAGAAAGCACACAGACTGGCAAACAGCACTGACAGTGAATAAGCAGCTTCAGTGATCTTTTTACGAGCAACACCTGACACTGCACTCCAACAAAAAGCAGCAGGGCGCCTGGGTGACGTCACGGCCCCAGATAGTGACGCACACTAAGGAACCGGTAACCCATGCTCTTATACGCACCGGATGCCAGGCCATTGGCCAAACCATAACAAGTAGGAGGGGTCATAACCCTTCCTGCTACATAAATAATAGTCTATTACTAACACAACATGTGAAAACAAGCATTTATTTAATATGATATCAATATTAATATGATACTTCATACTGAGATAGTCCTGTAGAGTTTCCCTCTGGGACAACTAGCCCCGGTCTCATAATATTTTGATAATGTTCTTATGTTTTTTTTAATCGCAAGTTCCTTATGTATTACCTTTTGATAGAGTGATGCAATCCATGTAAATAAAAAGTGACACAGTAAAAATATTTTACATGCAGATTTTGAACAGATGCACAAAGTATATGGTGGAATTAATCCAGGTAATCCAAGATAAACACTTTAATAATAATGAGAATACACAAAGGAAGAAACTCTTACCACTACAGATGACGATGAGAAACGACAAACGAATGAACAAAACAGGAAGTCCTTTACACAGAGAACTGAACTATACACATGTGGGAATAATTAAGAGAATTTAGTAACTATAGGAACGAGAACTGAACAAAGGAAGCATTGGAACATGAACACAAACACAATGAAACATAACCTATCTCCAGTATACATGTATTGTTCTGTTATAGTTTTCTGTTCCTGAGTTCATTGTAAAAATAAAACCTAAACTGCTGCGTTTTGATCCTTTACTCATTATTTATTTAAATCTCACTGTGACACTGATTCACGATGGGTCACTGTATGTTATACATGACCATTAATACAAAATGCCAGAGACATGAAGGATCAGATGTTAGAAGTATGACTGAAAGGGAAGAAAGGAGACACAGAAGCATCCAGATGTTCTCTTCAGAGTTTATAGATGAGACCGTCTGCATGTTCTGCTCTTCAGACCTCCGGTGGACGCAGACACCATGGATACATGTAACTTGAGAAATTAATCTAATCACTAGGGGATAATCCCTAGAGTTTATAAGCGTGAGCTGGTTAACAACAGGTTTAAACAGGAACTTCACAATCCTCAAACACCTGCGCAGACTAGAGATGGGAACAGGAGTAGTCAGACACATGTATGACAATTTTCAATTTAGAGAAAGACAAGGTGAAAATATAACAGAAAGAACGAACAGGGAAAAAAGAGAAAGAAAAGCACACAGAGAACTACAGCTGAACCAACACCCAGATATTCTCTTCCAAATTTTTTGTGAAGTACATCTGCATGTTCTGCTTTTCAGACCCTCGAATGACAGCTGGTGGATAAGAAAACTTCGATATCATTATCCTGGCATCTCTTCTCAGTGGACTTTCCAACATGTGGTTAACCAGCCGATTCGGCATGTGATGAATCTCTCTGGTATAGCGGATTTATTGGGAAGATTCTGTGATCAGTTTCAACTAAATCTGGATGACGATGCCATGGGGGAAGATGAAGCGCTGATTGCAAGAATGACAGATCTTCAATTAGAAAACAGAAGACTCAGACAACAATGTCAAGAGCTGATACAAACATTAGGTACAACATTCAATACAATCATATTCTTTCAAAACAGCAAATATTGTAGAAATGGTTCAAAATCTTCATAAAATAATCGTATTCATATCAGACAAATATGAATTAAGTGTTAAGTGGTGTTTGTTTGGTTTATCTGTTATCTGTCCATATTAAAAATGTCTCTAAAAGTTGTTCTCCCCACTCAAACTTTAGTCACAAATTAACAAAATGTGGTTTTGCCACCATGCACCAGAAATATTCAAGAAGTTAAATGAATGCTGAGAAAACTCACATCATACTTAAAGAAGACTAAGTTCTGTATGAATCACTGTTATTAATGTGTACGAGTTATTTCATAAAAACAGCTGTTCTGTTTTACTGAGAAGTGGTTTATTTGTTTAATCTCTTCCAAACAGAGCTCGTATTTTCACCTGACGAGAACCCTTGAAGACCTCAAGATCTGACGCTTTTGAACAGATTTAAAGCAGACCAAATATACATTTCTTGTATTTCTCTTTTCTGTTATATTCAAGATAGACAACTGTGACAAAACTGTGAAATCTGTCACACTTTATACTACAATGAATATTTTCCATGGTGTGTATGCTTGAAAAAAAATTCCTTGTGGAAGTTTTGCATTTGGTGACCTGATAAAATATTAAAACTCAAATCAATATTTTGTGTACAGTTATTTAATTATATCCAGGGGCCAGTTGCGTAAAAAAAAGCCATTATGTTAAGACTGTGTCTTACAGTTTTTCTCGATTGCTTAAACACATTTCTTGAAACTATGCCTCATATTCTCAAAACAGTAAACACAAATCCATAACGTCTCACCCAATTCCCCAAACATCCTATTTTCAGGTCAAAATGAAGCTCTACACTCAAAACCATTCACTCTTGCTGAAAAACCCAACTTTGCCCTCAGACAGGACACACAAGCCCTCAAAATCACACACACTACAACATAGTCTAACTCTAACACACTGGTGCAATAAATTCAAAACAACATTTCCAAAACTGGTAAGTTATGTTGCTTGTGGTTCCCCCATCACAAACCTTTTCACATGATGAACACAAAAGACACAACCAATGGATACATTGACACATTTTTAATCATACACATAAAACACACACACACAAATTTTTTATTTATTTTTTCCTGTTTTACTCTTTTTTTTTTTTTTTACTCTCTCCTCTACATTTTTTTTTATATTTACTTATAGTAAGATGTGTGTGACCAACCAACACAATCTCATGAAAGTGCGTATCTAGCACGAATGATAATTCTCGTATAATTTATACGCCAAAACGAGTTTTAGCGTTCAAATGATACGCACTGCTTGCAAACCCCTTGGGTAGGATTAGGGGTGAGGAGGGCGTGCATATTACACGCCATAAAGTGCGTATCATATGCACGCGAAAACTGCGTACCATATTTACGCTAAAACTCGTTTTGGCGTATAAATGATACGAGATATTATCATTTGTGCTATAGATACGCACTTTCATGAGATCGGCTCGACCAACATATGACAGTAAAAGAGCACACACAAACCTTTTTCTAATATGGTATTCAAATTGTATTGGAATGGTAAAGAGTGTTGGGACGTAACAGGAGGGCCTCCACTCAAGGATACAATATGATGGACACGTCTAAGAGTTGCAATGTTCCACATATGGTTGAAATACCATCATTTGCCTAGAAAGATAACATTCTGGGAGTCAAGACTATAAAGGAGAAAGGATGCCCTCCCTTCACTGTCACACTCTGCAGCCACTCTGTGTGACTGTACGACTGCTGGCCTTTTCTTGCAAGAAAATAAACCTCATCAAAGACTATTGGAAATGTTTGTCTCTTATTCAGTGATAGAATTTTGTTTGCCACCACACCTCCCTGAAGGCTCTCGAGGCGACGGTAAAGCGACTCAAATTTGGCCTTACTCGTAGCCCAGCCTCCCTCATAGTCATACCATTGATAAAGACATGGGCAACTAGAGTGGCTTGAATTTCATCTGAGACTGCTTGTCTTCTTGTCCTTGCCCTTCCTCCTCCTCATTCTTATCCCTCTTCCTTCATGTCTTTCTGGATCCATTGTTCCAAAACTCAATAAACTGATTTGGGCCCTTTTATATATCTATTGAAGGTTCTGATTGATGTGTGTTAAATTTTGACTCTTAGTGTTTCCATCTGGATAATTGTGTCTAACTGAGCTGAAGCTGTGCTGACTTGAGTGAACAGTATTGAATGCTAGTGCTTTCTAAATGACAACATGGTCTAAGCAATTTGTGTGTAGAGTTTTGCAGTGACAGTTCAACAAATCTGACTCATGTGTCAAAACAGGGAATAGTGTTTATAGTTTAGTGAAATGGGTGTGCTTTTTGATAAATGGCATTATGGTTTTGAAATTTTAGTTCAAAGGCCTGGTTATAGTGTTTAAGCAATCGAGAAAAACTGTAATCCCAGTAATCCAAGATAAACACTTTAATAATAATGAGAATACACAAAGGAAGAAACTCTTACCACTATGACGATGAGAAACAACAAACGAATGAACTTTTATACAGAGAACTGAACTATACATGTGGGAATAATTAAATGTGGGAACAAAGAGAATTTAGTAACTATAGGAACGAACTGAACAAAAGGAAACACATGAACACAAACACAATGAAACATAACCTATCTCCAATATACATGTATTGTTCTGTGAGTTCATTGTAAAATAAAACCTAAACTGCTGCATTTTCAACCTTTACTCATCATTTATTTCACTGTGACACTGATTCACGATGGGTCACTGTATTTTATACTTGACCATTATTGAAAGCCACAATCTTTAATTACACATTACAAGTATTTTATTTAAGCTCAGACATTTTGATGAACTTTTATTTGTCAGTTTAAATACATACAAACTGCCTCAAAAGCTTGTGTCTGTTGCTTTAGTAAATACATACTTATATCAAATGATTTTGAGAATTGAATACATAAGTAGGCTATATGTGACCTAATGAAAGTAAAGGGAATGTATTGGAATGAATGTGGGGGTTTTATGCTAAAACTGCCTATTTGTCTTTGTGTTGTTTAAATGGCATGAACACAAATGTGATTCATCTTGTCCAGGGTTTGAAATTAACACCCGCCAAATTCAGGTAAAAATCAGCGGTGGCAGGAAACGCTGTCAAATCACAGGCCATTTTGGCGTGTTACTTATATATACTCACTTTGCTGGGGAAGTTCCTGTAAGACAAATCTGCGCAGATTAAGCGCAAATACTCAACTCGTGAGTCCTCATGATATATTAAATACAGCGCATGCGCAGAATCTGCTCATATCTGGCGTTCTTGAACACACACGTCACTACACAACAAATAACGGTGCGCTTGTTCATTTGTGTTGAAGCAATAGCGAAGATTAAAAGGCATTTGGTTAACAGAAAATATATTATTTTCCTATATTTTTTACGTTCTTTGTACTGTATTGATCTGTCCAGCTAAAACACATTTTTGGTGAATAGGATCAGGATGAAAGAGGAAGGAAGGAGATGCTGGATGACAAAATATATAATATTTTATATTTATATTTATATTTGTATAAAGATAGATAGATAGATAGATAGATAGATAGATAGATAGATAGATAGATAAGCTGTGATTTAATCTGGTTTATTTATTTATTTATTTTTGGCTAGTAGAAGTTCTGAATGGCCAGTAACTTAAAAATTTAGTAGCCAAATTGGCCTTTTTAAAAAGTTCATTTCAAACTTGAAATTGAAATGTATAAAATGGATTTTGTCCATTTCCTCTTTCAATCAATCAATATCTGGGACTTTCAGACAAACTCAAAACAAATCCAGGATTCATTAACCCATTTAAACCCCATGCAGAATAAAGACTGAACAGTGAGAAACATGAAAAAGTTTAGATGGGTTTAGAATGTCTCGGGTTAACGTGTGTAAAAAGCCTATCCTATCCTCCTATAATTGTCCTATTGCAGTGCTTTGGATTACTGTAGATGACATGAATGTTTTTGGTTATCATTTTGTGGCAAATACAGTATTAAAACACCATGGTATTACATATGCACCATGGTTTCAGTTTCAGAATCATGTGGACAACCAGTCCAGACAGACACGTGTAGATCTGGGCAATGAATCAAATATGTGCTGGACTGAACAACAGTTTCTGTCGTCTTCTGTTCGGTTTGCGCAATCACTAGGGTTTATGTGAGCTGGTGAACAAGAGGTTTAAACAGGAGCTTCACAATCCTCACACACCAGCGCAGACTATAGATGGCAAGAGAAATCAGAAACATGTATGACGGGATGACATTTGTAGAATACCCAGAAGAAAGTGCGGAACAAAGAAAGAAAAGGGAAAAAAAAGAAAAAAAAAGATACCGAGAACAACAGTTGAAGCGACACCCAGATATTGTCTTCAGATGTTTTCAAAAGGAACGTCTGAGTTGTCTGGTCTTCAGATCCACGAACGAAGGCTTTTGGATGAGAATACTTCGAGAATTTTATCGAAACATCTCTGTTCAGTGGAATTACAAACATGAAGATAAAAAGTATATACTGAGTCTCTCTGGTGATGAAACTGAACTGAACAGATTCTGTGATGAGTTTCGGGAAAATCTGCATGTCGATGTAGAAGTGGGAGAGGAAGTTGATGAGCTGAATGCAGGAATAGCAGATCTTCAACTAGAAGGTAAAGTTTGTAGACAAACTTTAAGTTGGCTTAAAAAAGCCTGGCCAGAAATTTTGAAACTTTGAAAGTTTAAAGTTTTAAAGTTCTAGCATGGTTTAACATAATTTACCATGTTTCTATATGGTTTACCACATTGCTATGATTTAGCATGTTTTAACATGACCATAGATGGATGGATGGATGGATGGATGGATGGATGGATGGATGGATGGATGGATGGATGGATGGATGGATGGATGGATGGATGGATGGATGGATCATCAAGATTAGTTATAAAGAAAGAAAGACAGATAGATAGAAAGAAAGATTTGTTAGAAAGATTTGTTTGAAAGAAATTAGATTAGATAGTTAGATGGTTAGATTCACTTGATGGAGATTTACGAATTTACATCAATTCATAAGTGGTCCTTCCTTTAACTTCACATAATTTTGCTAATATTTTTGTTGATGATTCGTAAATATATCATATTATACGCTATGATTGTATGCATATAAATCATACATTATACATACAGTATATATGTGTCTCAGGTGCGCATTGAGGATGATATCGCTGTGACGGCTGACGGCGTGGAGCTTCTGACCTGCGTTCCTCGAACCGTGGAGGAGATTGAGGCGTTCATGGCCGAGGAAACGTCCAAACCCTTCAGTCCCATCAGCAGCCAGAAATTCTGAGATTATGATTATGATGATGATTATAATAATGACACTCCTTTTCTTCAACATATCAGACTTTAAACTTTACGTAAATGAGCATCTTTGATATTTGATTCTATAAAGGGAAACACACAACATGTGACCGCTTCTGTATGACTTCACTTATGAAAATCAGTGTGAAAAATTAATAACCGGATCATTTATGCTTTCATGTAGCAGCCGTGTAACATTTTCAGAGTTTGATTCTTAATAAAAGCAGCTCTGAACTTTATTTAGCCTGACTTAAACTTTACTCAATTCATTTGTATTTTATCCTCTACACTTTTTGCAAGTTTGTAAGAAAATGCAATGCTTATTTTTAATAAATCTCAGCACACAGTTTTGGAGATTGTCTTTCCTCATTCCAGTAGATTAGCTGTTCTTGTTTCCACACATGTAAAGCAATAGTTTGAGGCTGTTACTGCACTAAGATTGCTGTTGAGTCTCCTGACTTCTCTTTAATGAACTTTACAGTAAATCAGCAGAAAGGGAGCTACTCTTCATGAGGGTATGAAACTCATCTGAATGTTGTTGTGCCGGTTTCCATCATTAATTGTGTTCATATCAACTTTATTTGTTTATCTGCATCCAGAGAAATGAGTTGAAAATGTTGAAAGCTTTTTGATTTTTTTCTCTCTTCTAACTTGAAAGTTATCACAACGAAGGTGACAGATTTCCTGAAACAACAAACAATTTTTCTTACATCTTACAACAAATTATCTTTTTTTGTTTAGAAGTCGGTTTAAAGACATTTCCTATAAATTCTATTTATAAAAAAGAAATGCTCTTGCTTCATGTAGCCTTGCTTCAAGTGTGAACTCGTGAAATCAAACAAATGGCTGAAAAACACATGGGAACAGGATGATTATTGCGCGCGGTCAAGATATTTTAACATGTTTTTTCTTTGTCTATATACTGTACAGTGGCATTACCACAGTACTCTTTGAAGTGCTTTGGATTATAGTTCACATGATAGATGAATATGATTATCATTCACTACTATAGTACTATTGTATTACCATAATCACTATGGTTTCAGTTTTAGGCATCAAATATGTGCTGGACTGAACAATAGTTGCTATCGTCTTCTGTTTGGCTTGTGCAATCACTGGGGTTTATAAGTGTGAGCTGGTGAATAAGAGGTTTAAACAGGAGCTTCACAATCCTCAAACACCAGCGCAGACTAGAGATGGCAGCACAACGTCTGGTCAGAAAAATGTACCTTAAGAGGGAACTTACATTGACTGATCAAGAACTAGAACAAATCAGAGAACATAGGCTGCACACAAATCCAGATGTTCTCTTCAAATTGTATTTGCCAAGAGGTCAACAAACAATGATGTATCTACACAGCCTGGTCTTCAGACCCACTGTAGATGTCAACTACTGGATAAGTTTGATTAGAGAGGGATATGGAAACCTCAGAGCTGATTCGACTCCAAGAGAAACACAGCCACCAAGATTTGAGATTACCATCGAGGGGACTTGGCAGAATTTGAGAGAATTTATGAGAGATTTTCCAGATAAACTGCATGAGATTAATACCATTGATGACACTGATGACGAAACTCAATCAGAACAGATGGCAGCACAACGTCTGGTCAGAAAAATGTACCTAAGGAGGGAACTTACATTGACTGATCAAGAACTAATACAAATCAGAGAAGATAATCTGCTCAACAATCCAGATGTTCTCTTCAAATTGTATGATCCAAGAAATGAACAAACAATGATGTATCTACACAGCCTGGTCTTCAGAGTCACTGCAGATGTCAACGACTGGATAAGATTGATTAGAGAGGCATATGGAAACCTCAGCCCTGATTGGATTCGAAAAGAAACACAGCCACCAAGATTTGAGATTACCATTGAGGGGACTTGGCAGAATTTGAGAAAATTTATGAAAGATTTTCCAGATAATCTGCATGATATTAATGACACTGATGATGACGATGATGATGAAGCGCTGCCAAATTTGCAAAATCTCCATATGTGAAAAGACACAAGAAGAGCAGCTATAACCATAAGGTACAAAAAATATTGTACAAATTATTCATAATGTCATGCATTAATCAGTTTTTCCAGACAGTGAGTTTAGTTGTTTGTTTGGTTTTTCTGTTTGCTGCTTCCATTTTAAGGAAGTCTTACTTATCACTGTGCTAAATAACCCAACTTTAGTCATGAATAAACAAAATGTAGGAAAAATATTGACTTTTTTTATATATATATATTCATGTTTATGTTCATGTAAGAGTTGTGATTAATCCTCTAATAACATTCATCATCTAATAATTCAAATATTCAGTTTTTCTGTATATTTCCATTAATGTTTACTCTATAATAATATGAGATCATGACTATAATTTTATTACTTTCATCTCTTCCACTCAGAGACCATGTTTTCATCGGGAGTCCATGAAGACCTCAAGATCTGACCAGATTTAAAGCAGACAAAATATGAATATCTTCTCTATCACTAAACCAACTTTCACACTTTATACTCTAGATTATATTTCTCTGGGTGTGTTTATAAAAAGTACATTTCTGTATTAGCTTGTATTTCTATATAATTTCTACATATAAATGCCTATATAAACCTTAAAGTCTTGATTACAAAAACAAATCTAACTATCTAACAAATATAATCCTGTGTGTGTGTGTGTGTGTGTGTGTGTGTGTGTGTGTGTGTGTGTGTGTGTGTGTGTGTGTGTGTGTGTGTGTTCACGTGTTTAGTTAAAAGATATTAGTAATAGCCTATTACTAAAATAACCTAAAATAAACCTGAAATTTTAGTATTGAGGACAGAATTCATTAAAAAAAACTGATCCCAACATGGTAGCATTTTACAATAAAGGTACATGAAAAATCATGTACCAGTACCTGAAATAATACTTACTTCAACATGAACTCATGATTAGTGAAGATATGAACTAATCATGAACAAATGAAGCGTCCTTAACTACGACTGGACTGGAGTCATATGGAATTCAGTTCCATTCACATTTATTTGTATAGCGCTTTACACAATACATATAGACATATACATATACAAATAACACAGTTAGCTAACAATGTAATTTGTAATTGATATGGAACTTAATAAGTAGCCAGTGTGGAGATGATAGAATTGGTGTAATATGTTCATATTTTCTTGACCCAGTAAGAACTCTAGCGGCGGCATTTTGGACTAACTGTCGCTTGTTTATTGAGGATTCAGGACAACCAGCTAGTAAAGCATTACAGTAATCTAGTCTAGAGGTCATGAAAGCATGAACTACCTTTCCTGCATCAGAAACTGAGTGAATGTTCCGGAGCTTAGCAATGTTACTGAGGTGGAAGAAGGCTGTTCTTGTAACATATGAAATATGATTTTCGAAAAAAAAGTTGCTGTCTAATATAACTCGCAGGTCTTTAACTGTAGAGGACGGATTATATTCTAAGAGATTCTGTGTACAGGTTTTTGGTTCAATATGTAATACGTCAGTCTTATCTGAATTTATTAGAAGAAATTACAGGTCATCCAATATTTTAAATCTTTAACCAGAGGTGGAAGGAACTAAATTACATTTACTTGCGTTACTGTAATTGAGTAGTTTGTGTGTGTGTGTGTGTGTGTGTGTGTGTGTGTGTGTGTGTGCTTCTACTTCTTTAAGTGGATTTTAAAATCTCTAATTTTACATTTAATAATTTTTTTTTTAAAGTAATATAAATGTTAAGATATTCTTTTGATTACCACTGTTTTTGATAATATATTTATTTGTATTAAATCATAAAAAGAAATGAATTATCTTAAACATTTTAATAAATTAATGATAAAAATAAGATGTTAATCTAATTCATAATCAATTATTGAAATTAGTTGATTAGATGTATTATTGATTTTTTAATAAACAAAACAAACAATTAGTTTCAAGTTTGTTATAATAAAGCATTTGTTCAACCAAAACACCTGTTTTCATTCATTTTCACTGTCATTCTGATAATAATAACCATAGTTTAATAATTCCGTTTCTTTATTTAATAATTGTTTAAGACCGTATACGTGATGTCGTGAAACCGTGATATTTTCTGAGACTGTTATTATGCCGTGAGAAACTTCAGAGTAACTTTTACTCTGAGTAAATTTTAAATGAGATACTTTTTACTTTTACTTGAGTAGATTTTTAGACCAGTAATTTTACTTGTACTTAAGTAAAATTTCATTGAAGTAATAGTACTTTTACTTGAGTAGAATATTTTATTACCCTTTCCATCTCTATCTTTAACACACTCTGTCAACTTAGATAATTTAGAGAATGAATCTGGTCGTGATGAAATATATAACTGAGTATCATCGGCATAACAGTGGAAACTAGTTCCGTGTTTTCTTATAATATTTCCAAGTGGCAGCATTTATATTAAAAATAGCAGAGGGCCTAATACAGATCCTTGAGGCACTCCATAATTTACTGACATTATCTCAGATTTTTCCCCATTTAAGTAGACAAAATGGTAACTGTCTGATATATACAATCTAAACCACCTTAATGTCTTTTGTCCTTGAATACCAGTGTAATTTTGTAGTCGATCTAAGAGTATTTTATGATCTATATAGTGTCGAACGCAGCACTAAGATCAAGTAAAACTATTGAGATAAAGCCTTGGTCAGAAGCTAGAAGAAAGTCATTAGTAATTTTAACAAGCGCAGTTTCTTTGCTATGATGGGACCTGAATCCAGACTGAAATTTTTCATATCATATCATTATTTCATATCATATCATTATATTATGACATGGTCAAGAAAGGGATAAAATTAGATTGTAACAGTTGCGCAGTCTCTTTTACTCTCTGGCTCTTTCTCTCTCCTCTTCTCTATCCTTTGACGATGAGAAACGACAAAGGAATGAACAAAACAGGAAGTACTTATACACAGATACATGTGGGATTAATTAAATGTGGGTTCAAAGAGAAATGACAAATAAACCAGGAACATGAACACAAACACAATAAAACATATAACATAACAGTTTCAGAGTTATGTGGACAAACGAACCATGAGACACGTGTTGACCCAGAAAAAGAATAAGAAGGACTACTGAAGATATAATGTGAAACATTTAATTGAATAGCATACGAATAATAATAAATAAATAAATAATCATATAAAGGTCAAGAAATCCAGAAAAAATGTTTAACAAAATTACAAAAATAAGGATAAATTATGTTTGACAGGGAACGCATCTCAAGGTCGCATGTTGCAGTTGGAGCAGTCATCACCGAACAACAGGCACATAAAATATTAAGCTAATTAAAGTTAGAAAAGTTCAGTGAGTGATTTTCTTTTTCTTTTGTTCTCTGATCAACATTAATGGTAGCAGCGAGTATATGCTGTCAGTGCACTGATTCAATAGACATAGGCTTAGGCTACTGTTTTTCTTTCTCAACCATTTAAAGAAAGAAAGGTTGGTGGTTCAATCCCCGGTTCCACTTGACCAAGTGTCGAGGTGTCCATGAGCAAGACGACGAGCTGGCTGGCGCCTTGCATGGCTGACACCGCCGTCGGTGTATGAATGAGTGAGTGAATGGGTGAATGTGAGGCAATGTGTAAAGCGCTTTGGTGGCCATAGGTCTGTGAAAGCGCTATATAAATGCAGTCCATTTACCATTTACCAATTAAGACAGGACTGTTTACGGGGATATTTGAACTTGAAAAAAGGTTGAATTTCCGTGGTTGAAACAACAATCCTTTTAATGTTTATTCATGTTTATTTGATGCTATAAATTACCTAGAAGGATAATTCACGAGTTCACACTTACAAATAAGTCAGATAGAATAAAAGCGTATTTGGCGTGCTGTCCGAGGAGAGGGCTCCGGGCTCGGTATTCGGCCCGAACCCAGAGAACTCCCCCCGTATTCCTGGCTGTAAAAGAATGAGCCAAGAGTGAGGAGTCGGGGTGGTGGAGGGATGCTGAAAAACTGTCAAGGAATGTTAGGTGAGCGCTTCTTGTCATGCTGATTAGGGTAGACGTAATTGTTTGATGACAAGTAGATTGGATTGATTATCTGAACGTGCTCCTCCCGAACTTTGTTTATAAAACATCATTTATGAGATATAATTGTGTATGTGTCCGTGCTCTATATGAGAGGCGGCTCTTTTCGTGCTTTGTGAGTGCGCAGCACAGAAAACAGCGGGCATGCAGACGTGCTCTCTCGCGTCTTGCGCTTGAAGAACACTGTAAAAAATGATTTTTTGGTGAAGTAAATACTACTGAAAAAAAACAATGTCATTTACATGAAAAAGTTAGTTCAGGCAAGAATTAAAAAAACGAAGTAAATTCCATATCAGTACTTAATTCAAGCGAGTAGAAATGAAAGCGTAAATATCTACTCAATAAAATTAAGTAAAAATTACTCAACTTTTCTGATACTGGGGTTCCCATCATGCACTGGACCTTGAATAATTAATGAGGTTCATTTTTCACTGTTTTCCAGCTGTATTTACACTGTTTTATCATTGCTTTTGTTGTCAGGATTAGTAACTTGCCATTTTGTGACATTTCGAGTAAATTTTCTGCTCAAAATGACACAATCAAACACAAAAATGATCCATCAAATGTTACCGTCACTGTGTATTGTCTACCAAGTATTGAGGTCTTTGCATTCATATGAGTCTCAACATCTGACATGATGTAGTATAAGTTACTCAGATAATCTAAGCAAAGCACATACTATAAATGACTGGTATAATTCAATATTATTGTTTGAGTGAAATGTAATGCAAAGGAAATTTCAACCAAATCGATATTAATCAACCTTTTACTAGCCAAGTTAAAATGACTTATTATCTTTGTTACTTTCACTTAACTAGGTTAAGTAAAGTTTACTTAATTCCATATTCCAAGTAAATTTAACTTAAAGATTTCTAATTAAAGCTACTGATAAATATGTTTAGGTTTTTACTTGGCAAACTTTGTAAATTTACTAGCATTTTCTGAGTGAAAAAACTTAGCAAGCTTTTTTCAAGTAAATCCTACTCCAAATTTTTTTCAGTGAATGCTATCAAGAAGAACACCTTTCCTGTCCAGTGACGCAAGATCGGCGGCGTTTGAGGGGCCCCTAATTGGCACGGGGGCCTGGGGCGGCCGCACCCAAGCACCCACGCTATCTCCACTATACTGGTTTATAAGGATGAGCTGGTAAACAAGAGGTTTAAAACAGGAGCTTCACAATCCTCAAACACCAGCGCAGACTAGAAATGGCAGAACGACCTCTGGTCAGAAACATGTACGGGACGCGGGATGTTTCAGGCTTGAGTATCCCCGAACGGAAACTAATTAGAGAAGCTGAGCTGGATGCAAATCCTGATGTTCTCTTCAAAGTGTATAGTCCAGTTTATCCACCTGATTATGAAAAGCTATGTGCTCTGCTCTTCAGACCCACTGCGGATCCCATCAGGTGGATGACATTGCTCAACAGATATAACAACATCACGACTCAGTGGACTCACAGACAATTTACACCACTACCCCGAAATGTGATTAAAATCTCGCGTCGAGGGGATGAAATCAACACAATCTGTGTCGAGTTTCCAAAACATTTGGAGGAGATAAATAACCCTGCCAACGACATTGAAGATCTGGGAGCAAGACTACAATGACTCAAAGTAAACCAGGAATAAACACGGGCTACTGAAGATATAAGGTAAAACATTTAATAAAATCACATTCTATCAATGCAGAAAAAAATATACAAATGCTTCAAAATATCATAATTAAAAAATTGATTTAAAAAATGATGATATCAGACAAATGTGAGTTGTTTGGCTTCTCTGTTTGTAGCTTCCATCTTAAAACATTCTTTAAAAGTCATCTACACATTGTGCATAACTTTACAGTTTTTCTCAATCAATTTGGTACATTTCTCCAAACTCAGGTAACAGCTCTCAAAACAGTTAACACAGCAAACTAAACACACGCTTATGTTGGCGAAACAGTTAAGTATTCACTGCACAATGAAACACAGCATTTTATTCTAGTAATGCATTTATTAAAATTCATTATTACAGTTTTTTACGATTGTTTACACACTAAAATAAAAATTTCCACACAATTTGCAAAATTCTACTCCAAGGAGCAAAACACCTCCACAGATTTGCACAACATTACACACAATGTCTGCTTCACCCTTTTTGCAAAACATTACACACAGTGATTTGTAAAACTCTACACACATTTTCACACCTTAGACACAGATAAGGATTGTGAGGTTACTTCCTTGTCATTACAAAGCACCGGATTGCCAATGACCACACTAATGAACGAATTGGATAAACACAACCACCAGGTGTGGAAGCACACATGTGCTAATTTGAAAACGTGTGCTATAAAAGGTAGCAGGTGAATTCACCTGTCTTCAACGAAGATGGAAGGAGCTAGAAGAAAAAGAAGAGTGAGAATGAGAGGGGGAGCTCAAAGAGGAGATGAAGGAGGTAGAGGAAGAGGAGAAGGAGGTAGAGGAAGAGGCCTAGGTAGAGGAAGAGGTAGGGAAGGACTTATGCCATTGAAGACATAGCCTGTGATGTGGATGAAATCTTATGGCCTGATCCAGCCAGACGGAGAGATGATGAATAGTTACAGTATTCTTGTTGCTTTTACAGTAGTTTTTCTTCAGAGTCGAAGTGTATGTACTTCATGCAGTAATTTTTATTTGTCTACATATTTTATTTTGTTTCATTGATTTCATTGTTGGTTGATTACTGTAACTGATTATGGTAAGAAATACTGTGTAAGTATTGAAATAAATACTTGAAATATTCAGTCACAGCATCAGTGTTGTGCAGTGCTTTGTAAGTTTATAGTAGGCCTATTTGTGTACATTCTCCCTATATCTCAAACTAATCATGAAGAATGTTGTGGGTATGTCACTATTTTTTTTTTTTGTCATCTAAATTATCCCTTACATAACAATGTCTGGCCAAAAATCTAGCACATGCTATTTCCTAAAATTAGTTTTTTTACAAATGTGTTTTATATTTATCACAGCTGTGTGTAACTGGCTGCGATAGTGTCTGATCATTGAGGACTGTGTTGGTCAAATGAAAACTAATAGCATTTTCACAAATATGTGTTTATGTTTTGACTGAAGTGTGTCATTTTGCAAACAATCTAGGAATTATGCAAATTGAGTGTGGTGTTTGGATAATTGTTATTCTGTTTTGAAAAAAAGAACCCGATTTTCAAAATTGCGTGTAAACAATTGAAAAAAACTGTAACATCAAAACTAAATGTGTGTTCTCTGTTGATTTGATAACAAATTCAGCTGAAGATACACAAAGAAATAAATGAAAATACATGTTTTTCATTAAGTTCTTTAATGAGGAGTTCAGGTGTATAACAATGAGTTGTCACCCCACAAAAAAAAAAAAAAAAATGATGCAAATAAGTACATAGGTAAATAATAATAATAAAATAAAAAATGTACTGCATTCATTGAATCAATTAATTTATTGATCATGCCTCTCAATTACATCTGGCCAGAGAATTTCATCAACATCACAGCAAATATTTTCACGAGTCATGCATCGTGGGAAAAAAAACGCCTTGAATGCTGTTTCCATCCTTGACATGCTTGTGCCCCAATATCTCCACAGGCCTCTTCCATCAATTGAAGAAGACTTACTTGGTTGTAAGGGTTGCGATCATGTACTTTCCATCTCCAAGAGGAGAAGAATTCCTCAACTGGATTCAGGAAAGGAGAATATGGTGGAAGGAACACCATCCTGAAATGTGGGTGATTCTCAAAATGAAGTTTTATTAACTAAGTTCGGGAGGAGCACATTCAGATAATTAACACGAGTGGAGCACTCACACAGCAATCAATGATAAGAGGGTATATATAGACTCAGCAGTCTTACCTCGATCCATTGACAGTTTGCAGCATCCCCCCACCACCCCTTCTCCACACTTCTAGTTCTAAACACTTACATGCGGGGGGAGTGCTCTGGGTTCGGGCTGAATTCCGAGCTCGGAGCCCTCCCTCCGGACAGCACGCCAAATACGCATTAAATCTTACTCCCTCAAAATTGTATGTAAGTGTGAACTCGTGAACCACTCTCGCACTAGTGCGAACTAGTGAATGGTGGAATTGGACATTGTCCCAAACAACTACAAAATTTCGCACCATTTGCTCCTGATCACCCTGCGGAAAGAGGATTTCATTGAGGAGGTTTAAAAAATGTAGGAGCCATGCTGTGTTGTATGGTCCCAAGATAGCATTGTGTGCCACAACACCAGTTGTAGAAATTGTGGCACAGAGAGTGTTGTTGCCTCCTCGTTGTCCAGGACATTGACTGGCCAATCACATTTCTCCCTCTTCTCTACTGATTGCAGTCAAAACTACTGTGAAACTGTTGCTGAAGTTTGAGTTCACACTTTGAAGCAGCAGTATACATAGATATGCCTAAATCTTTTCACTTACAGTGGCATGGAATAGTTTATGGACACATACTTAAAATTCAGGAAAAATATATCTTTGTTTTGACAGTAAAAGTGCAGTAATTGGGTTGCATACACTTGAGCAAACTGGAATCGCAACTCCTTCACTCTAACGGAGTTCCTCTCAAAGGGCACTTTGTATACTTGCTTCATTCGGATTGCATTTCTCCTTAGAACATGATAAATTGTGGAGAGATTGCATTGGTGGATATTGTGGAACAGTTGATTGTCCTGTGTTATTCTTTGCTGAATTTCTTTGAGGCGGAGGGTGTTGTTCTGGACCACCATGTTAACAATGGCATGCTCTTGTTCAATTGAAAGAAGTCTTGTTCGTCCACCTGAATGTTCTCTAACTTCAATTCTGAAAAATGTTTGGACAAGCAGGAACATTTACTGTAGAAATCTAGACCCATGTCAAACATGGACTCTCATTGTAGAAGTAGAATGATATAGTTACTTACCGGTTTATCCCTCTGAAATGTGCGGATAATTGAAGCCACTGTGGATCTGTTTATATTGGGGTGAACTCTCTGCCCAGCTTCTCTCAGTGAGAGACCATGATTTATGACATTGTAAAGGCCCAAAGACGGAATCCAACGGTCTGGGCGAAGGGATAATGCGTGTATGTCTTTTCAGTGCTCCAGTGAAGTTCAGTATTACTTTAGCTCTACGCTTAATCTGACTCCAATTTCAAATCATAATCAAATTTAGATCATGTTTCTTATTAGAAAATAGTCATAAATATTGATTATTAATTAATTTAGATCTTTGATTATTCTGAGTATCCCATACTTTCAATTATTCATTCATTGATCATTCCGATGCCACAAAGAGTCACACGCCCCAGGTTTATGTGGATTTCACGGACACAGCCTCGCCAGTCTGATCTTGGTCAGAGAGTGTAGAGTTTGCTAATGCCTCTTAAGTCGGTTGCCTACTGCTCACTCATACAAAAAAGTGTCGTTTATTTACCCACTTCCTTACAACTTGCCAAGTCAGTGATAGACAGAAATGAAAAGGTCTTCAGATGACGTGCCTACTGCTCCGTTCATATGCGCCTTTAGTTTGATCTATCCTGGACACAGAGCTGCGGTAGCGCCAGCTTCCTCATAGTCTACTAAAATAATGATTTCAGAAAACTTCAGAATAAATCAAGATGTAACATTTATTTATTATCAGGTAAAAATGTATCATGCCAATTACACAAGTAAATGATTAAAAGCCAATTCAGAAATAATAAATACATGACATCAATTACTCAAAGATGACTCTAAGAGGAAGCAATGCATTCCTGACAGAGACCTATCAAATTGTTTGGCCCTGAACATTGTGCTTTCCCTTTGTTACAGTTTTTTCCAACTGCTTACACACAAAATCTTTTCATGTCACACGATTTTGGAAACCTCTCACTCAAAGTGCAAAACTTTACAAAATAAGCTATTTCTCAGCCTTTGACTCAGTTTTCAATTGCATTAAACACTTTTTTCAAAACACTACACACAATTCTCTACCTAAAACACAAAAATCTAACAGGAAGTGACTTGCTTTCCTTTTCCAAACACGACCAATCAAAATGCTACACTTATAAAAAGGAGTGTAAGCAGGAAAAAAGGAGACATAGTTTTGAAAACGTGTGTAAGCAGTTGGAAAAAACTGTAACAGCACTGACTGCTCAATAGATTTTGACTGGTTGCAGGTTCATATCAACAAAAAGCAAGAATTACAGTATCACAGAGACAAAGGACAAGTTTGTGAGATGCAGGGTACAGTACTGTAAAAATAGGGTACAAGGAGGAGGAAGAACAAAAACAATTTGCAAAGAGCAAAGCAGAGTAGAAATTTCTGATCAATTTTGAGCTACTGTGATAGAACATGTTTTCGTTCATCAAAAGACAATGACGGAGATTAAATATTTACTTCTCCCTGAGAACTATACAGTGGGTACGGAAAGTATTCAGACCCCCTTACATTTTTCACTCTTTGTTATATTGCAGCCATTTGCTAAAATCATTTAAGTTCTTTTTTTTTCCTCATTATTGTACACACAGCACCCCACATTGACAGAAAAACACAGAATTGTTGACATTTTTGCACATTTATTAAAAAAGAAAAACTGCATGGTCCTAAGTATCCAGACCCTTTGCTGTGACACTCATATATTTAACTCAGGTGCTGTCCATTTCTTCTGATCATCCTTGAGATGGTTCTACACCTTCATTTGAGTCCAGCTGTGTTTGATTATACTGATTGGACTTGATTAGGAAAGCCACATACCTGTCTATATAAGACCTTACAGCTCACAGTATATGTCAGAGCAAATGAGAATCATGAGGTCAAAGGAACTGCCTGAAGAGCTCAGAGACAGAATTGTGGCAAGGCACAGATCTGGCCAAGGTTACAAAAAAATGTCTGCTGCACTTAAGGTTCCTAAGAGCACAGTGGCCTCCACAATCCTTAAATGGAAGATGTTTGGGACGACCAGAACCCTTCCTAGAGCTGGCCGTCCGGCCAAACTGAGCTATCGGGGGAGAAGAGCCTTGGTGAGAGAGGTAAAGAAGAACCCAAAGATCACTGTGGCTGAGCTCCAGAGATGCAGTCGGGATATGGGAGAAAGTTGTAGTAAGTCAACCATCACTGCAGCCATCCACCAGTCGGGGCTTTATGGCAGAGTGGCCGGACGGAAGCCTCTCCTCAGTGCAAGACACATGAAAGCACACCTGAAGGACTTCAAGATGGTGATAAATAAGATTCTCTGGTCTGATGAGACCAATATAGAACTTTTTGGCCTTAATTCTAAGCGGTATGTGTGGAGAAAACCAGGCACTGTTCATCACCTGTCCAATACACTCTCAACAGTGAAGCATGGTGGTGGCAGCATCATGCTGTGGGGGTGTTTTTCAGCTGCAGGGACAGGACGACTGGTTGCAATCGAGGGAAAGATGAATGCGGCCAAGTACAGGGATATCCTGGACGAAAACCTTCTCCAGAGTGCTCTGGACCTCAGACTGGGCCGAAGGTTCACCTTCCAACAAGACAATGACCCTAAGCACACAGCTAAAATAACGAAGGAGTGGCTTCACAACAACTCCGTGACTGTTCTTGAATGGCCCAGCCAGAGCTCTGACTTAAACCCAGTTGAGCATCTCTGGAGAGACCTGAAAATGGCTGTCCACCAACGTTTACCATCCAACCTGACAGAACTGGAGAGGATCTGCAAGGAGGAATGGCAGAGGATACCCAAATCCAGGTGTGAAAAACTTGTTGCATCTTTCCCAAAAAGACTCATGGCTGTATTAGATAAAAAGGGTGCTTCTACTAAATACTGAGCAAAGGGTCTGAATACTTAGGACCATGTGATATTTCAGGTTTTCTTTTTTACAGTTTTTCTCAATTGTTTACACACATTTTCTGGTACTTGAGACACAATGACCACAACATGTAACTCATTCACCAACCCCCTGAACCAGTTCTGCTAAACTACAAGCACAATTCCTGCTTTACACTCAAATTGTACTTCTAAAACACACTTTTCTCATAACACTACACACAATTCTCTGCTTTTGGCACAATTTTCATGCAGAAAATCTCTTGTTTTCACAAGGAACACACTGCCATTCAAATATGCACACTGACTCATGCAAACACCCGTCACACAGTTTTACAATTAGCAATCAGAGCTTTAGCATAAAAGGGCCACAGGTGAGCTCTTCAATGGAGCAATGGATGCCAACATTGGATTTTTTTTTTTTTTTTTTTTTTTTTTTTACTGTAACTGTATACAGTAAATTCTTCTGTTGTTTTGTATGTAGATCACTGTATGTGCAACTTTGTGTTGGTTGGGATGTACACGGTGTACATTGTTTTTGTGGGGAAAATAAAATATATTTGTTATCATGTATTTGTGTGTTCTGAGTATAAAAAACAATATTCTCAAATATTTTACAACACACTTATGTATGTACTGTCTGTAGTAAGTGTAACACTGAACAAAAAAAAGGCCTAAGTTATTATCATGAAAGGAGAAGAAGTGTTTTACATTCATCATAGTGTTTTACATTGAGCACATCAGTGTTCAACTGGTTCTTATAAATGTCTATTCATTTGATGGTTTGTGTGTGTCATTTGAAAACAAAATACCATTTTGAGAAGAAATAACATTGTTTTGAATGTAAAGTTTCATTTTGCAGGAGAATTGAGGGGTTTTGCCCATTGTGTGTGTTTTTTTGGATTTGTGTGTAGAGTTCTGAGAATATGAGGCATGCTTTCAGAAAATGTGTGTAAACAATCGAGAAAAACTGTAATAAATGTGCAAAAATGTCAACAATTCTGTGTTTTTCTGTCAATGTGGGGTGCTGTGTGTACAATAATGAGGGAAAAAAATGAACTTAAATGATTTTAGCAAATGGCTGCAATATAACAAAGAGTGAAAAATTTAAGGGGGTCTGAATACTTTCCGTACCCACTGTATGTTTCGAACAATGTGTTTTCTGTATTGTTTACTGACTGCTTGATAGTGTATATCATTTTGATCACTTTGTTTATGATTTGAGAGCAGTGTTTGATTTTGAACACCGGTAAAACTGTTCTGAGGCGAAAGTTTCATTTTGCGAGAGGAGTCAGAGGTTTTGTGAATAGTGCTTGAAGATGAGGTTTTGTGTTTAATGTTTTCAGAAAATGGAGCAAGGTTTAGGAAATTGTGTTTTAGCAATTGAGAAAACTGTATTTTATCTCTTCCACACAGAGATCATGTTTTCATCTGACGGGAGACATCGAAGATCTCAAGATCTGCATCTTTTGACCAGATTTAAAGCAGACCAAATATTAAACTCTTGTGTTTCTCTTCGCTGTCACACTTAAGCCAGACAACTGTGATTAAATCTGTCACACTAGTTTATATGTATCTGCATATGCGTGTTTATTGAAAATCAATTTCTGGATAAAGCCTGTATTTCTATATAGTTTCTATATATCACTTTCTATATAAACCATAAATTCTTGCCTACAAAAAAAAAAAATCTTAATATATATTATTGTTCTCTTCTTGTTTTCTGTTCCTGAGATCATTTTAAAAATAAAACCTAAACTGCTGCGTTTTGTCATTTTGCTCATCATTTATTTCAACCTGACATTTTAATGAACTTTTATTGATGGTTAAATGTCAGAATAAAAAGCTAGAATTGAATAAACTTTAACAAAAGTGTATGTGACCTAATGAAAGTAATGTATAGCCTATTGAACAAGACAAACAGGCAGTTTGCATAAAAAAAACCCAACCCAGTCACACTAAATGCGTCTCTATAGCACACATTGTGTTTATCGTGCAAGTTTTACGCGAACATTAGTTTTTACGTGCATAGGATACGCATGAGTAGGTAAAGGGTAGGTTTAGTAGTGGTGTGGGGTGCGTGTGTATTACACGCAATAAAGGGCGTATCATATGCACGTAAAAACTCATTTCGCGTATAAATTGCAAGACAAACACAATGCGTGCTATAGAGACGCATGAACACAAATGTGATTCATTTTGCCCATTTCCTCTTTTTAGTTTTTCCTGATCCCACCCTCTGTTCTCTCTTCTCTGTTCTCCTGTCTAAACACCTTTGACTATAATGTTGCTACATCCACAAAATCTGATATATTGACACTTTGAGCTTTGTGTTTTGAGGTTTGTACTTTGTTCACTGCGAACGGAGATACTGTTAGTCACGTGACTAAACCCTTCTGGAAAACATGAACATGTTGATTCATTTTCATCTTGGCAAATCTGTGCCGGGTTTCCGCTGAGCAAGTTCCTGCCTTCTTCCCTGACTTGTCATTGTGAAAGAATCTGTCTTGTAATGGAGAAGAACAAATGTCGTAAGGGAAAAGTAGAAGAAATGGCAGCGGTCAGAGACATGTATGAAGGACTAAATGTTGGAAGCATGACTGAAATGGAACAAAAGAGACACAGAGACACCCAGCTGAACCAACATCCAGATGTTCTCTTCAGGGTTTATAGACGAGGCCGTCTGCATGTTCTGCTCTTCAGACCCACGAATGGCTGCCAGTGGATGCAAATGTTCAGAGATGGACATCAAAACCTCTTCGCTCAGTGGAGTATCAGACATGTTTACCAGCAGGTTCGGGATGTGATCAATGTCTCTGGAAGTCTGGAGGAATTGCAAAGATTCTGTGACAGGTTTCCAGATCAGCTGCAGGAGTTTCATGACAATGTTGAAGAAATTGAAGATCTGAGAGCAAGAATTCAAGACCTTGAATTAGAAAACAGAAGACTTAGAAAAGACAACAATAAAGGTCTGCCGATGTGAGGTAAACAAAATAATAATAATAAAATTCAAGCTTATTCTTTTAAAACAGCTTAGAAAGTGCATGTTGTGTGTTTGTGAATAACGGGAGACTGGTGGTTGGCACAGCTGGTTCATTTCTGATACGATCCGCGGGTGATCGAGTAATAAAAAAATAGCATTCCAATAATTGTGACTGGATATGAGAGATAAATTATTAATGTGTTGATTTTAATGAAAACATGAACTCGCATTTCAGGTGAAACGCAACGAACGAGCGCGTCACTATTTTACTTTCATTTTCAACAACAGCAACAACAGCAACGCCTATAGGCTATCTCTCTTCAGGGAAACGATCAAGGAAAACATAATCCTATATTTAAAACCTTCCACACATGCTAGCATGACTAAACTTAGTGTATTTAATTGCCATATCAACAATATAGCCTAGAGAAAGGGGAAAAAATGCACCAAAGTTAAAAAAAAATCTTTGGAAGATATCACTACATTTATTTAGCGTTTATTTAAAATGAGACAAGCTGATATTATTTTAATCTTATATCTGTTATTTCACAGTTGAGATAGTCCTTTAATGCTGATCTAACCAGCAGAAGACACTCGCAGAGTTTAAATCCCAGTTATTCAGACGGGGCATGTTGTCACACTGCGTTACAATGAGCCCCTGTTAGAACTATGCTATTCTATTCTACACTTTTATGAATTCTATTGAGAAACCATTAGAAAAGATGAATAAAGACTAAGAGTCAGAAATTATTAATTATTATTATATGTTTTGAACTATGCTGTATAGCTGTGTTTCGCAGTGTATGTTGTCAAACTCAAAAATTACTTTATTTTGAATTAATAAAAATGCCATTAGGCCTATTTTATATGAAAAAAGTTGATGTATTTTATTGAGAAAATATTTTAGTTTGTCTTTAAATTGTATATTTTTTTGATTAGATCAGAAAACATTTTATTCTGTAATATGGTCATGTTATAATATACCCCACCTATGGGGCATATGTTGTCACATTTCACTTATTCCCTTCTTTCAGGGTAAATCAAGAAAAAAAAGTATAAACCGTATTAATGAAACAAAACCACATAATTGTACTAAACGTGTGAAAGTAATGAGAAAAAAAATAAATACTCTGAACCCAAAGTGAATTAACACAAACTGAGAAAGTCAGAAAGTGTCAGGTTGTGCCCCGCTCTCCTCTTCCTCCTAGAGGTCATAAAACATAAAGGAACCTATACTTGAAATAATAACTTGACAGCTTTAACTAAATTTTCCATAATTTGGTTTAATTTATGCAAGTTCAACTGAGTTCAAGTCAACGGAAGCAACATAAAGGGCTTCATTTTATTTAGGCTATCATCAGATAATTTGAAGATCAAAGACATCAGCACTGTAATATAATCTTTGCACTAAGTTTAAAAAGGCGATAGATTCTATTTACACTAAGAGAAAATAGTGATAGATTGATCCGTGCATCTCTAGTAACATCTAAATATAGAGGGGGTGGGGTGGTTTATTCATTTAAACCATCTTCAAACTGTCTTTTAACGTGCGAGTAACCGGCCACATTTGCCAGATCTACAGTAAATATGCATTAACAAAGATGAAGTTAAACCAAACGCTCATTCAAGAACACTAATACTAAAACAAAGAGTTCAGTCCTGTAGACCGTATGCGCCAGAGACACAGGTGCGCCGCCATCTTTAGAATATTGTCTTTGAACTTCCGTTTTAGCGGTAGTTCAGTATATCTCTATAGCATCGCTGTGGAAGAGAAATTAGCTGGTGAAGTGGATTTACTTATTGTAGAGTTAACGAGTTATCGCGAGCATTGTGATGTTTAAAACAGATGTCTTAACATATGTCAGACCGGGAAGATTTTAAAATGGGCAGTTCATTCATAAATTCTTAAAGGGGTCATATAATGGTACATGCACTTTTACAAGTTGATTGTACTGAAATGTGTGTTGGCAGTGCCTGTACACAACCATCATAAAATGATAAAAATCCATCCAGTGGTTTTTTTTTAATCTTCTTATATGTTTTCCCCTCTCTCAAATCAAGCCGTTCGACTGTGTGAGGTCACAAAATCGACGCCCCTCCCACGATTGTTGATTGACAGCAGCGTTTCAACACAGACCCGCCCTCGCTCGTGAGCGATCTGTCAATCATAGTCCGCGCGTCATTGTTGATACGCTGGAGCACTGTCTATGAGCAGAATGGCGTCTAAGCGATTGTGGTGTTCTGTTCTTGAGAGTAATAAGGAACACAGCATCATTTTGATGATGTTCCTAAATCCGAACCGCTGAAGACGCAGTGGCTGAGTTTTGTTTTCGAAGGGAATATTCCCCACGATCAACGTCAATGCTGTCATGTTTGCGCGAATCATTTCACACACCAGACTGCTTTACACACAAGGGTCAGTAAAGCTGGTTTTGCTAAGAAGCTGCTCCTGAAAAAAGGATCGGCAACTATTCGTGCTCCTGCTGAACCTCCAGAAGAACTGAAGTGAGTGTACCGTTTTATTAACCTTTATATTAATATTTATATTAATCTTTGCAAATCGCTTGCTGCACGCTTCACATTACGTCATGTTTTCTATGTACAATGTTCTCAATATAATTCATAATCCCACGTTTATAATGAACGACGCGTTATGGTTATTGTGTTATGGTTATTGTGTTATGGTTATTGTGTTACGGTGTAAGCACAGAACAGAGGGGCGGGGTGAGCAAAGCTCATTATCATTTAAAGACACATGCACTTAAACGGTGTGCTGAAAACAGAGCTGTTTTTGACCAGGTAAAATTAGTGTTTTCTTACAATACTAATGAGAATTTTTAATTAAAGTATATTACAAACTTTTAATTTAGACCCTAAAGAATCATATTAGCTTGTACAAAAATGGCATTATATGACCCCTTTAAGATCGCTGTGGAAATACAGACCAGAGCGCACTGCTGAAAACGGGCAGAGCTACAGAAGGTCTTACAGATAACACGAGTCAACATGTGCATGTGAAAGCTGTAATTCATCGTCTATGACGGTTCTATTCGCATGCATATTTTCATGCATGTTTACTCTTTAATGATAGACATAAAATAATTAATATATTAGCTGTTGATTTGTTTTAGCTACATCTTCCACACAGAGAGCATGTTAAGAGGAAGGCCTGCTTCATTTCAGCGTTTCTCTGAAGGATCGAAGGGTTTTCAATATCAACCTGTGTTTTACTTTAAGAAAGCAAGCGTACATTGGTGATGTTTCCTTTTCTTTTGAAGGAGTGTGTTCTGGAACGGGAACGGCCTACGAACACCTTGTGAGTCTTGAAGCTGATTTCTGCCTGATGAAACTGCAAACTATCTTCAGTAAAAAAATATCTTCAATTTATTATAATTCTGACTCTTGTCTTATATTGACTGCACTTCTAACTCCTGGTCTTCATTAATCATATCTGGTCATTGTCTTTAACTGAAAATTCCCTAACACTTTGTTTTATATTTAATTTCATAATCATTTATAATCATTTATCATTTATGTAGTTGTCATTAGATTTATCATTTATTCATATTATCATTATTATTATTATTATTCAGTTTACATCATTTATTAATTTAGTCATATAATCATTTTATTATAATTCATGTATGTCATTTTATGTTTTTATTGGCAGCTGCTATTTGCACTAAGTACAAATAAACTAAAATATAAAAATACAATGGGGCATGTTGTCACAACGGGAAGCTGCCATTAAATTGTCATATTATTATTGTTCATTTGTTTATCAACAAGCTTGTATAACATATGGTGATATTGAAATTTTAGTTTAGTTTCAGACCAAAATTTGTAGTGATATTCTCATTTTCTAATAAAGATTTCCAGTTTTTTAACAACATCATGATCATGCACTCTTCATTTACTCTGGACGACAACACTGTAAACTGGTGTATACATATCAAGTATATTAGTGGAAATGGGTTGGGTAGTTCAGGAAGTAATCCAACAATGAGTTCCTGTGACTGATTCTGTGTTTGTTTTTGTGACCAGCATGACTCCACGGCCACATTTGTTCCTTTGGCACAATATATTACTGTAAAAAGTGTTCAGTTCACTTACTTAAAACAAATGAGTAAACCTGTTGCCTTAAAATTATTAAGTAAATAAACTCAATGCTTAATTGAAAAAATAAGTTATGTGAACTTGACAATTCCACATTTCTGAAGTTTATTTACTTAATAATTTTAAGGCAACGGGTTTACTCAATTTTTTTAAGTTACAGGATGGCTGTAAAGTGACATGAAATAACCAGTAAGAAAGTGATGTGTAAATATAAGGGATCTAAGATGAGAAAGAGGACAGCTGCTGATTTTAGAATGAATAAAAAGAGAAAAAACACTAAAACATGAACACATCATGAAGAAAGATGTCAAAGTTGATGAACTCTCTCACAGCAAGAACATTCACATGCAGAACTTGCACATTTTCCCAGAGAATTTTAAACACACAGTATAGTATGGAGATCAGAAGCATTTATTTTGAATAAAAACATAATTTCAACACTGCAAAGTAATATCATTGTGTTATACAGACCAACGGTAAGTTACGCTGTTCATTTTTTTCATGCATAATAGCTGGTGAAATATTATTTTAGTGATATTACTGATTATTTATTATATGATAATTAAAGAATAGGAATATCATCCTTCCTGTAGCTAATAATGGGACAGTGCTCAGATCTCGTGTCTTTCTTTAATATTTTTAATATAACATGTTTGTGCCTGTCAGGTGTCTGTGGAAAAGTGCTGGTGTTTCCATTGAAAGGAACATGGAGACCCTCCTCTAAACTCTAGTATCCAGACATTAGAGTATTTGTAGCTCATGGAGGAACCAACTGAGTTTAGGAAGCCATTTATCATGATGTTAAAGTGGTTGGACTGACACTTTTTTAAAGCAATATTACAATCTCAACTAAAAGAGAAGGGCTGCAAAGATACTGTCCTTAAGTGCTGTCAGTGAGGATATCTTTTCTGAAACAGAGCTTACAGAGCCATCCTACAGAACAAGCATGCAGTAACAGTCCCCTCCACTCCATCAACTCCATTAGACAGCGCCCTCTTCTGGATGGAGTTTGTCATGAAACAGAGGCGCTGCTCACCTCAAATGCCCCGTAGGCAAGGCTTTTTCCTTAACATTGAGTGATTCCATTAATAAAAAAAAAGTAAGCCCTCAATACCATTTGATTGAGGTATGTTTCATGAAGCCAGAATGTTAAGCTATTAAACAAAATATTTTTGTGTCATATCTGTGGTTTGTTTATTTGCAATAGAGTAAAACAATCTGGGTGTACATCCTTTAAGTGTGGTGATTCCAGGTCAAGAAAATATGATCATACAACACCAATTTTATCATCTTTACACTGGTTATCTATTAAGTTCTGTATCAATTATAAAGTATTTTCTACTGACCTATAAGGGCCTAAATGGTTCAGCTCCTGATATTTAACTAATCTTCTATCTACAATCCATCACGCTCTTTAAGATCATAAAAACTCTGTGCTTCTGATAGTACCTAGAATATCTAAGTCCATAAAGGTGGGAGAGCGTTTTCCCATTTGGCTCCTAAACTCTGGAATAGCCTTCTGTCACAGTGTCTGGTTTGTGTTTCCCCGGGTGTCCACTAGAGGTCTCTTTCCCTCACTGTCACCTTTACTTCTGGAACTGCATTTCCCACAATCCTTTGTCTGTTCTCATCACTCATCATTGCAGCTGTTCCTCATTACATCGTTAGTGTCTGTGTATTTATACCCTGTCTGGTTAGTATTTGTCACGGAGTCATCATATTGTCACCACACGTCTGAGGTCAGGTTCTTGTTTTGTTTCTTGTTTTGTTTCTTGTTTTGTTTCTTGTTTTGTTTCTTGTTTTGTTTCTTGTTTTGTTTCTTGTTTTGTTTCTTGTTTTGTTTCTTGTTTTGTTTCTTGTTTTGTTTCGCTAACATGGATTTTGAACCTTGCCTGGATGACGATGAATTGGATTACGCTTTAATAAATCATTACCATCACACTGCTTTTGGACCTATTTTCCTGTGTGTCCCCGTGACACCTTCCTGATGATGTTCAAGGCTCAGACTCACTCTCCCAGTTTAAATCTAGATTAAAGACGCATATCTCATACTGTATAATGCATCTCAAAACCGTATACTCCAGATATCAGATCAAATGCACATGATTATCTTTGCTTAATGTTATGAACAGCAGTGACGCTAATTATTTTTGACTTGCTTCTCTGTTTTATCTTGGGATGCCCATCCTGAGGTAACTAGAGAATATGTCAGGTCCAGTTTGGATCCTAACCGTATTATGAAGACTTCAGATGAAGCAAACTCTGAATCAACATGCACCAATGCTATTTTTTTCTATATATCTTAATCAATTGTTAAGATGTATTCCCTGCCTCAATGAGCTCATTGTTTCTGCCTTAAATTAATGCATTGTTTAAATTAATACGTTATTAGCTAACTGTGTGATTTGTATGTACATTTCTTAAATAAATAACTTGGACCGTTGTGCACACCGGATTGCTCCTGTCTGCCTCGCTGCCTGCTGTGAGTGTGTTTGTTTGCTTCGGTGCTGTAAGCTCCGTCTTAGCCTTGTATTTCTTTGTTTTGAACCATCATTTACTACCATTTCTAGTTGTTTATACTACTACATTTTACCCAACATCTCAGATTAACCTGACATCGCTAGCTTCTGTTATTAGTACTACTAGCACAAAACGCTAGTAATTCGCTAGCCTGCGAACACGCCACCCGTGCGCTCAGTTATTTTTATTTATTTGTTTTTCTCTCGCGCGTCCGCGCCTTTGAATTCATAAAAGCTCAGGTGAGTAAGAATCAATCAACAAACACGGTGAGTAATGTCTTGTCCTGTTACTGTCACCTGCACTTCATGTCACATGTTTAGTATAGGCTTCTCTGTCGGCAATATAGGATTTATATGTGATAAATGTAAGGAGACAGTTAGGTTGACAGAGAAGATTTCAGAATTAGAAACACGCATCCAAACTTTAATTGAGGATAGTAAGAGTGCTAGAGCTTCAGATGTTTTGGATGCGCATAGCATAGTGAACACTTTACATGAGTCGGTTCTGGCTGAAGAGCCTGTGCAGCCGGGCAAATGGGTGACAGTGAGGGATCGCTCTAGTCGCGGATCTAAAAACCACTCTTCCGTTCCGATTACCATAACAAATCGATTTGCCCCGCTCAGTGAAACACCCGCTGAGAATGATTGTGCCCTAGTTATTGGCGATTCTATTACACAGAACGTGAAGATAGAGACACCAACCACCATAGTCACATGTTTGCCGGGAGCCAGAGCACCTGACATCAAAGCAAATTTAAAAGTGCTGGCTAATGCTAATCGTAAATTCTCTAAGATCATTATTCATGTCGGCACTAATGATGTTCGACTCCGCCAGTCGGAGATCACCAAAATTAATTTTAAAGAGGTGTGTGAACTTGCAAGTACGATGTCAAGGACTGTAATTTGCTCTGGCCCCCTGAGATGGTCCTCACTGCAGAGCATAAATTCCGGGGGGAGGAGTTGGATAAAATTCAACTCCTCCCACCTTACATACCTAAACCTACCAATCTCCACCCCCTGATCCCTAAACCCACCCCTAAACCTACCCATCTCCACCCCTAAACCTACCAATCTCCACCCCTTATATAAGATCCGACTCCTCCCCTCGGATCTTGTGTACTGCATTGAGGTGCTACTGGGCCCCCTTCCTGTTCGCAGGAGTGATGAGATAGTCAGTAGATTGTGTTCTCTTAACGGTTGGCTGTCTCGGTGGTGTCCGCAACATAATATAGAATTCATAGACAATTGGAAAAGTTTTTGGGGCAAACCTGACCTGTTGAAAAGAGATGGTATTCATCCCTCCTGGGATGGTGCTGCTCTTCTCTCTAGTAATATGGCTCATAGTCTTAGAGCTCAAACATGACAATCTGGGGCTCAGGTCAGGAAGAAGACAGACTGGCTAAACCGACTGTCTGCTAGCGGCCTCGCGTCACCAAGGTCAGATAAATCAGATAAATCCTATCACATAGAGCCTCTTTCACCTAGCTGTCATCATATAGAGACTGTGTCTGTTCCCCGAAATTGGAAATCCAAAAAACGTTTTAACCCATCTAAGGTTAAAAATTTAATTGATGTTCAACAAATAAAAAACAGCTGTAATACAGATGAGCAAATGCTAAAGCTTGGGTTGCTGAATATTCGATCGCTTACTTCAAAAGCACTCATTGTTAATGATATAATTTCAGATAATAACCTAGATGTGCTGTGTTTGACAGAAACCTGGCTAAAACCAAACGATTACATTACTTTAAATGAGTCCACCCCGCAAGATTACTGTTATAAACATGAGCCTCGTCTGAAACGCAAAGGGGGAGGTGTTGCTGTAATTTATAGTAATAGTTTCAAAACCACTAAGAAATCAAGTTTTAAATATAATTCTTTTGAAGCATTGGTGCTTAATGTAAATATATATAGTGTAAACGATAAATCACGTTTGAGATTTGTGCTGGCTACTGTATACAGGCCACCAGGGCACCATACAGACTTTATCAAAGAATTTGCGGACTTTCTATCAGAATTAATATTGACTGCAGATAAAGTACTAATTGTTGGTGATTTTAATATACACATCGATAATGAAAAAGGGATTGGCATTTAAAGACATTGTAAATTCAATTGGAGTTAGACAACACGTGTCAGGACCTACTCATCGTCGTAATCATACTCTAGATCTAATATTATCACACGGAATAGATGTGGATGCCGTTGAAATTCTGCAGCAGAGCGATGACATCTCAGATCATTATCTAGTCTCGTGTAATTTGCATTTAGCCAAGGCTGCAAAGCCGACTCCGTGTTTCAAATATGTTAGACCTATCACTTCTGCCACTAAAGATTGCTTTATTAATAATCTTCCTGATCAGTTTCATCATCTCAGCATCCCAGATAGCTTAGAAGAACTAGATATTGCGACAGAAACTCTTAACTCTCTCTTTTCCAGCACTTTAGACACAGTTGCTCTGTTGCGCTTAAAGAAGATTAAAGAAAATAGTCCAACGCCGTGGTACAACGAGCACACTCGGGCCCTTAAGAGAGCAGCCAGAAAAATGGAGCGCAACTGGAAGAAAACAAAACTAGAGGTATTTCGCATTTCATGGAAGGAGAGCTCGATTACTTACAGAGAGGCTTTAAAAGCTGCTAGATCTGCTTATTTTTCAAACCTATTAGAAGAAAATAAACATAATCATAGGTATTTATTTGAAACGGTGGCTAAACTAACGAAAAATAAAGCTTCAAGCCCAGAAGTTTCCAAGCAACACAGCAGTAATGACTTTATGAACTTCTTCACTTATAAGATTGATAATATCAGGGACAAAATTATAACTATGCAACCGTCTACTACAGTATCACATCAGGGAGTGCATTGTAGTCTCCCTGAGGAAAAATTTGATTCATTCGTTGCTATAGGAGAGGAAGAATTTACTAAACTCATTAAATCATCTAAATCTACAACATGTATGTTAGACCCTATACCAACTAAGCTACTGAAAGAGATGCTTCCAGAGGTCATAGATCCTCTTCTTAATATCATTAATTCATCTTTGTCTCTAGGATACGTACCAAAAAACTTTAAGCTGGCTATGATTAAACCGCTTGTTAAAAAAACGCAACTTGATCCTACAGAATTAGTCAATTACAGGCCGATCTCGAATCTACCTTTTCTGTCAAAGATATTAGAAAAAGCAGTATCTTCACAACTGTGTTCCTTTCTTGAAAGAAATGATATCTGCGAGGATTTCCAGTCAGGATTTAGACCGTACCATAGTACCGAATCAGCTCTCGTTAGAGTCACATTGATTTGCTCCTATCATCCGATCGTGGTTGTATCTCGCTATTAGTGTTACTCGATCTTAGTGCTGCGTTTGACACCATCGACCACAACGTTCTTTTAAATAGATTAGAACATTATGTTGGCATTACGGAAAATGCACTAGCATGGTTTAAATCATACTTATCTGACTGTTATCAGTTTGTAGCAGTAAATGATGAGATGTCTCATCAATCACAAGTTCAGTATGGCGTACCACAAGGCTCAGTACTAGGACCGCTGCTGTTCACTCTGTACATGCTACCATTAGGAGATATCATTAGGAAACATGGCATTAGCTTTCACTGTTATGCTGACGATACTCAGCTCTATATTTCCTCAAAACCTAACGAAACTTATCAATTCACAAAATTAACGGAATGCATAGCGGATATAAAAAAATTGGATGACTCGTAATTTCCTACTTCTAAATTCTGAAAAAACAGAGTTTCTAATTATTGGACAAAAAACGTCCTCACGTAATAATCTAGAATACTGTCTAACACTTGATGGCTGCTCTGTCAAGTCTTCGTCGTCGGTTATGAACCTGGGTGTGCTCTTTGATACCAATCTTTCATTTGAAAGTCACGTGTCTAGTATCTGTAAAACTGCATTTTTCCATCTTAAAAATATATCTAAATTACGCCATATGCTCTCATTGACAAATGCAGAACAATTAGTTCATGCGTTCATGACCTCAAGGCTAGATTATTGTAATGCTCTACTGGGTGGTTGCCCTGCACGCTTAATAAATAAACTACAGCTAGTTCAAAACGCAGCAGCTCGAGTTCTTACCAGAAGCAGGAAGTATGACCATATTAGCCCGGTTCTGTCAAAACTGCACTGGCTCCCTATTAAACATCGCATACATTTTAAAATATTGCTGATTACTTACAAAGCACTAAATGGTTTAGCCACAGTACTTGAGCGAGCTCTTAACGCATTATAGTCCGTCACGTCTATTGCTCAAAATTCCGGCCAGTTGATAATACCTAGAATATCAAAATCGACTGCTGGCGGTAGATCCTTCTCCTATTTAGCACCAAAACTCTGGAACAGTCTTCCTACCATTGTCCGGGAAGCAGACACATTCTGTCAGTTCAAAGCCAGATTAAAGACACATCTCTTTGACCTAGTATTCACATAATACATTATAGACTTCTATAATTTAATGTTAGGCTGCATAGATTAGGGCTGCGTTTCCCAAAAGCATCGTAAGCCTAAGTTGATCGTAAAAATGATCGTACGACTGATCTTAATATTAAGGTCTGTTTCCCAAAAGCATCGTAGCTTAAGTAGCACTTGAAAATCTTCGTAGATCTACGAGTGCTCTGGAGTAATCGTACATCCTCAAGTTCATCGTAAGAAGACAGATTTATGAGGACACCTGCAGGACAAACGGCAGATTACACCTTTAACTTTATTCAAATGTAGCCTATGTGATTATAATATAAGGTTTTGATTGTACTTTATTGTACACTTTATTACTCTTTTTTTGTTGTTGGTTAAATTAATGTATAAATTAAATAATTAAAAAGGTCAGAAAACAAAACAAAAAAATAGAAATAATTTAATAATTTAATATAATAATAATAATAATTTAATAATTTTAATCAAAATTAAATGAATGAAAAAAAATAAAATAAAAGAAATCCTTTAAATCTGCTAAAAATTACATCTTTGTTTCGCTCTATCTCCTCTAAAAGGACATTAATTTAATCTTTTTGAAAGGTATCTTTTCGTCTTTTTCGTCTTTTTTTTTTTTTTTGTCATTTTGTCAGTGCCTCCGCCTGTAGGTGCTTTATATAAACTTGTCTTGATTGCTAATCCACAACAGATGACAATTATTAGGTTAAACGTTCAGAATACGATTCCATATAAGGTTATGTTTCAGCACTTCGCGAATGGACAGCGACTCTTAAGTAGCACGTAGAGCGCGTTCTCGCGCGTTCATGTTAAGTGCATTTTTGGGAAACGCTCGTGGAATTGCTGCGAGCGTTCGTAACTTTGCACGTAGAAAGCGCTCTTAAGAGCTAAGATACATCGTTATCGGGAAACCCGGCCCAGGTCAGCCGGAACCGGGAACACTTCCCAAAAATCCTGATGTACTCGTTACATCATGAGAAGAATGGCATCTACGCTAATTTTAGTGTCTGTGTTTATCCCAAGGTTTTCCTGCAGCCTGCCGGATCCAGGCCGTATCCAGATCTGACGAAGGACCTTCGCCTGGACCGATGACAACGCAGTGCTGAAGTGCCAACTAGTCTCTCCCTATGGAGGATCCCACTACCACTCTACAGATAAAGCGTTGTCGGGAAAATTCGTTTCGCGTTCCTACCCCAAAGCAACAAAATAAAAAATAAAATTCTTTATCAAAATTTATAAGGAAAGACAAGTACTTTGTTTAGGCTTGGCTTGTAGGGAATTCCAAACCTGCCTATTTTCAAATGCACATTACTATAGAACCCATTCTAAATGCGCATGTGAACGCCATCAGCGTTTCTCACAGGTTCGCGTTTAAAGTCTTTGTAGAGGGAATGGTGTCGTCTTAGCGGCCCCTAATTTAATAACAAATGATCGTTCCGACGGAAGCAAATCAATCAAAACTAACTTTAGATGGAAAATAACTTAACTCTGCTATAAAGCCAAAACAATCTCTGTTACCTTAAATTATACGCTTATCTCTGTGAAGCTGCTTTGAAACAATCTACGTTGTTAAAAGCGCTATATAAATGAAGATGACTTGACTTGACTTGACTCAAAGAGCGCTTGATTTGAATTAGTTTACAACAAAGATGACTGCCGCTGGAGAATTGAGATTTCACGAGTTCACACTTACAAATAAGTCAGATAGAATAAATGCGTATATGAGATTTTACGAGTTCACACAAATAAGTCAGATAGAATAAATGCGTATATGAGATTTTACGAGTTCACACAAATAAGTCAGATAGAATAAATGCGTATATGACGTGCTGTCCGAGGAGAGGGCTGTGGGCTCGGTAGCCATTTAGCCGAACTTTGTTTATGAAACATCATGTGTAGATTCCGCCATCGCGTCTGTTATAGAAGATATCCACAGCGCATTCATTTTAAAAGAGGAACAGAGAGCTGCGACTGCGACATTTTGTTGGTTGAAAATATGAACGAAGAACATGCGTCATTTACTCCGTTGCTCTGACTAGAATATGAGTATGACGAAGTCAGGCTAATTAACTGAGTGAAATGAAATCGAATATATCGTCCTGTGGAATCATTCATTCACAGACAGCTTACGAAGATGTTCAACTAATAAAGATCTTCATCGCTGGCAAAAATATGATGCATTTGAAGATTTGCTTTCACTTGACTGTATCCTACTGTAACGTTAGGTCCACGGCCACTTCATCCAACGCTCTTGATGTTCAATCTTCCTGTTACGATTCCGAGTCGAGTGTGAATTGAAATCACTTCAGACGATTCAGTGCGTGCAGGAACTGAACAGGGGTGCGTTTCCAGATAACGATGGATCTTAGCACTTACGAGGATTTTCTGCGAGCGACTTTACGAACGTTCGTGTTCATTTCACGTGCGTTTCACAAAAATGCACTTAGCACGATCGTTCGCAGCTGTGCTTTAAGTGCTACTTAAGAGTCGCTGTCCGTTTGTCAAGTGCTGAAATGTCACCTTGTAGAATGGCTTGTAATTGCAGCACACGCTTGCAATTTTAAATGTTTAACCATAACTGTTTTCACCTGATGTGCATTTTCCACGAGGTCAATAATCTATAAAAGCACAAACCTACGAGTGGAGACACCAGCAAAATGGCTGAACCAAAAAAAAAAGAAAATACCTTTTTTTTTTTTTTTTTAAAGAGGAGATTAAGGTAATTTTAGAGGAGGTGGAGCTATACAAACATATTATTTTCAGGAGGTTTAAGGGAAGTCATTCAAATAAACAAAAATAAAAAATCTGGGAGGATTTTGCTAGATAACTGACTGTAACTATAGGGGCATTAAAAGATCAGGGAAGGAGGTCAGGAAGAAGTGGGAAGACTTGGAACTTGGACTTGGAGGTCAGGAAGACTTTGCCAGCCTTGCTAAAAGGAAAAGGGCTCTGCAGAGGACAACATTTAATAAAACAGGTGGTGGGACCAATGATGGCCAACCAAGAAATGCCCAATACATGGCTGGTTTTCGTGCATCATTCATTTAATGTTCAATAATTTAATTTTGATTAAAATTATTAGATTAAATTATTTCTATTTTTTTCTATTTTTTTCTTTTTTTAGATTTCTATTTTTCTTTTTTGACCTTTTTAATTGTTTAATTTATACATTCATTTAACCAAAAAAAATAGTAATAAAGTGTACAATAAAGTACATTCATAACCTTATCACATTGCATTTGAATAAAGTTAAAGGTGTAATCTGCCGGTTGTCCTGCAGATTACCTCATAACTCTGTCTTCTTACGATGCACTTACGATTAGCCTACTCTAGAGCACTCGTAGATCTACGAATATTTTTAAGTGCTACTTAAGTTACGATGCTTTTGGGAAACAGTCCATTTATAGATTATTGACCTCGTGGAAAATGCATATCAGATGAAAACCGTTATGGTTAAACATTTAAAATTGCAAGCGTGTGCTGCAATTACAAGCCATTCTACAAGGTGACATTTCAGCACTTGACAAACGGACAGCGACTCTTAAGTAGCACTTAAAGCACAGCTGCGAACGATCGTGCTAAGTGCATATTTGTGAAACGCACGTGAAATGAACACGAACGTTCGTAAATTCGCTCGCAGAAAATCCTCGTAAAAAAAGAGAAGCAGATAAGTGATAAGTCAAAGTCAGTGAAAAACACGTTCATGTCTGTCATCTGCCGTGCACTCAACAGAAGAATGAGCCGCTGCTCCTCTCAGCCATTCACTGAACAGGGTAGATGCACGCAGCTAGAGAGAGTGACGGCAGGGAGAAAGCAAGAGCTCGCACTCGCAGGACTGACAACATTTGGAGGTTACTGAGGTTTGTCCAAAAAGTCGTTAGATTTGTCACTAGTCGCTTTTTTGGAAAAAATGTGCTAAAGGGGCCTGAAAAGCCGCTAAAAATAGCGACAAAGTCTTGTCATTAGTCTGTGTATTTAAGCCCTCATGTTTGCCATGTGTCTACTGTTATGTAAGTTAATGTCTTTATTTTTAGTTTTCATGTCATGTTTTTGTTTCATGTTTGGTTTTGTTAAATAAACTGCACTTGGGTTCTTTACAACTTGTCCCCTTAGACTGGTCAGGATGGAAAACAGAAACTTGAAAACACGTAAAATGAAATATGACAACAAGTTTTTCAACATTTAATTCAAATAACTTTTCTATCACTGTCACATATATAATTAAAAACAAGCATTATTATTAACATAAACACATAAAAAGACAGAAATAAAAAAAGAAAAATGTACATACAAGAGTTAACCTCAGCTCAAATCAGCTGACACTAAAACACTTTCACTTTCTTTCTTCCGTCACATGAATAAAAAAATAAATAAACAAGACAACAGCATTCCACGTCACAACCTTATAAATAGAGACAGCAGCCAGAGAACATTCATTTGCGGCTCCTAACCGAATTGAAGATATAGGGAAGACTTCCACACTCAGGTTTGACTTCATTACTCATTATTACCAGTATTACTCATTCATTACTGTGTGTGTGTATATAAATAGTGGGTCATATATCCAATGCTTTTTGAAAACTTAAGGCTTCTTCATAAAACGAGTCGGACATCATCACATTTTTGTATAGGCCTACATTTGTATTTATTTACATTAGTAAGCTACAGGACATCGTCTTTCAAAACATGACCTGCGCGAAAGAGAGAGAAAAAATTAATTCGTCATATATATATAAAGAGTTCAGATGCAAAAGCCATATATTTAAGTTCAGTAATTTCACTTAAATGACAATTAATAGATAATTTGCATTGCCATTTAAGTGAAATTACTGAACTTAAATATACGAGCTTGATAAAAATGATCATTCTAGAAGAAAATTTCAGATGGCACTTAGAGGCTTTTGCATCTGAACTCTTCATATATACCGCATGGGCGTCGGTTTGGTTTGAAATGTGCTGGGTACAATGACGCATTCAAACCGACGCCCATGTATATATATATATATACAGTAACAGTCAAAAGTTTGGAAACATTACTATTTTTAGTAGTCTCTTATGCTCATCAAGCCTGCAGTTAAAAAAAAAGTAATATTATGAAATATTATTACAATTTAAAATAATGGTTCTCTTTTTTAATATACTTTAAAATGTCATTTATTTTTGTGATGCAAAGCTGAATTTTCATCAGCAAGTACTCCAGTCTTTGGTGTCTTATGATCCTTCAGAAATCATTCTAATATGATGATTTATGATCAATGTTGGAAACAGTTGTGCTGCTTAATATTTTTTTTATAACCTGAGATACTTTTTTCAGGATTATTTGATGAATAAAAAGTTAAAAAGAACTGTATTTATTTAGAATAGAAATCTTTTGTAACAAACAATATACACTACCGTTCAAAAGTTTGGGAACAATAACTATTTTTTTTTTAAGAAATTAGTACTTTAATTCAACAAGGATGCGTTAAATTGATAAAAGGTGATGGTAACGATTTATATTGTTAGAAATGTTTTTATTTTGAATAAATGCTGTTTTTATGAATAAATGCTGTTAACGTTTTACTCATCAATGAATCCTGAAACAAGTATTCCAAAAAAATATATTAAACAGCACAACTGTTTCCATCATTGATAATAACTGAGTATCAAATCATCATATTAGAATGATTTCTGAAGGATCATAAGACACCAAAGACTGGAGTACTTGCTGATGAAAATTCAGCTTTGCATCACAAAAATAAATTACATTTTAAAATATATTAAAAAGAGAACCATTATTTTAAATTGTAATAATATTTCATAATATTACTGTTTTTTTTTTTTGTTTTTTTTTTTTAACTGCAGGCTTGATGAGCATAAGATACTTCTTTCAAAAACATTAAAAATAGTAATGTTTCCAAACTTTTGACTGGTACTGTCAAAAACCGACGCCCATGCGGTATATAGGCTATAGTCTATATGTGCTGGGTACAATGACGCATTCAAACCGACGCCCATGTATATATATATATAGGCTATGTACATAATAAATATATATATATATTTATTATGTACATAGCCTATATATATATATATATATACATGGGCGTCGGTTTGAATGCGTCATTGTACCCAGCACATATAGACTATAGCCTATATACCGCATGGGCGTCGGTTTGAATGCGTCATTGCACCCAGCACAGGGGCGCTGCCAGGAATTTTGGGCCCCATGACAAAAAAATCTAATTGGGCCCCCTCCGCGCAGCTGTTGTCACCACATCTCTAGGACCTAACTGTCCCATCAAAAGCTTTACATAACCCTAATCAAAGGCTTGCAACTGTTTTGCTTCTTGTAGTTCAATACTAGTACTTGTCACGGGAGAGTGAGCGAGAGACTAGGATTCAAGTGCAGAGGAGATTTAATTAACAAACACAGACAAAAATACAGAAAACTCAGAACTCAGATAATCAACAGACAGGAACATCAAAGACAGGTAACTCGGACAACGAACCAGCACAAGACTACAAACACAAGGAGGCTAAATAGGGGAACAACAAAGGAGGGTAACGAGACAGACAGGTGGGACAAATTAACCAATAATCAGATAACAAGATGGGAGGGGCTAGACAATAGACAGGAGAGCACATGGCACAAAACAACAAACACCCATGTGCAGCACAAGACAGAACAGACACGTGACATTACCCCCTCCTTAAGGAGCGGCTACCAGACGCTCCACTAGGGACGGGAGGGACAGACCAGGGCGGGACGGGAGGGACGGGGGGCCAGGTCCAAGAAGGGAAACAGAAACAGGGGGTAACAGACTCAAAGGGGCCAGGGTGACACAGACAGTACATCGGGGGAACAGGGCGAAGCAAACAGTCCATCTGGTGGCCGGGGCGAAACAAGCAGTACATCGGGTGGCCGGGGCGAAGCGAACAGACCGTCGGGCGGCCGGGGCAAAGCGAACAGTCCATCCGGCGGCCAGGGCGGAGACTTTCCCTCGGGCGGCCAGGGCGGAGACTTTCCCTCGGGCGGCCAGGGCGGAGACTTTCCCTCGGGCGGCCAGGGCGGAGACTTTCCCTCGGGCGGCCAGGGCGGAGACTTTCCCTCGGGCGGCCAGGGCGGAGACTTTCCCTCGGGCGGCCAGGGCGGAGACTTTCCCTCGGGCGGCCAGGGCGGAGACTTTCCCTCGGGCGGCCAGGGCGGAGACTTTCCCTCGGGCGGCCAGGGCGGAGACTTTCCCTCGGGCGGCCACGGCGCAGGAACTGGAACAGACGCCAACGGCTCAGGAACTGGAACCACCGGCTCAGGCACTGGAACTGGCACCACCGGCTCAGGCACTGGAACTGGCATCACCGGCTCAGGCACTGCAACCGGCACCACAGGCTCAGGCACTGGAACCGGCACCACAGGCTCAGGCACTGGAACCGGCACCACCGGCTCAGGCACTGGAACTGGAACTGGCACCACCGGCTCAGGCACTGGAACTGGCACCACCGGCTCAGGCACTGGAACTGGCACCACCGGCTCAGGCACTGGAACTGGCACCACCGGCTCAGGCACTGGAACTGGCACCACCGGCTCAGGCACTGGAACTGGCACCACCGGCTCAGGCACTGGAACTGGCACCACCGGCTCAGGCACTGGAACTGGCACCACAGGCTCAGGCACTGGAACTGGCACCACAAGCTCCGGTTCAGGAACAGACAAAGACACAGACAAAGACACAGACAAAGACACAGACAAAGACACAGACAAAGACACAGACAAAGACACAGACAAAGACACAGACAAAGACACAGACAAAGACACAGACAAAGACACAGACAAAGACACTGGCTCCGGCTCAGGAACAGACACTGGCTCAGGCTCAGGAACAGGAACAGACACCACCGGCTCAGGAACAGGAACAGACACCACCGGCTCAGGAACAGGAACAGACACCACCGGCTCAGGCTCAGGAACAGACACCACCGGCTCAGGCTCAGGAACAGACACCACCGGCTCAGGCTCAGGAACAGACACCACCGGCTCAGGCTCAGGAACAGACACAGGCTCGACGGCGGCCATCTTGACAGAGGACACAGGCTCGACAGGTGTGACGTGGACACTCTCGGCGGCGGCCATCTTGTCAGGGGACACAGGCTCGGCAGGCGTGACGTGAACAGTCTCTGTAGCGGCCATCTTGTCCGAAGACACAGGCCCGGCAGACGTGACGTGAACAGACTCGGCGGCGGCCATCTTGTCCGAAGACACAGGCCCGGCAGACGTGACGTGAACAGACTCGGCGGCGGCCATCTTGTCCGAAGACACAGGCTCGGCAGGCACCACCGGAACTGGGACCACCGGAACAATTATGGAGGGAACCCTTCTCCTCCTCCTGTGTCTTGAGACCACCGGAATTGGGACCACCGGACTCGGGACCACCGGAACTGGGACCACCGGAACTGGGACCACCGGAACTGAGACCACCGGAATAGTCACAGAGGAGGTCTTCCTTCTCCTCCTCCGTCTCCGGACCACCAGACCACCTCCTCCGATCTGATCACCGTCTGACATGGTGCTCTCCTCCTCCAAAGTCCTCTGAACGCATCTGGAGAAATATTCAAATAGGGAAATGGAATTTCCCTTCTCCTCCTCTGAAGAAAAAATCTCGCTCCGCTGAATCCACATTTTGGCTGGTTCGTTCTGTCACGGGAGAGTGAGCGAGAGACTAGGATTCAAGTGCAGAGGAGATTTAATTAACAAACACAGACAAAAATACAGAAAACTCAGAACTCAGATAATCAACAGACAGGAACATCAAAGACAGGTAACTCGGACAACGAACCAGCACAAGACTACAAACACAAGGAGGCTAAATAGGGGAACAACAAAGGAGGGTAACGAGACAGACAGGTGGGACAAATTAACCAATAATCAGATAACAAGATGGGAGGGGCTAGACAATAGACAGGAGAGCACATGGCACAAAACAACAAACACCCATGTGCAGCACAAGACAGAACAGACACGTGACAGTACTAGCACAATATTTTATGCTGTGTAAATGCAAGTCTGCATACAGTATGCAGTTCACTATTTGATACAAGATTAAAAGCCAACATAAAAATGTCCTTAAGGCAATCCTTTACAGTCTCAATGTATTTTTATTGTAAAATTAATGACAGATTTAAAAAAAAAAAGAAGAAAAAACTAAACATATATTAACTTTTTAATTAAAATAAACTAACATCATCATATCAAAACAATGAAAACAGCAGATTTTTTAACTTAACTGCACATATAGGCTATGCCAACAACAAAATAAAGTTGACGTGTAAAACGGAATTTCCACACCAGGGTTATTATAGTGCTACAAAACAGATCAAGTGATCACTAAATCAATAGGTTTTGAGGTTTGGAATGATGGGAATAATAAAGTCTGTATCTATAGATGTCATTTAATGGCCAAAATTCAGTCTAAATGAACGCATCAAACTGGATTATTTTAATATTGTCTGTAACACACGCAGGTTGAGGTAAGCTACTCATTGTTTCTAACTGCATCCAGTACAGACAGGAGGTTGTTGTTGTTTTATGTCATAATGGTCATTATGTGAGAAAATAATTTGTGTTTGATTTCTGTCATTAATAAATTTTCATTTTCTTTTTTTGTTATGGTAAAAAGAGCAAGAGAGACAGTCAGGGAACCCCACACAGACTCCTTGGAATGATGCTAAGTCATTACCACAGTGTTGCTCACCTTCTTCACTGGGACAGGGAGGGGGGGTAGTTATGGGGAGACTGGGGTGCTGCTGACTCGTCTGTTGTTAAGTCTGCAGGGGCATGGACAATGATTTAATATGAATATCTTGCTAAACGTTTCCCTGCACTGATTAAATGTTGATGAAATGTAGGCTAACACTAGCTAGCTTATTTCACTATGTATGGACAACAGGTTAATACCACGCACAGACTAAAGGCTACTCACCTTTCTTGGTGAAAAACTGGGTTACAGATTGACACCCTTTCTTTTGTCTTTCCTTTTTTGAAAACCAGATTTTCTTTTACTATGCAACATTGTGGTCTCTGTGTTGCTGACGCGTCGCATCGACTAACTGTCTGCAACTACAACTAAAGGCCTATTTATACTTCTGCGTCGAACTGCCGCCGTAGCTACGTCGTAGGCTGTGTGTAGCGCGCGTACCCTACGGCGTACCCTGACGTGCACCTCTCCAAAAATGTAACAACGCGTCAATTCTACGCGGACACAAGCGCTGTGATTGGTCTGCCAGAACCCCTCCCTCGGGGTTTCACATGCTCCCTAGGTGCGCGTCAACGCGGACAACGACACAGAAGTATAAATTAAAACCAACACGTTGCCTACGGCGTATAGGCTCCGGCGTAGGTCCGACGCAGAAGTATAATGAGGCCTTAAGGCCAATTTATACTTCTGCGTCGAGTGTACGCCGTAGTGTACGTCGTAGGCTACGCACGTAGGCGACGCCGTCGTGAGCATTTATACTTCTGCGAATGTCTGTGTTGCTCTGCAGTTACACCGCCGAAACGCTAGTTGGCGCGGGTGGGTTTTAATGTTCCAGTTCCACTGTGTTTACATTCCTCGCGGCTGTTTTGAGTTTAGGTTTCTCCGAGCAATGGCGACTGAAGGAGTCATACAGATGGCTGTATTTCCGCACTTCTTCAAGCAATCTCTCGGTCATTTGGTCTATTTCCATGGCTCTTCACTGATCTTCAGAATTTAAAAATGGCGGGCGGGCGGTGCAGAGTGCAGAAGATCATTCCGGAAATGCGTAGGAGGAAACGCGATGCTATCCAGCCGACCAATCACTGATCTTGCGGTCCGCGTCGCCGCAACGCGTAGTTACATTTTTGAGGAGGTGCGCGTCAGGGTACGGCGAAGGGTACGACGTATGGTACACGTCAATGCGTATGCTACGCCGTACCTTCTACGCGCACCCGACGCAGAAGTATAAATTGGCCTTTAACTAAACACAAACACCGCGCACGCTAACACAGGACCAAACCATTTCATGCAGATACAGGGGGGTGGTCGGTCAAAATGAAAGTTTACTTTTTGATCAATGGGGATATTTAACTTTTATTGCCAAAATAAGTAAAATCAAAGACATCATTCATTGTATAATTATTTGAAATATACTTAATGATGATGATTTGTATAGTGTATAATATATATATTTTTTTAAATTAGTTTTTACTTATTTGTTGGGGCCCCTGTCAGTCAGGGACCCTTGGAATCGTCCTAACTTTTCCCCCCTATACGGCGCCCATGACCCAGCACATATAAGGCTTGTTCGACTTCATGCAGCTCTGTGCAGACCGATCGGCGGCTGACTTGAAGCAGTGCATGCCGGTTAGAAATTTTGTCCGACTTGATCCAGCGCCGACGCCACGTGACTGTGACGTATGCCATCAAAGTATCGCGAGAGCGATTCGAGAGTAGCCGGAGAACTCAGCCAGCGCAGCTTCTCAAGAGCGACTGCACTGGGCTGCAGGAGCTCTGATGACGACACAGCTGTTCCACGATTGGCCAAATCCATTGCATGACAACGATCACATGTGTTGCGTGTTTATTCAAACACCTTTAGTTCCTCTAAAGCGCACAAATCAGTTTTTTATAACAGTAAACACTCTTTTCATGTAGTTGTGATGTTATATTGTGTCATGTTTATCAAAGTAAAACTGATTAAAAAACGTAGACTCCACTTCATTGATAGTAGCTTATGTTGAACTTTATTCTTGTTCAAACAGACGCTGTGTGAAGCAGGACATACATAAAGTATTGAATGAAAATGTCTCTGAAACATTATTTGGCAAATATTGCATTTATTTCACTTCAGCTGTGGTAAAGTATGCAAACACCACGTGAGCGGTCACTACGGGAACCAGAAAGTGTCCGACTTCACATCTCCGTTTGCAGCTCCTCCCCGCCTGCACGCGGCTACTCTCGCCGATCGGATACATCCAGCCGCAGCCGATGTCGAACACACCTATAGCCTATAGCCTATATACCGCATGGGCGTCGGTTTGAATGCGTCATTGCACCCAGCACATATAGCCTATAGCCTATACCGCATGGGCGTCGGTTTGGTTTGAAATGTGCTGGGTACAATGACGCATTATTTTTTTTTTCTCTTTCGCGCACATTTCAAACCAAACCGACGCCCATGCGGTATAGGCTATAGGCTATATGTGCTGGGTGCAATGACGCATTCAAACCGACGCCCATGGCTGGGTATATATATATATATATATATATATATATATATATATATATATATACGAGTATATATGAATTCGTTTTGAACGAATCGGTTGACTCAAATATTCAATGATCAATCCATAAACATCTGTCTCAATCAGGAATGACTCAGTCATTTGAACGAATCGTTTGAACGAATGAATCATTGACTCGCTCATTAAGACGGCCGTCTGGCGACACCTATTGGCGGTTTAGTGTTATGTTTAAAAGTATCATTCTTATATATACATGGGCGTCTGTTTGAATGCGTCATTGTACCCAGCACTTTTCAAACCAAACCGACGCCCATGCGGTATATGTGCTGGGTACAATGACGCATTCAAACAGACGCCCATGTATATATATATATATATAAAAAATAAAAATAAAAATCTGCCTGCCTCTATGGGAATTTAACATAGGGGTGTCCAAACTTATGCACCCTGTATTTTAAGGAAGAACATTTATTTATTTACGATACATTATTCATTCACAAAGAAAATTGGTGTCCTTAAAGGTTGGATTTTTCCTATTTTTTTAAATTAAGGCATTAAGTTGAGTTTCCAAAAGATGATTTTTTATACCTCTTTTTAGTCAACTTTAGTATGGGTGTCTAAACTTATGCATAGCACTGTATATATATATATATATATATATATATATATGATATACATATTATATATATCAGAAAAAGATTATGCATGTAATAATACATGTTTTAAAACTTTTTTCAGTGTAAATTTGGCGTAATTAACTGTCAGGATCTTCACCTACAAAGTACTGTTATTTTTACAGCTTTCACTGTAAAAAATCATCCGGTAATTGATCTGTAAAATGCTAGCAGCACAGTTGCACTAAATTAAAAGTCAAGTTAATTTGTTTAATTTGCAGGTGAACAGTTTGATTTAGTTGGGCTCTTGTCTTGACCTTTAATTTTATTACATTAGCTTTTTTGTCTGCCGTAAAGTGTTTATAAGACACGTTTGCAAAGGCAAAAAAAAAAAAAAAAAGTCAGTGTAGTCAAAAAACAGTGTAGGTCCTATCAGTCGTTTGTTGTAGTCCTTAAAAACAATTTCTTAAAAGCAAAAATCTCTCTTTGCATTGAACCACTGTCTCATCCGTTATTGAGAGTGTTATGTTGTTAATGCACTTTAAAGGGAGTTCACCTAAAAATGATAATTCTGTCATAATTTACTTACACTAATGTTGTTCCAAACCTGTATGAGAAACTCAGTTAAAGGGATAGTTCACTTTGAAATTAATTTTTGATATGTTTTAGCTTACCTCAAGGGCATCCAAGATGTAGGTGTCTTTGTTTCCGCAGTAGTTTCAATTTTGATATTTTTAGGTCAAACCGTTCTTGTCTGTCAGTCATATAATGCAGGTCGATGGTCACTGGCTCAAAACACAAGCACAGAGTCCAAATTAAAACAATTCCCCATCGTCCAAATTAAACAATTCCCCATCGTAAGTACACATTGATGGCCTAAGACACGAAACGAGCGGTTTGTGTGAGAAAACGAACAGTATTTATATCGTTGTTATCTCTTGAAAACAGCACACGTCTAAATGATCTGACGGCGCGGGCGGGTATAGATATATACATAGATGTCGCCTTGGATGCACCAAGGTGGAGACAGTTCTGTTTGTAACATGAGGCCAGAAGAAGTGACAAGTAAATGAGAGACAGGTACAAGAAAAATACGCACACTTTATACATACATTATATATATGCTGTATATATATATGGTCATGTTTTAGTTTAAATTCCAATAACACTAGTACTCCACTTTACTTAGTGTATGAGGCTGATGATCCTTGGTGTAAGGGAGAGGCAGAGAGGTATTAGGGAAAATGAAGAGAAGGAAAAGGGAAGTGAGTGTACGTTCAAGAGAAAGCCTTTAATTATTTTACACGGCCCCAGCCTAAGGATTTAGACCAATAAATGTAATTTAGGAAAAAATAGGGTTGTCCGTGTTTCTAAATTTTATTTGGGTGCATAGGATGGCCTGGATGGTGCAGAATTTTCTTATCAGGCCACTATGAAGTTGAAATTCAGAGACAATTGTCTAATTCAACCTTTTATAAAAAATTGAGTACAAATCCTGTGATTAATTTTAAAACATCTGTACATAACACTTTAAAATTGTTTGTAGATTCAGGTTTGTTGACGAAAGCTGAATATGAATATATGTGTGTCGAACATCCGATTACACCGGTGTTATATACACTGCCCAAAATTCATAAACCTTATAGTGATATTCCCTCTGGGAGACCTATAGTGGCAGCAATTGGGTCTCTTACAGAAAAAATTTCAGCTTTCGTCGATTTTCATTTACAACCTTTGGTGATGTCTTTGCCTTCTTATATTAGAGACACGATGCATTTTATTGAACTTGTTAACAATGTGAAATTACCGGATTGTCCTGTTCTTCTAGTCACTATGGATGTTGAATCGTTGTATACCAATGTTCCGTTTCAGGGTGGGCTAGAGGCAATTGAATTTTTTCTGAATCAACGGCTTTGTCAAACTCCTAGTACTGTGTGTTTGAGTGATTTGGCAAAATTGGTACTTTCACATAATTATTTCTTGTTTGGGTCTGAGTATTATTTGCAGATTTCGGGGGTCAGTATGGGATCTAAGATGGCCCCAAGTTTTGCATCTTTATTTTGTCGCATGTTTGAACATCAATTTGTGTTTAATCCGGTTAACGATTTTTTAAAGCACATTCTTTTATGGAAAAGATACATTGACGATGTTTTTCTATTGTGGAGTGGCACTGAAGCGGAGCTATTAGAGTTTCACAATTTGGTAAATAATAAATGTACTGCGTTAACATTTACCAATGATTTCCATCAAGAGAAAATGAATTTTTTGGATGTGCTTGTTCTTCATACCACGTCGGGCATGGAGACCACTTTGTATCGGAAACCTACTGATCGTAACACTATCTTGCACGGACAATCCTATCATCCGGTGTCATTAAAACGTTCGTTACCAATTTCTCAATTTAGTCGGATTCGCCGTATCTGTAGCAGTGATGATGATTTCCAACAGCAGTCACATATTTTATCAGAGAGATTTAGACATCGATCGTATAAAGAAGAGTGGATTCAGTCTGCAGCGAGTCGTTTTAAAGATGTGTCACAAAAAGAGAGTCTAGTTAAAAAATATAAAAAAAACGGAATGTCGTGTTAATTGTTATATGCAATATTCGCCTGTTACCAAGGATGTTAATAATGTTTTATCTAAACACTGGCATATTGTAGAGAGTGATCCCAATCTTAAAAAATGCTTCGAAAAACCACCTCGTTTAGTGTATAAAAAAACACCTAACCTTCAAAATATTTTAGTTAGAGCGGATTTAAAACCAGCTCCTCACTTCTTGAATAAAATACCTCATGGTAATTATAGATGTGGTAACTGTCAACAGTGTAATTTTACATATACGACATCAACTTTTACACATCCTCATACGGCAAAAACTTTAAAAATTCGAGGCACCATTTCGTGTAAGACGGCCAACATTATTTATATGCTGCGTTGCCCTTGTGGCTTATGTTACATTGGTAAGACTAGTAGACCTTTGAAGAATCGCATTTCTGAACATCGATGTGCAATTAGACACCATGATCCAAAAAGTCCAGTTGCACAGCATTTTGCAGCTTTTAGACATTCAGTTTCTACTCTTCAATACATAGGCATCGAGGTAGTTAAGTATCCACGTCGTGGAGGTGACATTGATAAATTGCTTTTACAGCGTGAGGCTTTTTGGATTTTCACATTAGACATGTTGTCCCCTAGAGGACTTAATGAAGATTTTGATATTCGTCCATTTCTTTGAATTGTCATATAGATGTGTGTGTGTGTGTGTGTATTTCTCTTTTTTATATATATATATATTTGTTTTTCTTTTTTCGTTTTGTATTGTTGTATTGATTAGTAACATGTTTGGACGTGATCACCTGGAGATATAAAGGGTTGCACATCTGTAGTCAATTTGTCTGATGAAGAGCCTGCGTGCTCGAAACGTCACATACGCTATGCGATAGTTGTCTTGAAAATAAATATTTTTGATAATTTTGGAGCTTAGGTGTTGCCGACTTTATACTTTATCTTTTCACTTGTTGTTTTTTAGTCGAGCACCCTTTTGAGACTGATGTGCGTGCTTTTGTTTCATTTTTCTTCATAATTTGTTGATTGCAATAAAATAAACACATAGTTTATTAAATTTAAAAACACCACACATAGTAAAATTGTTGTTATAAAATCAAGGGTCAAGAACCCAACTAAAGCAAACACTGATCACCATCGTGAAACATCAAATGAAACTCAATAAACCATCATCATATAAACCTCTGCTAATTCTCAACAACTTTTGTAGACGTCTTACAGAAATAAAGTCAGTCTGGTTAGTAATAAGTAAAGCTGGTAATGCTGTTTGTGGAGTTGTTTAATCCTCCTCTGCTGAGATCTTGAGAGATGTAATGTCTTTTATCTTCAGCTGATTTCATCTAAGGCTGTGGTTGAAGTCAGTTGTAGTTTGTGTTTCTCTTTGCTTCAGTAATTTTGCTCATTAACAGCAGGTGTTCGTCACTAATGCTCAGTCATTACTTAATTAATCACTTAATTTATCACATAATTAATCACTTAACTTCTTGACTGCAATGTATATCTAAAATTAAACAAATTAAGGTAATCAGTGTCCTCAAATGAAATGAGTTAGCTTAACTTTTTGGGGTTTTCAGTGTGAGAAAAAATGCATTGTCGATCAGCGCCACCTTGCGTGAATTAGCCGAAGGAGATGTATCGTTTCGCGTTCGGTGTGAAAGCTCCATTCATCAGCGATTCGCCTTGTTGTATTGCGTCAAGTTTAGTGTGAAAGGGCTTTTAAAAGGGATAGGTCACCCAAAAATTAAAATTAGCCTATGATTTACTCACCCTCAAGCCATCCTAGGTGTATATGACATTCTTTTTTCAGACGAATACAATCAGAGTTATATTAAAAAATGTCCTGTCTCTTCCAAGTTTTGTAATGGCAGTGAATGGTTTCTGTTTTGAAGTCCATAAAAGTGCATCTGTCCATCATAAAAGTGCATCTGTCCATCATAAAAGTGCATCTATCCATCATAAAAGTACTCCACGTCTCCAGGGGGTTAATAAAGACCTTGTGAAGCGAAGCAATGCGTTTGTGTGAGAAAAATATTCATATTTAAAACTTTATCAACTAAAATAACTAGCTTCCGACAGACAGCTGTGTGCATCGATTTACGGCGAAAGACTAACCCTTGAACTTGACGCACAACGTAATGACGAACCCGAAAGCGCAGAGGATAGAGCAAAACAAAACATCAATCACGAATTAGAAGTATAAATCTAGAACTTTTTGAGAGAAATGTCGGAGGAACTTGAGTTTGTTGCCCAGCCCTGCTTGTTTGAACCGCGAGAGGCGTCACAGCTTATGCTACTCCTACGACATACATCGCCAAGTGTCGATGTCGACTTGCGTATTTTTCTTACACAAATGTGTCGCTTCACTTCAAGAGTTCTTTATTAACCCCCCAGAGCCGTGTGGAGACCTTTTGTCATGGATGGATGCACTTTTAAAGACTTCAAAACAGAAACCAGCCAAAAATACAAAAGATATAAAAAGAGTTAAGAGCCCAACTAATGTAAACAATAATCAGTTATGGTGACTTCAAATCAAATAGAGTTAAACCTCTCTTAGTTCTCAATAACAACTTTTGTAGACTACTAACAGAAATAAAGTCAGTCTGGTTAGTAATAAGTAAAGCTGGTAATGCTGTTTGTGGAGTTGTTTAATCCTCCTCTGCTGAGATCTTCAGAACTTGTGTCACATGGGCACATAACCACTCTGTGGGAGGCAGAATTATTGCTGGTTGGTAGGGGATCAAATACTCAATCAACTGCTAATCATTTTATAACCTTTTATATGATGTGTTTTTCTCTGGATTTACTTGTTGATATTTCGTCTCTATCAGTTAAAATAAACCTACCTTAAAAACTATAGACCCTTCCTTTCTTTGTAGGTGGGCAAAATCATCAGGGGATCCAATCACTATTTTCTCCACTGTATATTTGTTCTGTATAAAAGTTATTTCTCTAAATAAATTAAATATTTGCTTAATCAACAGGGGAAACAAGGACTGTGGACAATCAGGAGTCTGTCCTGATCAACACCATCATTACAACAGGAAAATACTGAAAAAGACATGGAAAAAATTAATAATCTGTTTCACAAACTTAATCTTGAAGGCGGGAGTCTCAATAACCTGAGTCCAGCAGATGTTCTTCAGATAACTACACATGCTTTACAGTCCAATGAGTCTTGTGCTGAGGAAGAGCTGGTTCAGACTTTCCTTCAAAAACTATTGATGATGAACTACAGAGCAAGATACATCAACATTAAAGAGACCAGTAAACAGGATCAAACAAAACAGGGAGACTTGTTTGAAGCCAGGAGTGAAAATGTTCATGATGTTTTTGAAATAATGTCTCTGTCAAACAAAGGAACGAATCGATCTGATCGAATTCATCCGATGGATGTTCAGATGGCTGTGTTTCTTTGTGCTGATGATTTCCTGAAGCAGCTGATGGTCACTAAACTGTCTCAGTGTCAGTACGCTCTGCCTCTGCTTGTTCCTAATCCATTCACACAACAGATTGAGTTTCCTCTCTGGACATTCAGACAAATCAACAAGAGCTGGAAGACGAGAAACCCCAAAAATGAAACCATCAGTAAAACCCAGCTGATCTACACGGCACAAACTCCAATGGTGTCTTTCTTCAGGTTTGACTCTGTGTCTTCATCCAAGTCTGAGCTGATGAACAGTCTGATCAATGAGAAACACAACACATTCTTCCACAGGAACTGCCCAGGCAGCAGCAGATCCAGAGTCCTGATGGATGGAGTGGTGGAGATCGCCTGGTTCTGCCCCTCTGGGAAAAACACGGATCAATTCAATGACTGTGTTGCGTTCTGTAATCTACACGGTGATGCAGGAGACCATGAGAAACAGCTGCAGATCCTCACTGAAATGTCCTCAGTCAATGTTGTCCTTCTAGCACAACTTGACAGGAATTCCAGAAGTGCAGAAATAATCCAAAACCTGTACACAAACACGAAGCCACTCATATTTCTTTTCACTGAGGATGAATCTACTATGATTAAGACAGGCAAAGGAAAATACAAGATTGGTATGAAAGATAGAAATCAATCAGAAGTATCTGAAAATCTCAGAAGAGCTATAAATGATTGTCTCTCAGAATCATCTTCCACTTTCATACTTGAAGATTTGTCCAAACACTCAGACATCAGAGTAGATGAGAAAAATAATGAAGACTGCAGCAGAGGAAGAGAAGCAGCACAGTCGATGATTAGTTTGCTGGAGAAGAAAGATCTGATAGGAATCAAAGAATCAATTCTGCCTCATCAGGGAAAACTGTGGCATCAGTGGAGTCAGAAGAACAAAGAACTACACCGACTTCGAGGAAAGGAAATAGAAATGGAAAACAGTAAAAACCAAACAAAGCTGAAGAAAATCCGTAAACAGCAGCATGAATCCAACATCAGTGAGTTTATGAAGCTCTTCATTAGACAAATTAACTCACATGATAAACATGAGAAGATGTTTTTCATTAAGTGGCTCGGAAACCTCCTGGATGAATATACATCAGCTGATCTTTCTGATATACATCACAAATATGATGAAAAGTGGTCAAAAGTCTTAAAACTGAAAGAGAAACATGATAAATCTAAACAACTCATAGCTGAACAAACTGAACTTGAGAGAATATCTGAGGATCTTCAGGCTGCAGGCTTTGGTTTGGAGCACATCATGAGGGAGATCGGTCAGATCTATGAATCATGTTCATCTGTGAAGGAGAACAAGAAAGGCCTGCAGGTTCACTTCTCTTCTCTCCCGAGTCTTGCAGCAGAGATGATGATCTCTGGATTTCCACTGGAGCTGATGGATGGAGATGCTGCTCATGTTCCTGTGATCTGGATCTCTGCTGTTCTAGATGAACTCGTAAAGAAACTGGGAGACCAGAGGGTCTTTGTGCTGTCAATTTTAGGGATTCAGAGCTCTGGGAAATCCACCATGCTGAACGCCATGTTTGGACTCCAGTTTGCCGTCAGTGCCGGCAGGTGCACCAGAGGAGTGTTCATGCAGCTGGTCAAAGTCTCAGACGAGATGAAAACACAAATGAAATCTGACTATATTCTGGTCGTTGATACTGAAGGTCTTCGTGCTCTAGAACTGGCTGGAAAATCAACAACACATCATGACAATGAATTGGCCACATTTGTTGTAGGTCTTGGACATCTGACCTTGATCAACATCTTTGGAGAAAACCCATATGAGATGCAGGAAGTTCTTCAGATTGTTGTTCAGGCCCTCATGAGGATGAAGAAGGTCAGACTGAATCCCAGATGTGTGTTTGTGCATCAGAACGTCTCAGACGTCACAGCTGGAGAGAAAAACATGGAGGGAAGAAGACGACTGCAGGAGAAACTGGATGAGATGACAAAACTCGCTGCTAAAGATGAAGTCTATGATGCAGATCGGTTCAGTGATATCATTAGATTTGATGTCCAGAATGATGTGAAGTATTTTGCTCAGCTCTGGGAGGGAAGCCCACCCATGGCACCACCAAACCCAAACTACTGTGAGAATATTCAAGACCTCAAGAAGACTATTATATCTCATGCATCACAATCAGATGGAATAAAGTCTAAAGACTTACAATATCGTATTAACGATCTCTGGGAGGCTTTACTGAATGAACGATTCGTCTTCAGCTTCAGAAATTCTCTGGAGATTTCAGCCTACAGGAAACTGGAGACTGAATACAGCAAGTGGTCCTGGAGTCTTCGCAGCGCCATGATGGACACTGAGAGTAAACTGCACAACCAAATAGAAAATAAAGCAATTGATAAGGTTGAGGAAACTGATCTTCAAAGAGAACTGAAGAAAACAAGTGAAGAAGTGAAAAAATCAATGGCAGAATTCTTTGAGAAAGACCCAGATAAAGATACGCTGATTCAGTGGAAAACATCATTTGAGCTCAAAATCAAGGATGTTCAGGAAAACATTGTAAGAGAAACAAAGAGGAAATTAAATGAGGTTCTCCAGCAGCAAGGCCTGAAGAAAAAGTTTGATGATAAGAGGAAAAAGCATGAAGACACTCTCTATAAAAAAAGTGAAGAACTTGCCTTAAAATTCAAAGGCAAAGGTAACAATGAAGAAACACTGAAGAAAGAGTTTGATTTGTTTTGGAAAGAGTGGATGGAGATGATCATCACAGACAATCCAAAAATCAAAGACATTGATATAATGAGAGATGTGAGAGAGATCCTCAGTAATGTGCATGAAAGTGCTTCTGTAGACCACTGGAGCGAGAGCAGTGAGGACAACAACATTTTCACTGTGCCAAGTTACTCAGATTATGCTATTTATAAAACGTCCAAAAAAGGAAAGTTTGAGGCTGTAAAGGGTGTTTACAAAGCAGTTAAAGAAACACTTGGATATACTCAAACTCTGTCTCCAGAAGATGAAGCCCAAATAAGATCATTAGTCGCAGATGTTGCTCAGAAGACAAACGAAATGATTAAGTCATTTAAAATTTCCAAGATGGGCTACAACAAGAGCTACATTCAACAAGTTACAGATTACATCAAGGCTAGAATATCAGCCCATGAGAAAGGAGTAAAATATGTGTTCAAGAATGAATTCTTCATGGATTTGTCTTACTGCATCTTTAAGAAAGAAACAGAGATGATCACTGAACAACAGAGAATGTTCAGGGAAGCCAATGATCCTGTTCTCTATTTGGAGAAGAAGAGAGAAGAGTACTATAGTATTTTCCAGAAATACTGCAAGGGATCTACTTCAGCGGCAATTTTTGGTGAGATCATCTGTCAGAAACTTAAAGAGCCCATTGAGCAGAGCGTCTACAAGAAGACTGCCAAAGATCTGACAGATGAAATTAAATCAAACTCTGCAGCACTGAATGGAAACAGATCAAGTCTGGAGAAACATATCCTGAAGGTACTGGCAAAAGAGGAGGATTTTGGCAAATACATGAACTACATTCATAATCCCAGAGATTACTTCAAGAGCTTCATCAGAGATGAAGTCAGTCAGTACATCAAGGATAAGTTCAGTGTCAGTGTTTTACCCAAGATGAAGGAGAACATTTTACTCCTGCAGCAGAAAATAATAAAAGCAGCACGTGAATCTACTGAATGTGTTCAAGCGAACAGAGGAAATTTTGGTTTGTGGAAGAAGAATTTCACACAGAAGCTCTCAGCTGAGCTGATCTTCTCTGAACAAGACCTCAGTGGAGTGACACATCGTGATGTTGAGGATTTCAACATCCTAAAAGATGTGATAACACAAGAACTTCCTGCTATAATGTCTGACATCAGCAGAAGATTCAACACAAATACATTTCCTGTAAATCTGGACCAAGATTTCAGACCAGAAGAGATTCTGATTAGTCACTTCTGTAAGTGCTGTTGGGCTCAGTGTCCGTTCTGTGAAGCCATCTGCACCAACACAGTAGAAAACCATGATGGAGATCACAGTGTTCCTTTCCACAGAGTGTATGGAATAATAGGGGTATGTTTCTGGAAAACAACAAACTTGTCTCCTTGGGTCTGCACATCATGTGTAGCAAGCAACGATCGATCATTTCACCATGATGCCTCAGATAACACAGTCCTATATAAACAATACAGAACAGCAGGAGGAGAATGTGCAAAGTGGAGCATCACCCCTGATACCTCTGAGCTGCCCTACTGGAAGTGGTTTGTGTGCAGATTTCAGAAAGACCTGGAAAAACACTACGAGAAAACATTTGCAGGGAGTGGTAAGATACCAGATGGATGGAGAACATGCACAAAACAGGAGGCTATTAAGAGTTTGGATACATACATCTAAATGTATAAATGAAAGAAGTTTAAAGGTCTTTGATTTGCAGTTTGAAAAAAATAGTTTGTTCATCACCACAGTGAATATGTCAATACAGTGAATATCAATTCATTATACTTTACAGTAGTTTAAATAGTTTATTTACAACAAAAGTGATAGTTAATATGTGGCACATTTGTTATTTGCAAACTAGTCTTCACTGGTAGTGGTAAACCTGTAACAAACCTTTGATAACTGACTGTTTGAAAGACACTTCTGTGGAAAACCAAGTGGCATCATTGAAGACTTTCAGATGCAAAGATAATTTACATGTAAAAAAATAAATAAATTGGACACACTTGCAGCATGTTTTCCAGAATTGTGATGAAGAAGTTGTGAAGTCGGACACTTTCTACTTTCTGTAGAGTCACCTGATCTACATTAAAGTCACACAGTTTGTGTTCATGCAGGCGAAACCAAAAGCCTTTGCTTAACTTTTAAATTGCCGCTACATTTTCTTGCCAATACACAACTGAGCAGAATGTTGTTTCTAAGCTGAATTTGTGCATGTGTGTAAAAATGTGAGCAGTCATGTAATCTACAGAATATTTCATAAAGTATATGAGGATACAGGGTGTGATATACGATCATGTTGTGCATGTAAATGATACCACTTTAGATCTTATATAAATATTATATATTTGATTCTACATGTAGTACAATTGTGTAGTCAGCAGAACTGACTGAAAGGTGTTAGATTAGGAATTATATGTTTAAAGGGGACATATCATGCTAAATGCACTTTTTTAGCCCTTAAATGCATTTTGTTGTATATTTGGAGTGTTTAGAAGTACAGAAAAGATGAAATTATTCTCTTCAGGTGCATCGTTGATATCTTTATATTCTGTTTTGGCCTTATTTTTCAACCTGTTCCGATTTTTCTGTTATCTATGACGTTTTTTGAACTATAACGTCACAGTATTTGCAGCGGAACTGCCAAATAAGGACATTGACTTCCGGCCCAACACTTAGAGCAATCCGCCATTATTATTTCTCGCTGCAATTTTGTAGTCCAAGCTAAAGGATGCAGAAGTTACGAGAGGGTAAGTTAAAATGTTCGGTTGTTGGATGTAGTAACCCACGCGCTTTATTACACCGTCTAATGTAGATGAACTGCCGCGCTTGTGGCGCATGTTTGACTGAAAGAACGAGCAGAGAGAGAGACCCGGTCGCGCGCGCTTGCACTCTCTCTCGGAGCCAGGCGAAAGTGTAAACAAGACATCACCGTCTCCAAACTAGACGCTGTCTTGCTCTCTCTCCCTCGCACATACTAATCAAAATAAATCGACACGGTGGTAAAAGGTCGGAAGACCAAAGTTCCATGTGTAACAGTTAAATACAGTAACACACCATTGCGATACATCCATATGAAGACGTTGTTCTGCAGGTTCGTCGTCTTCATTTTTATCTCGCTCCGGCTCCGACTCTGGCTCGAACATGTAGCACTAAGGCTGGCTGGACAAGTCTTCCGTTGTTGACATTTTGTTAATAACGTGTGAATAAAAAGTTTATGTGCCGCTAGATAATCCTATCTCTGCTATCAGACTACAAAAATGGCCGAACGGGGTGGAGTTGAACCTCTGCAAACTGGAGAGGGGGCGGGGTATGAAGTGTCTCAATTGTATTTAAAGAGACCGCACCAAAACGAGTTGCTCTCAGACACACGTCAGAAAAGGGGTATAAAAGGGGCTTCTGGAGCTATAATAATGAGGAATTCAGACCCAAGCATTGCAGTTCCGCTTTATATAGACTACAAATGTATGATTTATATGTAAAAAGGAACAATTTAAAAGCATGATATGTCTCCTTTAATGGTTGTTGTTAGAGCATTCAAAAACAAAATGTTATCAGGTATCCTATACACTGTTAACCCTTGAGAGTAAAAAAAGGCAAAATTCTGACAGTACCATTTTACATTAAAACAGTAATATACCTTAAAAAGCAATGCATTCTGAGTTATATTTGTTATTTTCAAGAAAATAGCCTACAGGAATATTCTGTGAACTAGATAAAAAAAGTTTGTAGACAAACTTTATGTTGGCATGAAAAAGCTTTGCCAGAAAGTTTGAAGAAGTTTTAAAAGCTTGAAGTTTGAAGGTTTTTAGTTTTAATTAGTTCCAGTTTTAGTTTAGTAGTTTTAAAAGTTTGAAGTTTGAAGGTTTTCAGTTTAGAAATATTGAGAGAATGGAAAATGAGTCAAGTCAAGTCAAGTCATCTTCATTTATATAGCGCTTTTAACAACGTAGATTGTTTCAAAGCAGCTTCACAGAGATAAGCGTATAATTTAAGGTAACAGAGATTGTTTTGGCTTTATAGCAGAGTTAAGTTATTTTCCATCTAAAGTTAGTTTTGATTGATTTGCTTCCGTCGGAACGATCATTTGTTATTAAATTAGGGGCCGCTAAGACGACACCATTCCCTCTACACAGACTTTAAACGCGAACCTGTGAGAAACGCTGATGGCGGTCACATGCGCATTTAGAATGGGTTCTATAGTTATGTGCGTTTGAATATATGCAGGTTTGAATTCCCTACAAGCCAAGCCTAAACAAAGTACTTGTCTTTCCTTATAAATTTTGATAAAGAATTTTATTTTATTTTGTTGCTTTGGGGTAGGAACGCGAAACGAATTTTCCCGACAACGCCTTATCTGTAGAGTGGTAAAAGGATCCTCCATAGGGAAAGACTAGTTGGCACTTCAGCACTGCGTTGTCATCGGTCCAAGCGAAGGTCCTTCATCAGATCTGGATACGGCCCGGATCCGGCAGGCTGCAGGAAAACCTCGGGATAAACACAGACACTAAAATTAGCGTAGATGCCATTCTTCTCATGATGTAACGAGTACATCAGGATTTATGGGAAGTGTTCCCGGTTCCAGCTGACCTAATCTATGCAGCCTAACATTAAATTATAGAAGTCTATAATGTATTATGTGAATGCTAGGTCAAAGAGATGTGTCTTTAATCTGGCTTTGAACTGACAGAGTGTGTCTGCTTCCCGGACAATGGTAGGAAGACTGTTCCAGAGTTTTGGTGCTAAATAGGAGAAGGATCTACCGCCAGCAGTCGATTTTGATATTCTAGGTATTATCAACTGGCCGGAATTTTGAGATCGCAATAGACGTGACGGACTATAATGCGTTAAGAGCTCGCTCAAGTACTGCGGACCTAAACCATTTAGTGCTTTGTACGTGATCAGCAATATTTTAAAATTTATGCGATGTTTAATAGGGAGCCAATGCAGTTTTGACAGAACTGGGCTAATATGGTCATACTTCCTGGTTCTGGTAAGAACTCGAGCTGCTGCGTTTTGAACTAGCTGTAGTTTGTTTATCAAGCGTGCAGGGCAACCACCCAGTAGAGCATTACAATAATCTAGCCTTGAGGTCATGAACGCATGAACTAATTGTTCCGCATTTGTCAATGAGAGCATATGGCGTAATTTAGATATATTTTTAAGATGGAACTTTCAAATGAAAGATTAGTATCAAAGAGCACACCCAGGTTCCTAACCGACGACGAAGACTTAACAGAGCAGCCATCAAGTGTTAGACAGTATTCTAGGTTATTACGTGAGGAAGTTTTTTGTCCAATAATTAGAATCTCTGTTTTTTCAGAATTTAGAAGTAGGAAATTACGAGTCATCCAATTTTTTATATCCGCTATGCATTCCGTTAATTTAGTGAATTGATAAGTTTCGTTAGGTTTTGAAGAAATATACAGCTGAGTATCGTCAGCATAACAGTGAAAACTAATTCCATGTTTCCTAATGATATCTCCTAATGGTAGCATGTACAGAGTGAACAGCAGCGGTCCTAGTACTGAGCCCTGTGGTACGCCATACTGAACTTGTGATCGATGAGACATCTCTTCATTTACTGCTACAAACTGATAACGGTCAGATAAGTATGATTTAAACCATGCTAGTGCATTTCCCGTAATGCCAACATAATGTTCTAATCTATTTAACCCTTGTGTGGTGTTCAGAACCCTAAAACCCCCGGGATCTTCCCGGTCAAAAATGACCGGACTATAAAAAATAGCTTATAAATCTCTCATTATACTATATTTTCACCCAATATTGGATTCAATCTTTTTGCCAACTTGTTCTCTTTCAATTAGGACTGGTTTTATATTTCTATTTGTATCTAATTAATCGTAGGCCTCATTTATTTGACAGTAGGGATCTCATTTTTTGAGTAAAAAAAACATTATTTTTGAATAATTTTGGAAATATTAAATAAAATCTGAAGAAAATTGGCACTGTTTATCACACTAGTCTACTTTAATTTTTCACCAGGAATTTTGTTTTGAAAAACTTTTATTTTGTACAAGATGGCACATTGTCACACTTGTGGTCTTCCCGGTCAAAAATGACCGGCCTACAAAAAATTGCTTATAAATCACTCGTTACGCAATATTATCACCCAATTTTGGATTCAATATTTTTGTCAACTTGTTATCTTTCAATTAGAACTGGTTTTATATTTCTATTTGCATCTGAATAATCGTAGGCCTCATTTATTTGACAGTAGGGATCTCATTTTTTGAGTAAAAAAAACATTATTTTTGAATAATTTTGGAAATATTAAATAAAATCTGAAGAAAATTGGCACTGTTTATCAGACTAGTCTACTTTAATTTTTCACCAGGAATTTTGTTTTGAAAAACTTTTATTTTGTACAAAATGGCACATTGTCACACTTGTGGTCTTCCCGGTCAAAAATGACCGGCCTACAAAAAATTGCTTATAAATCACTTGTTATGCAATATTATCACCCAATTTTGGATTCAATCTTTTTGTCAACTTGTTTTCTTTCAATTAGGACTGGTTTTATATTTCTATTTGCATCTGATTAATCGTAGGCCTCATTTATTTGACAGTAGGCATCTAATTTTTTGAGTAAAAAAAACATTATTTTTGAATAATTTTGGAAATATTAAATACAATCTGAAGAAAATTGGCACTGTTGATCACACTAGTCTACTTTAATATTTCACCAGGAATTTTGTTTTGAAAAACTTTTATTTTGTACAAAATGGCACATTGTCACACTTGTGGTCTTCCCGGTCAAAAATGACCGGCCTACACAAAATAGCTTATAAATCACTTGTTATGTTGTATTATCACCCAATATTGGATTCAATCTTTTTGTCAACTTGTTCTCTTTCAATTAGGGCTGGTTTTATATTTCTATTTGCATCTGATTAACCGTAGGCCTCATTTATTTGAGAGTAGGCATCTCATTTTTTTAGTAAAAAAAACATTATTTTTGAATAATTTTGGAAATATTAAATAAAATCTGAAGAAAATTGGCACTGTTGATCACACTAGTCTACTTTAATTTTTCACCAGGAATTTTGTTTTGAAAAACTTTTATTTTGTACAATATGGCACAGAGTTACACTTGTGGTGTTCCACTGGGCCATTGAGGGCCATTGTTTCAATGGGCCATTGAAAGTGAATGGGAGAGACTGAAAAGTTTTCAGGAGCATGTTCATTGTTTATGTACACATATGTGCATGTGATGGATTATGGTGAGTTTGGGCTCTTTTTAATCTTAACAATCTCATGTAAATAATGATGTGCCATTTTTCACAATTTATGCATGCTTCATTGAGTTATGAGTTAAAACGCAACATAAGTGCTAGGCTACATCTATATTCAAGGCTCTGTGAGCGCCTGTGGGGGTTCGTGTGTTACAACTCCATTAGGAATATCTTTAGATCTCAGTGATGGATTATGCTGAGTTTGGGCTCTTTTTAATTGTGATAGTCTACTGAAAATAATGATGTACATTTTTCTACGATCTGTGCATGCTTCGTGAAGTTATGAGCGAAAACCAAACGTGAGAGCTTCATGAGTATATACTTGGCTAGGTGCGTCTGTGGTATTTTTTGTGTTAAAACGCCATGAGGAATATCTTTAGATCTTGTTGATGGAATATATTGAGTTTGGGCTCTTTTTAATCGTGAGCTCCTGCTGTAAATAATGATGTGTCATTTTTCATAATCGATGTATGTTTCATGAATATACGAGTAAAAAGGCCAAGTCTAAGCTACCTTGCTTGGCTATGTGAGTCTTGTGTGTCTGTGGTCTTTTTTGTGTTAGAACTCCATGAGGAATATATTTAGTTCTGTGTGATGGATTATGTTGAGTTTGGACTCATTTTAATTGTAAGCATCTGCTGTAAATAATGATGTGTCATTTTCCACAATCGGAGCATGTTTCATGAAGTTACGAGCTGAAATGTGTCTAAAAATTCCATCATCCATATATGGTTTACACATGGGTCTCTTGAAGGCTTCTTTTACAAAAACCTCGCTCAAGTTTAGTAAAAAGCCTGAAACAATTATGCTTGCTGTATTCTACTCATTGAGACCTTTCAAATGACATATGACACAGGACTATCTGAGCTGTATGATGTATTTGACATATTGCTGAATGTAGTACAAAAAAGTAGTTTATAAATTATGAATTTGTTTTTTTCTATTTATCAGCAAATAACTCAGCACTACTTAGGAGTTTATCAAATTGGCTACATTCATTGTAAATTTCAGACTCTAAGCTTTCAAATGACACCTATTTTAAGTTGATCAAGGTAATAGTTTTGAAAAATATTATGATTATTTATTTCGCAGCTAGGTGGTGCCTGCGGGTGGTACACTCTGTTTTAGAGTGATAACTCGGCTCTCATTAGGAGTTGATCAAAGTGATTAGATGCATTAAAAAGCTGAGATTCTAAGCTTTAAAATGATACCTATTTTGTGTTGTTCCATTCATTCTTTGCATTGGTCTCTCCCATTCACTTTCAATGGCCCATTGAAACAATGGCCCACAATGGCCCTCAATGGCCCAGTGGAACACCACAAGTGTAACTCTGTGCCATATTGTACAAAATAAAAGTTTTTCAAAACAAAATTCCTGGTGAAAAATTAAAGTACACTAGTGTGATCAACAGTGCCAATTTTCTTCAGATTTTATTTTATTTTTCCAAAATTATTCAAAAATATATTTTTTTTTTACTCAAAAATTGAGATGCCTACTCTCAAATAAATGAGGCCTACAATTAATCAGATGCAAATATAAATATAAAACCAGTCCTAATTGAAAGAGAACAAGTTGACAAAAAGATTGAATCCAATATTGGGTGATAATATTGCATAAAGAGTGATTTATAAGCAATTTTTTGTAGGCCGGTCATTTTTGACCGGGAAGACCACAAGTGTGACAATGTGCCATTTTGTACAAAATAAAAGTTTTTCAAAACAAAATTCCTGGTGAAATATTAAAGTAGACTAGTGTGATCAACAGTGCCAATTTTCTTCAGATTTTATTTAAAATTTCCAAAATTATTCAAAAATAATGTTTTTTTTACTCAAAAAATTAGATGCCTACTGTCAAATAAATGAGGCCTACAAATAATCAGATGCAAATAGAAATATAAAACTAGTCCTAATTGAAAGAGAACAAGTTGACAAAAAGATTGAATCCAATATTGGGTGATAATATTGCATAACAAGTGATTTATAAGCAATTTCTTGTAGTCCGGTCATTTTTGACCGGGAAGACCACAAGTGTAACAAGGTGACAAAATCCCCCCTAAAAAAGTAAGAAAATTGTCAAAAAACATTTGAGAAGTAGTTATACCATCTGTGAATAAAGTCACTAAGTTTCAGTCCAAAGCGATAACATTAACTAGTATTTTTGGGGTAAAAGAAAATTCTCTCCGGGTCAAAATGACCCGAACACCACACAAGGGTTAGAACGTTGTGGTCAATAGCCGCGTTTCCACTGTCAGGCCAGGGCCGGGCCAGGGCTTTAAACGGGCCGTGCCGGGCTAGTAGCCTCGGGCCAATAGCACCGGGCATGCGTTTCCACTGTCGGGCCAGAAGCTCCACAGCGCTTCACTAAAACACGCCCGTAACACGCCTCTCTGGGACAACGTCACACTAACCCATCATTTCACCAACAAATGGAAGTTTTATCAGAAAACTAATCAGAAATCACTGGAAACAGCGTTGAAAACAAACACGATAAAAGCGGCCGTTTGCTAGCTTTTTTGTTTGTTTGTTTGTTTGTTTGTTTGTTTGTTTAGCAGCTACTTGAATATTTAAAACCCAAGCATCTATGTTTTACCACAGGTTTACAATAAAAAGTGATACATTGATCATAATGAATTAATTTATGTAAAAATTGCACATTAGTCACTCAGAAATAAATTACCGTTAGGTCTATTTCACAAAAGAAAGAGGACACACTTACTTTTTCAGTCGCGTCTGTTTCTTTATCTGGTAACTTAGTTACAGGACATATTTACATCACATTTAGAAAAAAATGATAATTTCTACAAATATATGCCATACGACCTGAGGAGCTTTAGCACTCTCTCGGTGCTAAACAGATATTTTCAGTCAGAGAAACAGAGGAAGCTCCCGAAAAAAAAAGTTACTTTATTTTTTGATAGTCTGGTTTAAAGAGACGAGACGTAGGCTATGACAGATAAAATAAAAACATGACTGTGATAGCCTTTAAGATTGGTCTGATTTCTTCAAGCGTTCGCTATGTTGTTTTTTTTACTATGCGTATCTTCAAGCGTTTACTATGTTTACTATGGTAACGGCTAGCGTGCATAGTCTTTTGCATCACAAACAGAAGGCATTCAAACATGAACGCGATTTAAATTATTTTATTTTTATTATTTTATTTTTAAGTCTTAAATGCTGACAGAATCATCCGGCGCTGCCGTCTCCCAACGGTAAACTCCTCCTCTGTTGGTAACCACTCCTCTAGCCCGAGCTGGCCCGCTTTGGCCCAAGGTATTCGACGGGCCAGAAATCCTGGCCGTTGGCCCCGAGTAAGCCCCGATCAAGCCCCGGAAGTGACAGTGGAAACGCGACTGGCCCTGGCACGCACTAGCACGGCCCGGCCCTGGCCCGACAGTGGAAACGCGGCTAATGGTGTCAAATGCAGCACTAAGATCGAGTAACACTAATAGCGAGATACAACCACGATCGGATGATAAGAGCAAATCATTTGTGACTCTAACGAGAGCAGTCTCAGTACTATGGTACGGTCTAAATCCTGACTGAAAATCCTCGCAGATATCATTTCTTTCAAGAAAGGAACACAGTTGTGAAGATACTGCCTTTTCTAATATCTTTGACAGAAAAGGTAGATTCGAGATCGGCCTGTAATTGACTAATTCTGTAGGATCAAGTTGCGTTTTTTTAACAAGCGGTTTAATCATAGCCAGCTTAAAGTTTTTTTGGTACGTATCCTAGAGACAAAGATGAATTAATGATATTAAGAAGAGGATCTAGGACCTCTGGAAGCATCTCTTTCAGTAGCTTAGTCGGTATAGGGTCTAACATACATGTTGTAGATTTAGATGATTTAATGAGTTTAGTAAATTCTTCCTCTCCTATAGCAACGAATGAATCAAATTTTTCCTCAGGGAGACTACAATGCACTGCCTGATGCGATACTGTAGTAGACGATTGCATAGTTATAATTTTGTCCCTGATATTATCAATCTTATAAGTGAAGAAGTTCATAAAGTCATTACTGCTGTGTTGCTTGGAAACTTCTGGGCTTGAAGCTTTATTTTTCGTTAGTTTAGCCACCGTTTCAAATAAATACTTAGGATTATGTTTATTTTCTTCTAATAGGGATGAAAAATAAGCAGATCTAGCAGCTTTTAAAGCCTCTCTGTAAGTAATCGAGCTCTCCTTCCATGAAATGCGAAATACCTCTAGTTTTGTTTTCTTCCAGTTGCGCTCCATTTTTCTGGCTGCTCTCTTAAGGGCCCGAGTGTGCTCGTTGTACCACGGCGTTGGACTATTTTCTTTAATCTTCTTTAAGCGCAACGGAGCAACTGTGTCTAAAGTGCTGGAAAAGAGAGAGTTAAACGTTTCTGTTGTAATATCTAGTTCTTCTAAGCTATCCGGGATGCTGAGATGATGAAACTGATCAGGAAGATTATTAATAAAGCAATCTTTAGTGGCAGAAGTGATAGGTCTCACATATTTGAAACACGGAGTCGGCTTTGCAGCCTTGGCTAAATGCAAATTACACGAGACTAGATAATGATCTGAGATGTCATCGCTCTGCTGCAGAATTTCAACGGCATCCACATCTATTCCGTGTGATAATATTAGATCTAGAGTATGATTACGACGATGAGTAGGTCCTGACACGTGTTGTCTAACTCCAATTGAATTTACAATGTCTTTAAATGCCAAACCCAATGCATCTTTTTCATTATCGATGTGTATATTAAAATCACCAACAATTAGTACTTTATCTGCAGTCAATATTAATTCTGATAGAAAGTCCGCAAATTCTTTGATAAAGTCTGTATGGTGCCCTGGTGGCCTGTATACAGTAGCCAGCACAAATCTCAAACGTGATTTATCGTTTACACTATATGTTTTTACATTAAGCACCAATGCTTCAAAAGAACTATATTTAATACTTGATTTCTTAGTGGTTTTGCAACTATTACTATAAATTACAGCAACACCACCCCCTTTGCGTTTCAGACGCGGCTCATGTTTATAACAGTAATCTTGCGGGGTGGACTCATTTAAAGTAATGTAATCGTTTGGTTTTAGCCAGGTTTCTGTCAAACACAGCACATCTAGATTATTATCTGAAATCATATCATTAACAATGAGTGCTTTTGAAGTAAGCGATCGAATATTCAGCAACCCAAGCTTTAGCATTTGCTCATCTGTATTATAGCTGTTTTTTATTTGTTGAACATCAATTAAATTTTTAACCTTAGTTGGGTTTAAACGTTTTTTGGATTTCCAAATTCGGGGAACAGACACAGTCTCTATATGATGATAGCTAGGTGAAAGAGGCTCTATGTGATAGGATTTATCTGACCTTGGTGACGCGAGGCCGCTAGCAGACAGTCGGTTAAGCCAGTCTGTCTGCTTCCTGACCTGAGCCCCAGATTGTCATGTTTGAGCTCTAAGACTATGAGCCATATTACTAGAGAGAAGAGCAGCACCATCCCAGGAGGGATGAATACCATCTCTTTTCAACAGGTCAGGTTTGCCCCAAAAACTTTTCCAATTGTCTATGAATTCTATATTATTAAGCGGACACCACCGAGACAGCCAACCGTTAAGCGAACATAATCTACTAACTATCTCATCACTCCTGCGAACAGGAAGGGGGCCAGAGCAAATTACAGTCCTTGACATCGTACTTGCAAGTTCACACACCTCTTTAATATTAATTTTGGTGATCTCCGACTGGCGGAGTCGAACATCATTAGTGCCGACATGAATAATGATCTTAGAGAATTTACGATTAGCATTAGCCAGCACTTTTAAATTTGCTTTGGTGTCAGGCGCCCTGGCTCCCGGCAAACATGTGACTATGGTGGTTGGTGTCTCTATTTTCACGTTCCGTGTAATAGAATCGCCAATAACTAGGGCACAATCATTCTCAGTGGGTGTTTCACTGAGCGGGGCAAATCGATTTGTTATGGTAATCGGAACGGAAGAGTGGTTTTTAGATCCGCGACTAGAGCGATCCCTCACTGTCACCCATTTGCCCGGCTGCACAGGCTCTTCAGCCAGAACCGACTCATGTAAAGAGTTCACTATTCTATGCGCATCCAAAACATCTAAAGCACTAGCACTCTTACTATCCTCAATTAAAGTTTGGATGCGTGTTTCTAATTCTGAAATCTTCTCTGTCAACCTAACTGTCTCCTTACATTTATCACATATAAATCCTATATTGTCGACAGAGAAGCCTATACTAAACATGTGACATGAAGTGCAAGTGACAATAACAGGACAAGACATTACTCACCGTGTTTGTTGAGTGATTCTTACTCACCTGAGCTTTTTATGAACTCAAAGGCGCGGACGCGCGAGAGAAAAATAAATAAATAAAATAGCTGAGCGCACGGGTGGCGCATTAACAGGCTAGCGAATTACTAGCGTGTTGTGCTAGTAGTACTAATAACAAAAGCTAGCGATGTCAGGTTAATCTGAGATGTTGGGTAAAATGTAGTAGTATAAACAACTAGAAATGGTAGTAAAATGATGGTTCAAAACAAAGAAATATATGGCTAAGACGGAGCTTATCGCACCGAATCAAACAAACACACTCACAGCAGGCAGCGAGGCAGACAGGAGCAATCGATCAGACCGATCAGATCATGATCGTGAGATCATGAGACACGTGTTGATCAAAGTAAACCCAGAAAAAGAATAAGAAGGGCTACTGAAGATATAATGTGAAACATTTAATACAATCACATTCTATCAATGCAGCAAAAATTGTACAAATACTTAAAAATGTCATAATTATAACCTTGATGAAAGAAAATGGTGATATCAGTTGTGAGTTCAAGTCAAGTCAAGTCAAATATATTTGTATAGCGCTTTTCACAATACAGATTGTATCAAAGCAGCTTCACAGTATTAAATTAAAATAATACAACAAGGTTTGTTTCTAGTAGAATTTATTGATTGATAAAATTAAATTAAATATCCCCAAAATATCCCCTACTGAGCAAGCCCAAGGCAACAGTGGCAAGGAACCGAAAAACTCCATCAAGTGACCTAATGGTGTCCTAAAACTCCGTCAGGTGACCTAATGGAGAAAAAAAACCTTGGGAGAACCCAGGCTCAGTCGGGGGCCAGTTCTCCTCTGGCATTTATGAGCTAGAGGCCGGATTGTAGTTTGAACTGTAAGATTACAAATATTATATGAATGCCTGGCTGAAGAGATGCGACTTTAATCTAGTTTTAAACTGGGAGAGCGAGTCTGAGCAACGAACACTATCAGGAAGGCTATTCCAGAGTTTTGGAGCTAAATGTGAAAATGCTCTCCCTCCTTTGGTGGATCTGGATATCCTAGGTATGACCAAAAGCCTTGAATTTAGTGATCTTAAAGAGCGTGATGGATTATAGGGCGATAGAAGATCCGTTAAATAGACTGGAGCTAAGCCGTTTAGGGCTTTATAAGTCAGTAGCAATACCTTGTAATTAATACGGAACTTTTTAGGTAACCAATGCAGTGATGATAAAATCGGTGTTATATGATCATATTTTCTTGATCTCGTAAGAACTCTAGCGGCGGCATTTTGGACTAGCTGTAGCTTGTTTATTGAGGATGCAGGACAACCAGCTAATAAAGCTTTACAGTAATCTAGTCTCGAGGTCATGAATGCATGAACTAACTTTTCTGCATCAGAAACTGATAGCATATTACGTAGCTTAGTGTCACAGGTCGGGGCGGGCCAATCAGGCTGCACCCACCCCTGAGACCCGTACCACCCTTGGGGAGTCGGACAGAGGCCAGGCAAGGATGACAGACAGACCAGACTTCAAGTAAACAGTATTTTATTGAGTTTAAAAATGAATAAGGGGATCTAAAATGGGGAGTCTTCTGGGTCTACCCGCCGGAGGCCCACAGAGTGCAGTGTAGGGGGGTACTCTGGTGAGTGGCTTCGCTGTCTTCCAATGGGAGGGGCGAGTCGGGGCTCACGACTGGGAGGAGGCTGCTGTAGGACCGTTCAGGTGTGTATTTCGGGTGACGTACTCCCTTCTTCCCAAGGGGAGGACGGGTCGGAACTTACGACCGGAGGGACTGTGGTGGAACAGTTAAGGTGCGTGTTTCGGGTACGTAATCCTCTTCTTCTAAAGATGACAGACAGAACTTACGGCTGGGGAGCTTCACTGCAAAGCAGTCAGGTAAGTATACAGGCACGTAATCCTCTTCTTGGCTGGGGAGCTTCACTGCAAAGCAGTCAGGTGAGTATACAGGCACGTAATCCTCTTCTTGGCTGGGGAGCTTCACTGCAAAGCAGTCAGGTGAGTATTCAGGTATGAAATCCTCTTGAAGGGCTGGCGGACACAGAGCTTACGGCGGGAGAAGTTCGGACTGAGGGGTTTACTGCAAAGCAGTCGGTTAAGCATTCACCTACGTGTCCCTCGTCACAATGAGCTGTCAGATAGTACACTCAAATATAGTCTCTCACAAACGATCTTACTGTCCAGCGAATTCCTCCTTCCGATTGAGTCAGCATGCTCTTTCTCCCAAACTCACAGTGCCCGTTTGCCAGCCCCACTTCCTCTTCTCCACCGCTCACACTTCCTCTTCTCCACCGCTCACACTTCCTCTTCTCCACCGCTCACACTTCCTCTTCTCCACCGCTGAAATATGATTTTCAAAAGACAGGTTGCAATCGAGTATAACACCCAGGTCTTTTACTGTAGAGGATAAAGTAACAGGACATCCTATGATGTTAAAGTTGTATTGTGCGAGGTTTTGTGGGCGGTTTTTTGAACCGATAAGTATTACCTCTGTCTTGTCTGGATTTAATAAAAGAAAATTACGCGTCATCCAATCTTTTATATCTTTAACACACTCTGTCAATTTGGAAAATTTAGCGTTTTCATCCGGCCGTGATGAAATATATATTTGAGTGTCATCAGCATGACAATGGAAACTAATTCCATGTTTCCTTATAATATTTCCAAGTGGCATCATATATATTGAGAATAACAGAGGGCCTTACACAGGTCCCTGCGGCACTACATAGTTTACTGGAGTTATGATCGATTTTTCTCCATTTAAATAGACAAAATGGTAGCGGTCAGATAGGTATGATTTGAACCAGCTTAATGCTTGTCCTTGAACACAAGTATAATTTTGTAGTCGATCTAAGAGTAATGTATGATCTACAGTATCGAACGCAGCACTAAGATCAAGTAAAACTAGTATTGAGATACAGCCTTGGCAGTGTTGTAATGTAACGGAGTACAAATACTTCGTTACTGTACTTAAGTAGAAATTTCACGTATCTGTACTTTACTTCGCTATTTCAATTTATGTCAACTTTCACTTTTACTCCACTACATTTCCTAGATAAAATGTATACTTTTACTCCGATATATTTCCACTAAGCATCTTCGTTACTCGTTACTACAAAATAAAATCAGAAGAAATGTGTGCGACTGCAATAAGGGAGGTTTGGCGAATCACTGCTTCTAGATTGCGCACTAGACGCTCCGCACTGCGCGCGCTCCAGTGTAATGCTTGTTTGTTGCCATGCCAAAGGAGGAGGAAGCACAACTGAAACCGCCATGGAAGCATGAGCACCGATATCTATGCGAGCGCACCTACCTTTTGATTTAATTCAACAGAGAACTCTCAAAGACATGTCCATAATACTGAAACACGCTTGACTGTTTTTGGTATAGCATAACTGCCGGGCCGAATATTTCCTCAGGTAGGCTAATGTTAGACTGAGAAATATTTTTTGAGAACTGCTACGTTAATCAGTGGCAGGTTAGAAAGAAAGTATTAAGGGCTATTCACGTCTTTAAAAGCATCATACGTTTTGTCAAACTTGAGATTTCCTTTTATGTTAATTAACTCAAAACTCAGTGGTTATAGGATAATGTTGGGCTAATGTTGCTGTGTGTGTGTGTGAGATGGTGACCTGGGGAGTAAGCCCTACAAATGCTCATACCATATGACCAAAATATTCTCCCTACTATCAGGCAATTTTTAAAAAAAAGTAATTTTTTTTTTTAAAGAAATAGGTTATTATTTATTTTTCATTTTTACCTGAAGTTCATACAAAAGTGAAATTTCTGTTTCAGTTTTTTTTTTCTTTGATGTCAGCTCTAAAAATATGCTGTTTGTTCTTTGAACTTAAGAGAATTGTGCCTGAAAAGTCCTGGAAAAGACTGTGATTTTGATTTGATGAGTGAGATTAAGAAGATATGGGAAGTTGGAACCCTGAATATGCTTTACTATAAGAAAGCCACAATAAAGTTCACAAACCCAAAGTTCTAACCGCTTGCTTTAAAAAAAAAAAAAAAACTTTTTACTTTTACTTCAATTACTTAAGTACATTAAATATCAGAAAATTACTTTTGATACTTAAGTACAGTATATATCAGATACTTTAAGACTTTTACTTAAGTAATATTCTAAAAGGTAACTTTCACTTCTACCAAAGTCTTTTTCTAGTACGATACTTGTACTTTTACTCAAGTATTGCTTTCTAGTACTTTATACAACACTGAGCCTTGGTCAGAAGCTAAAAGTAAATCATTTGTGATTTTAACGAGCGCAGTTTCAGTGCTATGGTGCTATGGTTCAGTGGTTTGTTTGGTTGGTTTCTCTGTTTGTAGCTTCCATCTTAAAACATTCTTTAAAAGTAATTTACACATTGTGAATAACTTTAATCATTGTCACATGCCTGTCCTGTCTTGTGCTGCACATGGGTGTTTTGTTATTTTGGGCCATGTGCTCCTGTCTATTGTCTAGCCCCTCCCATCTTGTTATCTGATTATTGGTTTATTTGTCCCACCTGTCTGTCTCGTTACCTCCTTGTTTGTTCCCCTATTTAGCCTCCCTGTGTTTGTAGTCCTATGCTGGAATTTAACAGTTTTGGATGGGTGGGAAACAGTCAAGCTGAGCAACTGGGACTTGTTGAATTAAATTACAGCTGTACAGTGGCATTACCTGTTATTCCTCCTTGGATATTTCCATTACCAGTTGTGGACCTAGAAATCGCAAAGATGTTAAAACAATACAAGGAATATGGTGTGATAAATGATCTGGTAAAACAATATCTAGGTATCAACTATAATAATAGTATTCAAATATTTACAGACGGATCAAAAGACCCAAGTACAGGAAAGACAGGAGCAGCAGTATATATACCACATTTTCAGAAATCAATTTTAAAAAGAACTTCAGATCATTTAGCAGTGTACACTGTGGAACTTTTAGCTATTTTACTAGCACTCACATGGATAGAGGAGGTTGGGCCTAATCAATATATTATATGTTCAGACTCAATGGCATCATTAATAAGTATTGCAAACTGCAAATCTGTTTGTAGGCCTGACTTGATTTATGAAATCTTTCATAGTTTATAAAGATTAAAGAATCTTAATATTACAGTGTGTTTTATGTGGGTCCCATCTCACGTTGAAATAGAGGGTAATGAAGAAGCTGATCGTTTGGCTAAAAAGACTCTTAAGTCAGACATACAATGGACAGTTCCATTGAGTAAAATGGAAATTAAATGTATCATTAAAACAAGAATCAATAGATTATGGCAAGAACAATGGGAAAAGGAGACAAAAGGTCGTTTTTTATATAAAATACAGAAACAAGTGAAAACAAGGAGGCAGGGTGGTTGGAAACGAAGGGGGGAATCTGTTATCACAAGGCTAAGAATTGGACACACAGGTCTTAATCATAATCTCAGTCGTTTAGGGAAACACGCAACAGGATTATGCATTAATTGTGACAGGAGAGAAACGGTAGAGCATATATTAATAGAATGTGAAGCATACAGAACAGAACGAATCATACTGTTAGAACAAGTTAAAGAATTAGGTTACACACATTTATCAGTAGAGGGTTTACTTTCCTTTTCTACATCAAAACCATCAGCATGGCCAGCTATCATGAGATACCTTAAAGAAACAGACCTATTTAATCGAATTTAAGAATAACCAAGAATATATATATATATATATAATTTTTTTTTATTTTTTTTTATTTTTTATTATTACATGTTAGTAGGAATCCGCATTGAAGCTCCACACCCCAAACAGTTGGTGTCGGTAATGCACCAAATTGGTATGCCAACCGCCAATAAAAGGAAAGAAGAAGAAGAAGAAGAAGTCCTGTGCTGGTTCGTTTGTCCGAGTTTCTCGTTCCTGGAGTTTCCTGAGTTTTTGTTTTGTACCTTGTCTGAATGTCACTAATAAATTTCCTCTGCATTTGTATCCTTGTCTCATGATCATCTATTCCGTGACAGAACGAACCAGCCAAGAATGTGGATACAGCGGAGTGAGATTTTTCCTCAGGGAGAGGATAAAGGATCTTCAATTTCCTTGTTGGAATATTTTGCTAGGTGCGCTCAAAGGACTATGGAGGAGGAGACCATGGCAGAGGAGACCATGGCAGACGGCGGTCAGCTGAAAGGAGAGCCTTCACCGCTGGTCCCGAAACGGAGGAGAAGGAAGAATCCCTCCGTGACTGTTCCAGTGGACCCAGTTCCGGTGGTCCCAGTTCCGGTGGTCCCGAGTCTGGTGGTCCCAGTTCCGGTGATCCCGAGTCCGGTGGTCCCAATTCCGGTGGTCCCAGTTCCGGTGGTCTCGAGTCCGGTGGTCCGGAGGAGGAGGAAGACTTCCTGCCTTCCCAATGGCCCGGAGGCCGTCCCCTCCGAGCAGCCCGCTGTCGTCCCGGAGCCCGCTGTCGTCCCGGAGGCCGTCCCCTCCGAGCAGCCCGCTGTCATCCCTGAGATCGTCTCGGAGCCGCCCACCATCAGTCCTGCCACGGCCAAGAGAGTGGTCTTCCTTTTTTATTTAGTGGCGGTACTGCAGGCGTGGAGGAAGCACAGGACGTCTGCCGATCCAGAGACTGTTCCTGAGCCTGTGTCTTCGGACAAGATGGCCGCCGCCGAGCCTGTTCACGTCACGCCTGCCGAGCCTGTGTCTTTGGACAAGATGGCCGCCGCCGAGCCTGTTCACGTCACGCCTGCCGAGCCTGTGTCTTCGGACAAGATGGCCGCCGCCGAGCCTGGGTCTTCGGACAAGATGGCCGCCGCCGAGAGTGTTCACGTCACGTCTGCCGAGCCTGTGTCTTCCGACAAGATGGCCGCCGCCGAGCCTGTTCACGTCACGCCTGCCGAGCCTGGATCTTCGGACAAGATGGCCGCCGCTGAGAGTGTTCACGTCACGTCTGCCGGGCCTGTGTCTTCAGACAAGATGGCCACCACAGAGACTGTTCACGTCACGTCTGCCGAGCCTGTGTCTTCGGACAAGATGGCCGCCGCCGAGCCGGTGGTGTCTGTTCCTGAGCCGGTGGTGTCTGTTCCTGAGCCGGTGGTGTCTGTTCCTGAGCCGGTGGTGTCTGTTCCTGAGCCGGTGGTTCCTGTTCCTGAGCCGGTGGTGTCTGTTCCTGTTCCTGAGCCGGTGGTGTCTGTTCCTGTTCCTGAGCCGGTGGTGTCTGTTCCTGTTCCTGAGCCGGTGGTGTCTGTGTCTGTTCCTGAGCCGGTGGTGTCTGTTCCTGTTCCTGAGCCGGTGGTGTCTGTTCCTGTTCCTGAGCCGGTGGTGTCTGTTCCTGTGTCTGTTCCTGTTCCTGTTCCTGAGCGTCTGATGGTGTCTGTTCCAGCGCCTGAGCCGGTGGTGTCTGTTCCAGCGCCGTGGCCGCCAGATGGACTGACATTTCCGCCCTGGCCTCCCGAACTGTCCATTTCCCCTGCCCCACCCTGGTCTGTCCCTCCCGTCTGGTAGCCACTCCGTAGGGAGGGGGTAATGTCACATGCCTGTCCTGTCTTGTGCCGGACATGGGTGTTTTGTTATTTTGGGCCATGTGCTCCTGTCTATTGTCTAGCCCCTCCCATCTTGTTATCTGATTATTGGTTTATTTGTCCCACCTGTCTGTCTCGTTACCTCCTTGTTTGTTCCCCTATTTAGCCTCCCTGTGTTTGTAGTCCTGTGCTGGTTCGTTTGTCCGAGTTTCTTGTTCCTGGAGTTTCCTGAGTTTTTGTTTTGTACCTTGTCTGAATGTCACTAATAAATTTCCTCTGCATTTGTATCCTTGTCTCATGATCATCTATTCCGTGACAATCATGGATCAACAAAATGTAGGAAATATGTTATATTGATTTTTTTTTTTTTTATACAGGTTCATGTGTACATATGAGTTGTAATTCATCATCTGACAACAGCTGTTCTGTTTTCCTGAGAAACTCTGTAATAATAGACACGTGTGATCATGAATATACGGGAAGTTTATTGTTTTATCTCTTCCACACAGAGATTATGTTTTCGAAGATCTGCATCTTTTGACCAGATTTAAAGCAGACCAAATATGAAACTCTTGTGTTTCTCTTCTCTGTCACACTTAAGCCAGACAACTGTGATTAAATCTGTCACACTAGTTTATATGTATCTGCATAGGTGTGTTTATTGAAAATCAATTTCTGGATAAAGCCTGTATTTCTATATAGTTTCTATATATCACTTTCTATATAAACCTTAAATTCTTGCCAACAAAAAAAAAATCTTAATATATATTATTGTCCTCTTCTTGTTTTCTGTTCCTGAGATCATTTTTAAAATAAAACCTAAACTGCTGCGTTTTGATCCTTTGCTCATCATTTATTTCAACCTGACATTTTAATGAACTTTTATTGATGGTTAAATGTCCGAATAAAAAGCTAGAATTGAATAAACTTTAACAAAAGCGTATGTGTGACCTAATTAAAGTAAGCCTATTGGAACAAGACAAACAGGCAGTTTGCATGAAAAAAAACCAACCCGGTCTCACTAAATGCGTCTCTATAGCACACTGTGTTTATCGTGCAAAAATTTGTTTTTACATGCATAGGATACGCATGAGTGGGCAAAGGGTAGGTTTAGTAGTGGTGTGGGGTGCGTGTGTATTACACGCAATAAAGTGCGTATCATATGCACTTAAAAACTCATTTTCGCGTATAAATTGCAAGATAAACACAATGCGTGCTATAGAGACGCATTAACACAAATGTGATTCATTTTGCTCATTTCGTCTTTTTAGTTTCTCCTGATCCCACCCTCTGTTCTCTCTTTCTCTTCTCTGTTCTCCTGTCTAAACACATCTTTGTATTTGACTATAATGTTGCTACATCCACAAAATCTTATATATTGACACTTTGAGCTTGTGTTTTGAGGTTTGTTCACTGAGAACTGAGATTCTGTTAGTCACGTGACTAAACCCTTCTGGAAAACATGAACATCTTGATTCATTTTCATCTTGGCAAATCTGTGCTGGGTTTCCGCTGAGCAAGTTCCTGCCTTCTTCCCTGACTTGTCATTGTGAAAGAATCTGTCTTGTAATGGAGAAGAACAAATGTCGTAAGGGAAAAGTAGAAGAAATGGCAGCGGTCAGAGACATGTATGAAGGACTGAATGTTGGAAGCATGACTGAAATGGAACAAAAGAGACACAGAGACACCCAGCTGAACCAACATCCAGATGTTCTCTTCAGGGTTTATAGACGAGGCCGTCTGCATGTTCTGCTCTTCAGACCCACGAATGGCTGCCAGTGGATGCAAATGTTCAGAGATGGACATCAAAACCTCTTCGCTCAGTGGAGTATCAGACATGTTTACCAGCAGGTTCGGGATGTGATCAATGTCTCTGGAAGTCTGGAGGAATTGCAAAGATTCTGTGAAACGTTTCCAGATCAGCTGCAGGAGTTTCATGACAGTGTTGAAGAAATTGAAGATCTGAGAGCAAGAATTCAAGACCTTGAATTAGAAAACAGAAGACTTAGACAACAATAAAGGTCTGCCAAAGATATGAGGTAAACAAAATAATAATAATAAAATACAAGCTTATTCTTTTAAAACAGCTTAGAAAGTGCCTGTTGTGTGTAGTATAACGGGAATAACGGGAGACTGGAGTTGGTTGGCACAGGGTTCATTTCTGATACGATCCGCGGGTGATCGAGTAATAAAAAATAGCATTCCAAAAATTGTGACTGGATATGAGAGATAAATCATTAATGTGTTGATTTTAATGAAAACATGAACTAGCATTTCAGGAGAAACGAAACGAACGAGCGCGTCACTATTTTACTTTCATTTTCAACAACAACAACATTTGTTTTGATTATTATTATTTTTATCTTATATCTGTTATTTCACAGTTGAGATAGTTGTTTAATGCTGATCTAACCAGCAGAAGACACTCGCAGGGTTTAAACCCAGTTATTCAGACGGGGCATGTTGTCACACTGCGTTACAATGAGCCCCTGTTAGAACTATGCTATTCTATTCTACACTTTTATGAATTCTATTGAGAAACCATTAGAAAAACTGAATAATTATTAATTATTATTATGTTGTGAACTATGCTGTAGCTGTGTTTCGCAGTGTTTGTTGTCAAACTCAAAAATTACTTTATTTTATTGAGGAAATATTTTAGTTTGTCTAGTATATATATATATATATATATATTTTTTTTTTAGATCAGAATTATTCTGTAATATGGTCATGTTACAATGAACCCCACCTATGGGGCATGTTGTCACATTTCACTTATTCCCTTCTTTCAGGGTAAATCAAGAAAAAAAGTATAAACCGTATTAATGAAACAAAACCACATAATTGTACTAGACGTGTGAAATTAGTGTGAGAAAAAAATAAATACTCTGAACCCCAAGAGAATTAACACAAACTGAGAAAGTCAGAAAGTGTCAGGTTGTGCCCCGCTCTCCTCTTCCTCCTAGAGGTCATTATAAAAAACACAAAGGAACCAAATAATAACTTGACAGCTTTAACTAAATTTTTCATAATTTGGTTAAATTTATGCAACGGAAGCAACAGAATGGGCTTCATTTTATTTATCATCAGATCATTTGAAGATCAAAATATAATATAATAATAGTAATATAATCTGGCAGCGGCTTTGCACTAAGTTTAAAAAGGCGATAGATTCTATTTACACTAAGAGAAAATAGTGATAGACTGATCCGTGCATCTCTAGTAACATCTATATATAGAGGGGGTGGGATGGTTTATTAATTTAAACCAATGAATAAATTGTCATAATAGTCATAAAAATAGTCAATCAGACAAATGTGAGTTAAGTGTAGCACAGTTTTCTGTTTGTTGCTTCCCTTTTAAAAGTCTTCAAACTGTCTTTTAACGTGCGAGTAACCGGCCACATTTGCCAGAGCTACAGTAAATATGCATTAACAAAGATGAAGTTAAACCAAACGCTCCTTCAAGAACACTAATACTAAAACAAAGAGTTCAGTCCTATAGACCGTATGAGCCAGAGACACGGATGCGCCGCCATCTTTAGAATATTTGTCTTTGAACTTCCGTTTTAGTGGTAGCTCAGTATATCTCTATAGCATCGCTGTGGAAGAGTAATTAGCTGGTGAAGGGGATTTACTTATTGTAGAGTAAATGAAAGTTATCACGAGCATTGTGATGTTTAAAGCAGATGACTTAAAGGGATAGTTCACTTTGAAATTAAATTTTGGTATGTTTTAGCTTACCTCAAGGGCATCCAAGATGTAGGTGTCTTTTTTTCCGCAGTAGTTTCAATTTTGATGTTTTTAGGTCAAACCGTTCTTGTCTGTCAGTCATATAATGCAGGTCGATGGTCACTTGTCTCAAACAGCATGCACAGAGTCCAAATTAAAACAATTCCCCGTCGTCCAAATTAAACAATTCCCCATCGTAAGTACACATTGATGGCCTAAGACACGAAACGAGCGGTTTGTGTGAGAAAACGAACAGTTTTTATATCGTTTTTACCTCTTGAACTCAGCCACGTCCAAGTGATCTGAGAGCGCGGGCGGGTATAGATATATACACTAGATGTCGCATTGGCTACGGTTTCGCAGTAGGTTGAGGTACCCTTGAGGTAAGCTAAAACATACCAAAATTTAATTTCAAAGTGAACTATCCCTTTAACATAGCCTAGTAGACCGGGAAGATTTTCAAATGGGCAGTTCAGACCAGAAGACAGAAGACACCGAGTGCAGCGCTGAAAACGGGCGGAGCTACAGAAGGTCTTATAGATATCACGAGTCAACATGTGCATGTGAAAGCTGTAATTCATCATCTATGACATGGTTCTATTCACATGTGCATGTTTACTCTTTAATGATAGACATAATATAATTAATATATTAGCAGTTGATTTGTTTTAGCTACATCTTCCACACAGAGAGCATGTTAAGAGGAAGGCCTGCTTCATTTCAGCGTTTCTCTGAAGGATCGAAGGGTTTTCAATATCAACCTGTGTTTTACTTTAAGAAAGCAAGCATTACATTGGTGTTGTTTTCTTTTCTTTTGAAGGAGTGTGTTCTGGAACGGCCTACGAACACCTTGTGAGTCTTGAAGCTGATTTCTGCCTGATGAAACTGCAAACTATCTTCAGTAAAAATCACTTCTAACTCCTGGTCTTCATTAATCATATCTGGTCCTAGTCTTTAACTGTAAATTAACCCTAACACTTTGTTTTATATTTAATTTCATAATCATTTATAATCATTGATCATTTATGTAGGTGTCATTAGATTTATCATTTATTCATATAATCATTATTATTATTATTATTCGATTTACATCATTTATTCATTTAGTCATATAATCATTTTATTATAATTCATTTATGTCATTTTATGTTTTTTATTGGCAGCTGCTTGCACTAAGTACAAATAAACTACAGTATAAAAAAAACAATGAGGCATGTTGTCACAACAGAAAGCTGCCATTAAAGGTACAATATGTAGGGGTTTTTTTGCTTTAAAAATAGCAAAAATCACTATATCTATGTTATATTTTTTTTTTAGTTGTGTACTTACATTATCCCGACTGTTTCCAACAACTTTCAAACCAGGAGAAATTTGTAATTTAATTCGAAGACACGGACCGCTTCTTTATTTCCATTATCCGCGTTCTCCCTGGTTTCCGCTCGTACTGCCATAGTAACCAGAGCCCTCTGATAGTAACCAAGGCGACAGACGTGGACAACCGCTCTACAGTAATTTGAAAGTGATTGCAGTACCAGTTTTGGCCACAATCTTACATACGGCTCCTTTAATTTGTCTAATAAACTGACCTGTGAGTAGTAATTCTGCACTTGCGTGTAGTTCGGTAGAATGAAATGTCCATATTCCTTTTATATCCGCGGGACTCGCGTCGCGTGTGGAGCTGATAGCTGTCTCTCTTAGCAATCCCGAACTGCTTCATATCACAGTCATGATAAAAACATCGATGTATTCAGTCATCCATAAACATTATTAGATCGGTCGGCTTGACCAAAGCCCGTCTACGGAAAGCCTGTTCACTCCAACGCCCTATTAAGTCCTATTGGTTGTAGTTCCAATCAGAGTTCCACTGGGGGCGCTCGCCCATGAGTGCAAAATGAATGGGAGTCTATGGGGCTAGACGGCTAAATTTGTCTCTTTCACCCGATTGCCGTTGAGAAATCTCAGATTTGATTGTAGGTTTTGCAAGTTCAACATGGGTTATAGGTCGAAAGTTGAATGAACGAGTACTTATGTCCTTTCGATTTCTTACAGGTTGAGTTGTTGTTGCCCATAACACGCTAGCATTCTGCTAATGAACGCTGATTGGTCAGTGAAGGACTGATTACGACCAGAGATACCGCTTGATGGCATCGTGGCATCCGAAGCGGGACCAGAAACAAACAAAACAAAAACTCTTCTAGCACGTGTATTTACCTGTGTCAGCTGTGTTGTGTGTTTCCCTGTGTCAGCTGTGTTGTGTGTTTACCTGTGTCGGCTGTGTTGTGTGTTTACCTGTGTCGGCTGTGTTGTGTGTTTACCTGTGTCAGCTGTGTTGTGTGTTTACCTGTGTCGGCTGTGTTGTGTGTTTACCTGTGTCGGCTGTGTTGTGTGTTTACCTGTGTCAGCTGTGTTGTGTGTTTACCTGTGTCAGCTGTGTTGTGTGTTTACCTGTGTCGGCTGTGTTGTGTGTTTACCTGTGTCAGCTGTGTTGTGTGTTTACCTGTGTCAGCTGTGTTGTGTGTTTACCTGTGTCAGCTGTGTTGTGTAGTTACCTGTGTCAGCTGTGTTGTGTGTTTACCTGTGTCAGCTGTGTTGTGTGTTTACCTGTGTCAGCTGTGTTGTGTGTTTACCTGTGTCGGCTGTGTTGTGTGTTTACCTGTGTCAGCTGTGTTGTGTGTTTACCTGTGTCAGCTGTGTTGTGTAGTTACCTGTGTTGTGTAGTTACCTCTGTCGGCTGTGTTGTGTGTTTCCCTGTGTCGGCTGTGTTGTGTGTTTACCTGTGTCGGCTGTGTTGTGTTTACCTGTGTCGGCTGTGTTGTGTGTTTACCTGTGTCGGCTGTGTTGTGTGTTTACCTGTGTCAGCTGTGTTGTGTGTTTACCTGTGTCGGCTGTGTTGTGTGTTTACCTGTGTCGGCTGTGTTGTGTATTTACCTGTGTCGGCTGTGTTGTGTGTTTACCTGTGTCGGCTGTGTTGTGTGTTTACCTGTGTCAGCTGTGTTGTGTGTTTACCTGTGTCGGCTGTGTTGTGTGTTTACCTGTGTCGGCTGTGTTGTGTGTTTACCTGTGTCGGCTGTGTTGTGTGTTTACCTGTGTCGGCTGTGTTGTGTGTTTACCTGTGTCAGCTGTGTTGTGTGTTTACCTGTGTCGGCTGTGTTGTGTGTTTACCTGTGTCAGCTGTGTTGTGTGTTTACCTGTGTCAGCTGTGTTGTGTGTTTACCTGTGTCAGCTGTGTTGTGTAGTTACCTGTGTCAGCTGTGTTGTGTGTTTACCTGTGTCAGCTGTGTTGTGTGTTTACCTGTGTCAGCTGTGTTGTGTGTTTACCTGTGTCGGCTGTGTTGTGTGTTTACCTGTGTCAGCTGTGTTGTGTGTTTACCTGTGTCAGCTGTGTTGTGTAGTTACCTGTGTTGTGTAGTTACCTCTGTCGGCTGTGTTGTGTGTTTCCCTGTGTCGGCTGTGTTGTGTGTTTACCTGTGTCGGCTGTGTTGTGTTTACCTGTGTCGGCTGTGTTGTGTGTTTACCTGTGTCGGCTGTGTTGTGTGTTTACCTGTGTCAGCTGTGTTGTGTGTTTACCTGTGTCAGCTGTGTTGTGTGTTTACCTGTGTCGGCTGTGTTGTGTATTTACCTGTGTCAGCTGTGTTGTGTGTTTACCTGTGTCGGCTGTGTTGTGTGTTTACCTGTGTCAGCTGTGTTGTGTGTTTACCTGTGTCAGCTGTGTTGTGTGTTTACCTGTGTCAGCTGTGTTGTGTGTTTACCTGTGTCAGCTGTGTTGTGTAGTTACCTGTGTCAGCTGTGTTGTCGATGCCTCGAGAGAAAAGAAAGTGCAGAGCGCGAAAGCACCAAAGTGACTGAAGGATTGCCGTAAAGCAGTATCTCTGGGCGTACGATGTGTATGACGTCATTGACATTTTGAAAGACTTTTTAAAGCAAATAAGTGACTCTAAAAAATCTAACACCCAGCAATGTGTAATTTCTTTGCATCTCCTTTCGAATACAACATTCAAATTACTAGACAAAAAATTATATCCTGAGAAAAGTGGATTTTGAGGGGTATAGTGCCATAGACCTCCATTCATCCTGCACTCGTCCTGTGAGCGCCCTCATGTGGAACAAGAGTGGAACTGCAACCGGAAGTTTATTGAGTGGCACTTCTCCCCTCATTAGACTTTCTCTGACTTGACGTTGACGACAAGATCCATAATTCTTAGCAAATGTTGCGTCATCAAACTACACCTTTGTTATTGGAAGAGGTTAGCGACCCCTAGCGGCGAAAAAAATTACATATTGTACGTATAAATTGTCATATTATTATTGTTCATTTGTTTATCAACAAGCTTGTATAACATATGGTGATATTGAAATTTTACTTTTGTTTCAGACCAAAATTTGTAGTGATATTCTCATTTTCTAATAAAGCACTCTTCATTTACTCTGGACGACAACACTGTATACTGGTGAAAGTATATTAGTGGAAATGGGTTGGGTAGTTCAGGAAGTAATCCAACAATGAGTTCCTGTGACTGATTTTGTGTTTGTTTTTGTGACCAGCATGACTCTGTGGCCACATTTGTTCCTTAGGCACAATAGATTATGTAGAAAGTGTTCAGTTCACTTACTAAAAAAAAAAAAATTGTAAACCTGTTGCCTTAAAATTATTAAGTAAATAAACTCAATGCTTAATTGAAAAAAATAAGTTATGTGAACTTGACAATTCCACATTTCTTTAAAAAAAATTCTGATTAAGCATGAAGTCACCGCAAGAACATTCACATGCAGAATTTGCACATTTTTTCCAGATAATTTTAAACACACAGTATAGTATGGAGATCAGATGCATCTCTTTTGAATAAAAGCATAATTTCAACACTGCAAAGAAATATTATTGTTATACAGACCAACGGTAAGTTACTCTGTTCATTTTTTTAATGCATAATAGCTGGTGAAATATTATTTTAGTGATATTACTGATTATTTATTATATGATAATTAAAGAATAGGAATATCATCCTTCCTGTAGCTAATAATGGGACAGTGCTCAGATCTTGTGTCTTTCTTTAATATTTTTGAGCATGTTTGTGCCTGTCAGGTGTCTGTGGAAAAGTGCTGGTGTTTCCATTGAAAGGAACATGTAGACCCTCCTCTAAACTCAGACATTAGAGTATTTGTAGCTCATGGAGGAACCAACTGAGTTTAGGAAGCCGTTTATCATGATGTTAAAGTGGTTAAACTGACAATTTTTTAAAGCAATATTACAATCTCAACTAAAAGAGAAGGGCTGCAAAGATACTGTCCTTAAGTGCTGTCAGTGAGAAGATCTTTTCTGAAACAGAGCTTATAGAGCCATCCTACAGAACAAGCATGTCTCCTCCACTCCATCAAATCCATTAGACAGCGCCCTCTTCTGGATGGAGTTTGTCATGAAACAGGCGCTGCTCACCTCAAATGTCCTGCTAGGCAAGGCTTTTTCCTCTTTTTCCTAATTTTTCCATAATTTTTTCCTCTACTTACTCTGGAAAAAGAGATTCCATTAATAAAAAAATTAAGTGGATTTGCTTGAGGTATGTTTCATGAAGCCAGAATGTTAAGCTATTAAACAAAATATTTTTGTGTCATATCTGTGGTTTGTTTATTTGCAATACAGTAAAAAATCTGGGTGTACATCCTTTAAGTGTGGTGATTCCAGGTCAAGAAAATATGATCATGCAACACCAATTTTGTCATCTTTACACTGGTTACCTGTTAAGTTCTGTATCAATTATAAAGTATTTTCTACTGACCTATAAGGGCTTAAATGGTTCAGCTCCTGATATTTAACTAATCTTCTATCTACAATCCATCACGCTCTTTAAGATCACAAAAACCCTGGGCTTCTGATAGTATATCTAAGTCCACTAAAGGAGGGAGAGCGTTTTCCCATTTGGCTCCTAAACTCTGGAATAGCCTTCTGTCACAGTGTCTGGTTTGTGTTTCCCCGGGTGTCCACTAGAGGTCTCTTTCCCTCACTGTCACCTTTACTTCTGGAACTGCATTTCCCACAATCCTTTGTCTGTTCTCATCACTCATCATTGCACGCAGCTGTTCCTCATTACATCATTAGTTTCTGTGTATTTATACCCTGTCTGGTTAGTGTTTGTCTGGTTAGAGTCATCATATATTGTCACCACACATCTGAGGTCTTGTCTTGTCTTGTCTTGTCTTGTCTTGTCTTGTCTTGTCTATTGTTGTTTTGTATTTTGGATTGCTAACATGGATTTTGAACCTTGCCTGGATGACGGCGAATTGGATTACGCTTTAATAAATCATTACCATTGCACTGCTTTTGGATCTACCTATTTTCCTATGTGTCCCTGTGACACCTTCCTGATGATGTTCGGGGCTCAGACTCCAAGCATTCATATAATGCATCTCAAAACCTTATACTCCAGTTATATCAGATCAAATGCACATGATTATCTTTGCTTAATGTTATGAACAGCAGTGACGCTAATTATTTTTGACTTGCTTCTCTGTTTTATCTTGGGATGCCCATCCTGAGGTAACTAGAGAATATGTCAGGTCCAGTTTGGATCCTAATCGTATTATGAAGACTTCAGATGAAGCAAACTCAAAATCAACATCATTCAATGCTTATTTTTTCTATACATCTTAATCAATTGTTAATATGTATTCACTGCCTCAATGAGCTCATTGTTTCTGCCTTAAATTAATGCATTGTTTAAATTAATACGTTATTAGCTAACTGTGTGATTTGTACATTTCTTAAATAAATAACTTGGACAATGTCACCTCTAATAATAATAGATCACTCTAAATTGTAATGTAGATGCATTTACTGTAAAGCTGCTTTGAAACATTTATGTATTGTGAAAAGCGCTATACAATAAATATGAATTGAATTGAATATATGATGATGATGATGACTCAGCGTTCGAGAAGCCGCAATCCTCCTTAAATGTGCTCCTATCTAGCCTAGCGGTTAACTTTGGTAGTGCCCTTCAAACCCTGAGAATTGTGTAGAACGACATGTATGTTACTATTATATATGTATTTATTGTAATTATTTATTGCAATATGTTATTCATCTGTTCATTTTAGACTACACACAAATACAAAGTAAAGATGAGAATGTTATGAATCCTTTGACTTGTGTTTTGACTGACACCCTGGGGCGAGATCAATCTCCTGATCAGCACTTTAGTTCAAACTCCCCTACATTGTAGTCCTTCGAACCGGATGTGTGGTTACCACATTCTTACACTACCTACATTTACAGGATGTCAGTGTGTGCGTGACGTAGGCCTACACCCGTGACCCCAGCCTCCAGTTTTGCCTTGTCCACTCCAAATACCCACATGGCCACTTGAGAGAGTATCCCATCATGCATTATATTCGGGAACTTATGTGTCGAGGAAAACATTCCACTGTAATTTATAGTAAATTGATTAGATACATACTGTACTTTGGCAGTAAAAACATAAAGTGGTGCAAAGATGAGTATGGTATTTGTAGGCCTATTTTGTATAACATTTGCAACTGTTTTTGTCACTTAATTAGAAGCACCACAATTTTAAATTTACTTAAAGCAACACTAAAGAACATTTTTTACCTTAAATTAATGTTTCCAAAATCGTATCAGTGGTTCATCAAGTCGTAACAGGGTGAACTTCTGCATTCGCTTTGCGGTCCTTTATCTGCTATAACCACACTATGCAAGTTTGCCAAACCGGGTCGCGTTTCTGTAGTTTGAATGAGACATAAGAAAACTAGCTTTACTTGCTTTACGTCAAGCGTTACAATAATCATTATTTAGTTTTTCTTTGTTTCTGATGTCGCAATACATCATACTTTCATGAAATCATGCAACATACTGTACCTTTTCTGTGGACATCGTTCATTCCAAAGCCGGTGCTGGATAAACAGCAAGCGTGCAGCGCCAGATCGCTTTTTATTTTACAAAATGAATACTCTGTTAGTCAACAAGAGTTGTTTCATTTGTTATAGATATATCTGTACCGCGAACAGTTATAAAAAGACACATTTTTAATGACGTACGACTCGCATTGACAGAATGTACGATCTGTCCGCTTACACGGCAGGTCCAAAATGCACATCCAATTCATATCAGATTTATTTCCACATATAAATGACGCCTGAAACCTTCCTTTTTACCGGAGTCTGACACTGCCATTTCTGTTTTATTATTGATAAGTCTGTCTGATACTTTTTTGCCATTTTTGTTTTATTATTTTATATTTTAAGTCCGATAATGTTTTTGCTAATGTTACTCCTGTTTAAGGCTGCTCTTAGCTTTGCTGCACTTATCTGTGTTGTGCTGTTATACAAGTATTATTCTCTTTTAATTTTGTAGTTCTGTAAAGCACTTAGGTCAGTCAGTGGCTGTTATAAAATGTGCTGTATAAATAAAATCAACTTGAACTTGAATCTACCAGTGGGGGTACTATGAAAATAAATATTGATTGAGTTTTGTAAAATATTACAATGTTATGTGAAGTGTGTTCTTGAAATATATTCATAAAATTTATTATTTTATCTTATTATACCAAAAATGTTGTGTGGAAAAAAAGTGTTGTGTTCTTTGTTATATTCATGGGTTTCATCCGGTCCCTTTCCACAGGTGTATAAAATCAAGCACCTAGATTATGAATGCAGACTGCATTGTGCTTGATTAATACACCTGTGGAAAGGGACCGGATGAAATCCATGAATAGCCTACTTATGTTATATTTTTTTTTTTATCTTATAACATTTTATCTAGATTTAGGATTAATTTTATGTTAGATGAACATTTTGCTCATTTAGGCTAATAGAAACAAATAAATCCAACTCAACACTTGTGGGAGAGTGGAGCAAGTGACTTTTAAATTATCTTCTCCCAAATTTGGTTGGAGAGGATAATCTCAGAGCACATTTGTTATCTTGTTTTTCCTCTAGTGTGGGAAGTCACATGGCTGGTTTTAGAGTACTGGACTGTTTCCATTTCATTAAAATAGCTTGATGTATAGCCTATCAAGGTTGAGTCTATCCAAAATTACAGTCAATATTACATTTCAATTTACAATATAACAAAAAAAATTACAACTGGCCTGTTGGAGTAGCCTATGCTTTTACATTTACATACAAAAAGGGCAGATAGGTAACCTAGTCTTATTATTTTTTTATTTCATAAATTAATCAGATGATTTAGATTAATTCACAAATAACACATACGTTAATGCCGTGGACATATAAACGGGTGCCAGATAGTAACCTTTCACATTGCCTCACTGTAAAAAATTTCTAACCCTCCCGAATCAAAAATTTCAAGTGACCGATAACATCTAAATTTTTCAATTGGCCCAAGTGAAATTCTTGTTGCAATAGTCTGTCAACATTGGCTCAATGAGAAATAATACGTCAGACTAATTGAAAAATGTAGATGTTATCGGTCACTTGAAATTTTTGACTTGGGGATGTAATTTTTTTTTACAGTGCTTTTAAGTCTAGTAATTTACATAATCATATCGCAGACGCTTTTGTCCAAAGCGGCTTAAAAAAGTGAGGAAAACAACGAAACTGTTCATCGTAATAAAGAAAAAAAATAATACACAAAAACAAAGTTTCAACAGTTTTTAGAAAAACACACACAGTGTGAGCAATGTTCTTATTAAGTGTTTACGCGTTTGTCACAGAAACGATAAATAATTCATCATAATCATGACAAATATTAGAGAAAAATACAATATGATGTATGCCAGCATCTTGCCTATCAAAACAAACTTGTCTTTTTATCACGGTTGAACTCGCACTAACATTAACAGGCTTGATAGCGCGTCATGTTCTGTCAACTAGATCCAGCGAGGGTGAGCTAGAGCTCTAGCTCCTCCCATTTGACGCTGCAGCGAAGCCCCGCCCACTAAATATAGCGAGGTGGAGCTCCAGAAAAGGGGGAGCTCGAGCTCTATCTCGCGCCGTCTCTTCCTCATTGAGTTTCAGCGGAGAATCTTCTCAGGTGAGGAGAGCAGTTCGCGGTATTTCTCATATTTACACAAGCTTCAAACACACTTTATACAGTTTGATTAAGCGACAGGCTCATTTCTGTATTGTTTTCATTTATCACAGCGATACTTTCTGGCGTCTTCCTTCTGAAATAAACATGTAACGTTAGTGCAGCAGCAGCGAGCATGAGGAGAACATGCTGAGTTCATTCAGACCTGAGCGATGCTGTGCTCGTTTGTGTGATTGTCTCGATGTTTGGAGAGAGAACTGTTACTGAATGTCAAGTCAGTTGGTCAAATTTGTTAGTTACTTTACATTAATGAAATTAATTACACCCTATACTTTTTGCAAATGAACATATTGATTTGTGCTGCTGTTTATTTTTAAAGGTTTTATGATTATTGTCCGTTTTGATTTAATTTAGTTACAGCAATGAATGTAGTTATTAGAAAGTCAAACTGTATTTCAATTCATGTGCATATTATGATTGTAAGAAATAACAGTATTTTCTTTTTTTTAGTAGAGCAGTTTTATAGTCTTTTATCATCTATCCTGACTCAAATAATGTGTTTCTAACAGCAAACACTCAGAATAAAGTGAGATGATCTGCTGATGATCCTGAATGACTTGTTGAATGAGTGTTGATAGTCTGAGGCTCATCAATATTAACAGATCTGCTGAAAACACTCTGTAAGTCTTGGAGGTTTACGGTGCAAAAAGAACAAAAAGTTGAAGGAGAATGAGCAGAATTGAGTTATTTATCTGATTCCATTAAAATTATTGCTAATCTTTAACTTCTTATTCTTTAAAGGTAAAAGTCTTTCTTGGAACTAAAACATAGGATTCAGCCAGAATAGTTTAAGTTATAATTACTTTAGCTTTTTAACATTATCATTAATAAGAGGAAAGATTCTCAAAGCCTTTAAAGCAGGCAGAGTTGTTTATTACTTAAATATACCGACAGAATGGACCAACATACTTTCATTTTCTTCTTATACCCTGAGAAAGGGATTGTTAAACATTATCAGCACTGAAACCTAAAGACCATAAACCTGAAGGCAAATGGCTGGTGATCAAGAGAAGAAGTACATTAACATATTCTCCTCAGTGCATCGTACATTACGATACTTTAATATTTCTATTAAGTTCAACACAATTCTGTTCAGTCTATAAACTGTCAGATGAGACTAAACATGTTAGGACACACACAATAGTGTGTAGTGGGAAGAAGCGTGTTTGTCCTGTGAAGCGAATGGCACAGATGTGTGTTAGAGGAGTAAGAGACACAACAGTCCTCAATCTGCATAATGACGATTCCCAGCATTAGCATACTGTGATGATGAGGCCATTGTCCCTCATTTAATTCACATGAATACTTTTAAAGTGACAACGGCTGTACTTGGGCATTAAATGGCTAGTTATACCCATATTTCACGTCAATAGTTCCTGTTTTCACCTCATTGATTATGCTGATGTCTTCAGATCTCCTGTAAATTGAAACTTAAAGCTCATTTCATTGGCGTCAACAGACTGAGGGTATTTGTTGGCTACAAATATACATTTATTTCTGTTCATGCAACTATTCAACTATTCTCACCATTGTTATTTATTTTCGAATTGACTTTACATTATTTTTGCTCTTTTCTTTATTTCTAGATGTCTGCCTATGTTTTATATATTTTCTACAGTAGACAGAAAAACAAAAATACATGCGTATGTGTGATATTAAGTATAAAAACAAACTCAGTAACAGATATATTTTTGATTTTGGCAGATCAGCTCCTACCACACAGCAAATACATCATCAGTGAAGGTCCTCCCACATCAATTACATCATCAGTGAAACTCCTCCCATAGCAAATACATCATCAGTGAAGCTCCTCCTACATCAATGCATCATCAGTGAAGCTCCTCCCACAGCAATTCTCCAATAAATGCTGTAAATTCCCATCAGCTACAAGTGAAGACAAGCATCAGAACATCAGGAAGAGCTGAAATCTGCAAAGACTAAGTTTATTAAAGAGGACAGAGAGAACATGAGTGATCCAGAACCCTGCAGAATGAAACACACTGAAGATCCTGAAGAACAAAGAGGTTGGTGTTTATTCCTCATTCATTCATGATGCTGAAGAACATTCATGTTAGAAACATTCAAGCACTTCATCACATTTAGATAAGCAGTTAAACTATAAAATGGGTGAAAATGTTCTTGTTTGTTAGTTTTCAACAAATGGTCAGTAATGGGAGGTTTATAAACCTTTATACTGTTTGTCAACATCAGGTCAAACTAAATATTCTAGCTATGTAACACATTTATATCTCGTTCACAATTTATTTGCAACAATGTTGCCAATATCTTTTGACATTTTTCAATATAGTTATCATTATAATAATATTAGCAATTAACAGAGTAAACAACAAACTACAGTATATCAAGTAAATGAACTTTCCAGATAAGGTTGCATTTCTTGTAAATAATAGAAGTTACTGAGATTATTCTTCTTATAATAACTTTGGTAACAGGGTTGATGAATACAGTCAATGCTACAGTTGGTGTAAAAACTGAGACAATGGATTGAGATTATTTCTTGTCTTCCCATCATGCAGTAGAAGGAGCCCAGATGATGTCACTTCCTGAGTGTTACTCTGTTTTTAAAAGCAGGAAAATCATGTCAGGAGTAACAGGGTTGAGTGAAACACGTAGGACAAAGATAATGCTAATAAAAATGGCTCATTTAAAACTAGTTAAAGCCACGGTCAGTGTAGACTTTCAGCATGGCTTGTGTTTCTGGTGTCCCACATTCACATGCGTATGATTGGAAGTCGGTGGAACAAAAAAGTCAAGTGTGACCGGCCCTCAGTAATTAAAAAGTCTTAAATAAAATAAATTGAATATCTAAAAGTTGTTGTGAAAATATGGAAGTATTGTATATTTTAATTGTTTCATTGATCAAATGTAATTGATAGTTCTCACTACAGAAATATGGGATTTGTCTGTAATGTTTTAAAAAATTAAATATTCAAGATCGGTGTACCTCATTCATGATAATATTATGTAGCAGTTGTTCTTGCATCATTTGTATGTCCTTTTGATGTACTGAAAATAAAAATTCGATATTTTTTTTCATGTCAGACCTGATGGAAGAGAGTGAAGAACTGAGTGAAGTGGAGGAGGAACATCATGTCAAACCTGGAGAAAAACCTCTGAGTCGCTCAAAGACTAAAAAGACATTTTTAAAGAAAAGAAAAGCCAAGAAATCTTCCACCTGCACTCAGTGTGGAAAAAGTTTCTTAAACACACGTGATCTTGATGTTCACATGAGACTTCACACTGGAGAGAAGCCGTTCACATGTGATCAGTGCGGGAAGAGTTTCACACAATCAGCACACCTTGAAAGTCACATGAGGATCCACACCGGAGAGAAGCCATTCACGTGTGATCAGTGTGGGAAGAGATTCTCCCACAAACATGGTTTCGATCAACACCTGAGAATTCACACCGGAGAGAAGCCGTTCACATGCACTCAGTGTGGGAAGAGTTTCATAAACAAACCCAGTCTTGATATTCACATGAGAGTTCACACCGGAGAGAAGCCGTTCGCGTGTGATCAGTGCGGGAAGAGTTTCACACACAAAAGTAATCTTAATGTTCACATGAGGATCCACACCGGAGAGAAGCCGTTCACATGCACTCAGTGTGGGAAGAGTTTCATATACAAACCCAATCTTGATATTCACATGAGAATTCACACCGGAGAGAAGCCGTTCACATGCACTCAGTGTGGGAAGAGTTTCATAAACAAACCCAATCTTGATATTCACATGAGGATCCACACCGGAGAGAAGCCATTCACGTGTGATCAGTGTGGGAAGAGATTCTCCCACAAACATGGTTTCGATCAACACCTGAGAATTCACACCGGAGAGAAGCCGTTCACATGCACTCAGTGTGGGAAGAGTTTCATATACAAATCCAGTCTTGATATTCACATGAGAGTTCACACCGGAGAGAAGCCGTTCGCGTGTGATCAGTGCGGGAAGAGTTTCACACACAAAAGTAATCTTAATGCTCACATGAGGATCCACACCGGAGAGAAGCCGTTCGCGTGTGATCAGTGTGGGAAGAGTTTCATAAACAAACACAATCTTGATATGCACATGAGAGTTCACACCAGAGAGAAGCCGTTCGCGTGTGATCAGTGCGGGAAGAGTTTCACACACAAAAGTAATCTTAATATTCACACGAGGATCCACACCGGAGAGAAGCCGTTCTCGTGTGATCAATGCGGCAAAACATTTCTCTGTGCAGCAGCCCTGAAGACACACCTGACAGTTCATATGAAGGAGAAGCCGCATTCATGTTCTGTGTGTGGAAAGAGTTTTTCACTCCTGCTATATTTACAAAGACATCAGAAAATTCATACTGATGTAAGAGAGTACATGTGCTTTGAGTGTGAGAAGACTTTTATTACAGCGAACTGTTTAAAACTGCACCAGAGAATTCACACTGGAGAAAAACCTTACAAGTGTTCACACTGTGACAAGAGGTTCAATCAGTCAGCACATCTGAAAAAGCATGAGAGAATTCACACTGGAGAAAAACCTTACAAGTGTTCGCACTGTGACAAGAGGTTCAATCGGTCAGAACATCTGAGAACACACGAGAGGATCCACAGCAGAGAGAAGCCGCACACGTGTGATCAGTGCGGGAAGAGTTTCACACACAAAAGTAATCTTAATGTTCACATGAGGATCCACACTGGAGACAAGCCGTTCTCGTGTGATCAATGCGGCAAAACATTTCTCTGTGCAGCAGCCCTGAAGACACACCTGACAGTTCATACGAAGGAGAAGCCGCATTCATGTTCTGTGTGTGGAAAGAGTTTTTCACTCCTGCTATATTTACAAAGACATCAGAAAATTCATACTGATGTAAGAGAGTACATGTGCTTTGAGTGTGAGAAGACTTTTATTACAGCGAACTGTTTAAAACTGCACCAGAGAATTCACACTGGAGAAAAACCTTACAAGTGTCCACACTGTGACAAGAGGTTCAATCAGTCAGCAAATCTGAAAAAGCATGAGAGAATTCACACTGGAGAAAAACCTTACAAGTGTTCACACTGTGACAAGAGGTTCAATCGGTCAGAACATCTGAAAACACACGAGAGGATCCACAGCAGAGAGAAGCCGCACACGTGTGATTGGTGTGGAAAGAGTTTCTCCATTAAAGGTCAGCTGAAGCTACACATGAAGATCCATACAGTGGAGAAACCAGATCACCGCAGTAGTAATTATGATACGCAAATGTCAAAATGATTAATGACTTTGACCTTTTGACAGGTTGAACTTCCGGTATAGGGGTCAGGGATTAACCTTTGCCCTTCCTCCCCATCGATCATGTGGTTTTGACAGAAGCTTTTGACCTATTGACCCTGCTAGTAGGGCTGGGTAAAAAATAAAGATTTCTCGATTTTAATCGATTCTTAAATCCCAAGAATCGATTAGTCATCCTGTGTTCAGTTGATGAATGAATGTAACATGTAGCGCATCCCATCCAATAAATCGCAATAATCTTTGTGCTTTGTTATTATTGATATGAAACCATAGACTGTAAAAAATATGGACGTCTGAATTGAATTGAAATTGAATTGAATTGAAAACCTTTATTAATCCCACTATGGGGAAATTCGTTTGAGGAGAAAAATACAGCATAACATTAGGAGAGGTGAGGAGAAAAAAGGCAACCCCCAGACTATGCTCCTGTAAGGAGTACAGTTTGGGAACAGTAAAAAACACCTCAGCAACATTAGCACATAATCAGTACACAACATGAACACACAAGACTTGCAACAGGGGAGGGGAGTGGGGAATGGAGGTAACCCAGCATTGGCAAGCAGCCATCCGGTCCTGCAGCCAAATTACGGCGCTGGTCAGACCCGCCTGTCAGACTGGGGGTACAAAGCGACGAAGGCGAGGGATGGGGGGATGGGGAGGGTGATTGCATATCTGTGTATATGTAAGAGTTTGTGTATGTGTAGGCCTGGAGAGTCGCTACGCCTGACATCCTAATCTAGATGCCTCAGTCCGCAGGATGTCATAGCGATACACAGCAGTTGCCATGGAGTCAACCTTGATCAGGTCCCAGACAGAGTCAACAATCAGCAGGTGTCAGTGGGGAGTGGGGGAAGGAACGCAAGAGCGTCTCACAGCAGTGCTCTTCTGGAGGAGTTGTTGTTGCAGCAGCGGCCTCGGCCAAGGCCATTGCTGGTTGAGGGGGGCCGAAAGCAGATAAGATTGGGGTTGTTTGGTCTTGGTACGAGTAGCCGCATTCCAATTTACACAGCTCCTGGTCCATTTGGGTCTCCACGATCCATTTGCCTTTGCAAAGCTGTAAGCTTCTCCAAGATGTTATCAATATTTTGGTTCATAGTCACCAAAGTCACAGTCTGAGTGCTGACAGCTCTGCCCACTGCCTCAATCATGACGGGCAGCCTTATGGGGTTTTGAACAGCTGTCACCGTCTTCTTAATTCCTCGATAAACCAGGGCAATGCCTAATCCAAACAGCAGAAAACCTGTTATCATGGTTCCGAATAGGTAGATATCTTCAACGTCCTCCACGGAAAGAGCCGCCAGACACACGACCCGCCACCTCTCCCACGCGTCCATCGTGTAGCCAGCTGCGAACGTTCCGGCAGGTCAGTCAGGTTCCCCCGAACCCAAGCTTCTCGTCGAGAAGATGGTGTCAATTGCGTTGAGAGACCAGTTGATCAAATCCATAATTTCTTAGTTAGGAGAGCAGTGCGGAGAGAGTCTCTCAAAGTACAGACAGTATACTAGACGAGACGAGAGAAGCAAAGCAGGGGAGATAAGGGAGAGGAGGGTAAGAAAATGCGACCGCCTTCGTTGAGAGGCAGAAGAGAAGACGTCTGTGACGTCACCCATAGACTTTCTGAAGAACGGTTTTGAAGCCGTTTATGGGGGGTATGGGCGGCGCCATCTTGGGAAATCCTAACCCCGCCCACCTTCTGGCCAATCCATATATGGGTAAAGGACGCAGCGCGCGTCACTCAGCTCGCTCTGCTACTCCGGTTATCTCTGTATATTTTAGGCAACGAAATATGTTAGAAAACACCACACTGCCTCTTTTCGTTTTCATTTAAAGAAATCTTAAACATTATAGCCACACAAATGTGGCTCAGGCAACGCGTATTGATTATATTCACTGCATATAACGTTTGCCTATTTATAACAAAACGAAATATAAAACACAAACCTGCCTCTTTTCGTTTAAATATAATATAAAATATTAAACATTTTAATATGGTCCAGGCAATATGTGCATTTGTACTAAACAACAGATGTTGCAGTAAACAACATTACAGATCATCTTCGTTGTATTAAAATTTAAAATAACAAAACTCAACCCAGTCTTTTTTTGTTAAATTTCAGTTTTATCAATATTAGCTATTATAAAAGTATAAGTAAAAGGTACAAGAAGCTATACAAATAAAGCAAACAATTCAGTCAAACATACAAAGTTCGCCTCAGCCAAAACGATTGGCCAGGGATCAAATTATAGATTCATGAGACCAAAAATCGCCCGTTAGATATACACAAGACGAATTACACTGACCTAAAGGATTATTAGGAACACCATACTAATACTGTGTTTGACCCCCTTTCGCCTTCAGAACTGCCTTAATTCTACGTGGCATTGATTCAACAAGGTGCTGAAAGCATTCTTTAGAAATGTTGGCCCATATTGATAGGATAGCATCTTGCAGTTGATGGAGATTTGTAGGATGCACATCCAGGGCACGAAGCTCCCGTTCCACCACATCCCAAAGATGCTCTATTGGGTTGAGATCTGGGGCCTCATTTCTAAACGTTGCGTATGCACAAAAGAAGGCGTACGCCGCTCTCTACGCAATAATTGGGATTTATAAAAAGCAAACTTGACGGGAAAATGTGCGGTCCTTCACGCAAGCTCTGACCCAGGCGTACGCACAAAAACGGGTGAAATGAGAAATGGCGACACCGTCGGCAGAGGGAAGAAACACGTGAAAGTGTGTTAAACTTTAGACCGTTGTGTAAAAAAATTACAATACTGCCTCTCATAAATAACATGAAGACTTCACAAAGCAAGTCAAATTAACACATATTTGCAAAAAGAAAAGTGAAATATGTTCTGCAATAACATTGGCATGTTATGAGTTAAGAGGGGTCAGCTCCGGTGTCCCCTTTCCCCCACCCGTGGCAGACACACTCTGGCGATGGAGGGCTAGATGCTTTTTTGCTTATTTAATAATTTATTTGATTTATTTAATAATTGATTATTGATAATTGATTGTGATTTATTAAGGGAAAACTGCGTAGGATGTGCGTGCGCACGGTTTTATAAATCCGAATATTTCTGTGCGTACGCACGTCCTATGTTTCATCCGTACGCCACTTCTGACGCAAATCCGACGCAAAGTTTTATAAATGAGGCCCCTGGTGACTGTGGGGGCCATTTTAGTACAGTGAACTCATTGTCATGTTCAAGAAACCAATTTGAAATGCTTTGTGACATGGTGCATTATCCTGCTGGAAGTAGCCATCAGAGGATGGGTACATGGTGGTCATAAAGGGATGGACATGGTCAGAAACAATGCTCAGGTAGGCCGTGGCATTTAAACGATGCCCAATTGGCACTAAGGGGCCTAAAGTGTGCCAAGAAAACATCCCCCACACCATTACACCACCACCACCAGCCTGCACAGTGGTAACAAGGCATGATGGATCCATGTTCTCATTCTGTTTACGCCAAATTCTGACTCTACCATCTGAATGTCTCAACAGAAATCAAGACTCATCAGACCAGGCAACATTTTTCCAGTCTTCAACTGTCCAATTTTGGTGAGCTCGTGCAAATTGTAGCCTCTTTTTCCTATTTGTAGTGGAGATGAGTGGTACCCGGTGGGGTCTTCTGCTGTTGTAGCCCATCCGCCTCAAGGTTGTGCGTGTTGTGGCTTCACAAATGCTTTGCTGCATACCTCGGTTGTAACAAGTGGTTATTTCAGTCAAAGTTGCTCTTCTATCAGCTTGAATCAGTCTGCCCATTCTCCTCTGACCTCTAGCATCAACAAGGCATTTTTGCCCACAGGACTGCCGCATACTGGATGTTTTTCCCTTTTCACACCATTCTTTGTAAACCCTAGAAATGGTTGTGCGTGAAAATCCCAGTAACTGAGCAGATTGTGAAATACTCAGACCGGCCCGTCTGGCACCAACAAACATGCCACGCTCAAAATTGCTTAAATCACCTTTCTTTCCCATTCTGACATTCAGTTTGGAATTCAGGAGATTGTCTTGACCAGGACCACACCCCTAAATGCATTGAAGCAACTGACATGTGATTGGTTGATTAGATAATTGCATTAATGAGAAATTGAACAGGTGTTCCTAATAATCCTTTAGGTGAGTGTATATCTCCTGTTTAACCACTACAGAGACGCCAGAGTCAGTGGCAAACGTCAGAACGACTAGCCGAGGAAAGGCGGTTCCAGGCGGGGTACATGAGCGCCCGGTCATCGCTGGATCTCACAACCTGGATAAAATTTTCATAAATCTTTATAAATAAACCACAGATTTGAGCTTTAAACAACTACATTCTCGCCTGAAAAACTCTTAAAACTACATTTCATGATTCAAAAACAGTAGTATTATATTTCAACTGTGTTAAAAAATGGCGCTTCTTATGTTGTCATTCTCCTTGGCGCAGCCTATGCTCGTTATCAGCTGTCAATCAAGCTGTCAATCAAAGTTAACCACGCCCTTATCTGTCATAAATTTTATATCTAAATACGATCTAAACTAACGAGTTAGAAAAAAATTCACCCCCCTCACAGTTGTCAGGCACTCGGAACCTATCGAAAAATACAATAAAAGTCCATGGGACCAACCTGTAAAAACATGAATTTATGCTGTGAAAACGGACATTTTAACATGGGGTCTATGGACATTTGCTCCCTTTTGGGACCTCCCTCTAGCGGATTTTTGATGTATTGCAGTTTTTCGCACTTCCGGGTAGGCTTCATTTTTCAGATTAGAATGTTGCCGCTTGTATGAAACGAAGTCTCAGATTTCAAATTATGGCCATTTTCTTATGAAATTCAAAAACATATACCGTTTTGTCGCTCTGGCTCAGCTCTAGAGAAGCACATGATCTTCTCTTCCGCATTAATAACACCAGTTACAGCGAAATAAACATGAATGAGCGTCTGAAAGTGTGTTAAAAGATGGAGTACAACTTATCGAAGTCCGTATCATGTGACATGGAGGCGCCCAATCAGTGTTTCAACTGTGGAAAGACGTCAGTAAACAATGACATGTAACGTCACATTTACCTCAGAAAAACCATATCCAGTGACCATAAACTCGTTAGTCAGCTAGAAAAATTAACTCTAGAGAGGATAATTTTTTTTAATTATGCACCATATTACATATTCATTATAATTTGCAATATTCTTCAATATGTAATGCATGTTTGAATAAATCTGGAAAGTTTTTTTATGACCGCCACCATTTAAATTTTTATATCATTTTATATAACTTTATTATTATAAAAATAAATAAATGTGTATTTTAAGTGTTTGTATACAAATCAGTTAATTTTTACCTTTATATTATATATATTATAGTAGGCTAATGAAGCCTATAGGCTACAACTGACTCCCATAGTTTACAATAATAGTTGAGAGATTTGTTTTCCTTGAGAAAATTTGCAATGTATTGTACCAGATATCCAAAATAATCAATATTGAATCGAAATCGAATCGAATTGTGAAATTTGTGTCAATACCCAGCCCTACCTGCTAGCCCTAGATCATGTGGTTTTGACAGATGTTTGATCTTTTTAACCCTGCTAGCCGTCAATCATGTAGTTTTGATGTTTGAAGCCGGTGTCAGGTTCGGGTTATATGGGTGTGTGTCTGTGTGATGGCTACAACCACACAGGGTAACATCACCTCAGTTTTAAACATTTGATTACAGTTTTATTATTTCACCTCTTTAGTTTGTTGCACTTATCATTTACAGTCATCTAAACTATGATGTCTAAATAATGAACACAACAGTTTTTTGATTTAGTTTATTTTGCTTTACCTTTACATTGATTTACAGGGAGTGCACTAATCACATGTTTCTTTGTGTTGAGTTACCTGGACTATTGGGGCGGTCCCTTCCTGGTTGGGCGAAAGGAGTGGCTAAGGGCTGAGGAGACCTATATCCGGGAGCCAGCTCATTAGGCCATACAAAGCCCATGTGCCCTAAAAATACAGCAAAGTTGACTCAGATTTGTGTTGTACCACGCCCTCATGTGGATGTTGTTTCCAAGAATGACCAGGTGGTAAAGATGGCTGATGTTGAAGTTAACGGAACTGCTCTTAAAGCTTTAATTGATACCGGGAGTGATCAGACACTTGTGCACAGGAAGTTTGTACCAACCAATATTATAAGCACTAGAGATACCATCCCTATATGTTGTGTGCATGGTGATGAGAAGAGTTATTCAACGGCTGACATGTATATCAAAGTTGACAATCAAACATATCTCTTGAACATTGTGGTAGCTGATAAATTGCCTTATCCTGTTGTGCTAGGACGAGACCTCCCAGTACTTTTTGATTTGTTCGAATCAGACAAAACCAGAAAATGCTATGCCGCTGTCACCAGGGGGCAGGCTAAGAAGTCTAACGAGCACCTGGAGATCCTCAGTACTTTGCCATTCTACAGTGATGAGGCAACACCCCTGAAGGCACGTAAAACTCGTAGGCAGAAAAGACAGGAGAAATTTCTTCACACAGTTGTGAAACCACAAACTAACATCCAGCCAGAGTTGCCTTTAGGATTTCAAATGCCAGCCAGTATCATAAACATGCAGGAATCTGATCCATCTTTAGCATCTCTTTTTCAGAAAATCGAGGAGAAGGAGCCAGGAGATGAGCTGGACGTGAGTAAAGAGTACATTTTGCAAAATGGCATTCTCTACCGCCAACAGGAATCCGTATTGCAGCTAGTGGTCCCCCAAGCAGCCAGAGAGGCTATACTGGCGTTGGGGCATTCTGTTCCCTGGGCTGGCCACCTAGGTAAGCACAAAACCACAGCCCGCATTAAACACCATTTTCACTGGCCGGGACTGCGTAGAGATGTTGCTGAATTCTGCAAAAGTTGTCCTCAGTGTCAAATGACATCTGCTAGCCTTCCCTCCAGAGCTCCACTCCTACCACTCCCTATCATTGCCACTCCATTTGAACGCCTTGGCATGGACATTGTTGGTCCTGTTGAGAAGAGTAAAGCTGGGAACCGTTACATGCTGGTTATAACAGACTATGCAACCAAGTACCCAGAGGTGTTCCCGTTGAAGTCCATGAAAGCTAAATCTGTTGCTTTTTGTCTAGTACAGTTTTTTTCAAGAGTGGGTTTCCCTCGTGAAATACTGACTGATCAAGGAACTAACTTTATGTCAACTTTGTTAAAGCAGGTCTATCAATTACTTGGCATCAGGAGCCTGAGAACTACACCTTACCACCCCCAAACGGATGGGCTGACGGAACGTTTCAACAAGACATTGAAGCAGATGCTGCGAAAGTTTGTGAACAGCAGTGGTACAGACTGGGATCTCTGGCTGCCATATCTGTTATTTGCATACAGGGAAGTACCCCAAGCCTCCACCGGTTTTTCTCCCTTTGAACTTCTTTATGGGCATGATGTCAGAGGCCCTCTTTCTCTGCTGAGAGAGAGCTGGGAGGGAGACCAGGGGAGAGGGGATTCTGTTAATGTGGTATCCTATGTTGTGCAGATGAGAGACCGATTGGAAAAAATGAGCGAGCTTGCCCAGTCACACATGGCAGAGGCCCAGAAACAGCAGAAGTTCTGGTACGATCGGTCAGCCCGCCAGAGATCCTTCAGCCCTGGACAGAAGGTGCTAGTGCTTCTCCCTAGTGATGACAATAAGCTTCTGGCAAAGTGGCAAGGACCATTTGAGGTCCAGAAGAAACTTGGGCCTACCACCTATCGGATATTGACCACAGGTCAGTCACGTTCCAATAAAGTACTGCATGTGAACCTCCTAAAGGAATGGGTGCAACGACCTGAAAAGAAAACAGAGGTGATGCTCGTCAGAAGCATTCTGGAAGAGGAGGAAGTGGATGAGCAATACTTACCTTCTGAAGGTGTTCCAGTGGACTTCGATCTCCGTCATCTCTCTGAAGACAGACAGCAGCAGGTGAGAGCCATCTGTAATCTTGAAGTGTTCCAGGTGAACCCTGGGAGGACTGACCTTGTTGAACATGATATTGTCCTTAAAGATGGTGCTTCTGTGAGACGACTCAGTTACAGGATCCCTGAGCGTTTGTTGACCGCACTGAAAGAGGAGGTGGATTTCATGCTGTCCCAGGGTATCATAGAGGCTTCAAAGAGTGAATGGTGTAACCCGGTAGTCCTTGTACCGAAAAAGGATGGTAGCATAAGATTCTGTATTGATTTCAGGTACTTGAACTCAGTTTCTCAGTTTGACTCCTATCCAACACCAAGGATTGACGACCTGCTCGAACGGCTGGGAAAGGCAAAATTCCTGACCACATTAGATCTTAGCAAAGGGTACTGGCAAGTACCACTGACCAAGCGATCCAGAGAGCTGACTGCTTTCCGGACTCCATGGGGCCTATTCCACTTCACAGTGCTCCCATTTGGCCTTCATGGAGCGCCAGCAAATTTCCAGAGGCTGATGGACCAGGTACTTCGTGATTCCTCTGCATTTGCGGCAGCCTATCTTGATGATATAGTTCTGTATAGTGACAGCTGGGAGCAACATCTGGAACATCTGTGCACCGTCTTGGGCTGCCTTCACGCTGCTGGGCTGACCGTAAATCCCGCAAAATGTGCCTTTGCTGCATCTGAGACTGAGTACCTGGGCCATATCATTGGGAATGGGATGATACGGCCACAGGTTAGTAAGATCCAAGCCATTGAGTCATGCCCTTTACCCCAAACAAGGAAGCAACTCCGATCCTTTTTGGGCATGGCAGGCTTCTACCGTCGCTTCATTCCGCAGTTTTCCACCAGGGCGGCTCTGCTCTCAGACTTGACCGGGTCCCGGAGTCCCAATCAGATCCAGTGGACAGAGGAGGCTGTGGCAGCTTTCCATGATATCCGGCAATCAATGAGTAAGCAACCAGTTTTGTATGGTCCAAACTTTAACGACCATTTCTATGTGCAGACTGATGCTTCCGACAGGGGTCTGGGCGCTGTGCTTCTTCAGGGGCCCCCCGAGAACCGCCATCCTGTTGCTTACATCAGCAGAAAGTTGTTCCCCAGGGAGGTCCGTTATTCGACCGTGGAAAAAGAGGGACTGGCTATCAAGTGGGCCCTGGACTCCTTCCGCTACTACCTCCTGGGTAGAGAATTCACACTGGAGACCGACCATAAAGCACTGCAGTGGATGGAGAGGATGAAGGACACCAATGGAAGAATCACGCGGTGGTACCTGGCCCTGCAACCATTCCGCTTCAGCATCCAACACATCCCAGGCAAGGAGAACCAGACAGCTGACTACCTGTCTCGCTGTACCAGCGAGAGTCCTGAAGGGGGGGAGTGTGTGATGGCTACAACCACACAGGGTAACATCACCTCAGTTTTAAACATTTGATTACAGTTTTATTATTTCACCTCTTTAGTTTGTTGCACTTATCATTTACAGTCATCTAAACTATGATGTCTAAATAATGAACACAACAGTTTTTTGATTTAGTTTATTTTGCTTTACCTTTACATTGATTTACAGGGAGTGCACTAATCACATGTTTCTTTGTGTTGAGTTACCTGGACTATTGGGGCGGTCCCTTCCTGGTTGGGCGAAAGGAGTGGCTAAGGGCTGAGGAGACCTATATCCGGGAGCCAGCTCATTAGGCCATACCATGTCTCACCATGTGCCGGGGGGGATTTTGTCCTTAGTTAGCTCTTGAGTTTTCATGTGTTAGTTTGTTTACCCCTTCTATGTTATTTGGTTTTGTCAAGCTGTTATATAAGCTCCCTTTTGTGTCTTTGTGGGAGGTCAGTTTTTGTTCAGTTAACCTTGTGTTATGAGTTAATGTATTTGAGCCTATATTCAGTTATTTTTTGTTGACCTCTTTTTAAGGCCTAGTTATTAATTTTGGTCTTTATGTAACCTTTCAATATTTTGGGTAATAAAACCCCTTTTTTTTGGAAACAGTCTCCTGTGTCCTCTTGCCTCACTGCCTTGGTCCCTGACAGTCTGGTTATATGGTGTGTCACCCCGGCATCACGCTCCCTCCCCCCCCTTCGCATTTCTGAGCAGTGTGATGAAACAACGTCATACAAAACATTCTATCCTTTAAAATAAATATCTTGCAAATTAAACTAAAGTTGAAAAACATTCTGTTCTTTAAAAGTGTATAAAATAAAATAAACTACTGAAACCAATTAATACAGCTTTAGATAAACAAAAGAATAAAAATCATCTTATATTATTCTAGAGAGTTGAAGTAGGTCCTACCATGTATGAAATGGGTTTACAGCTCCATCTGTCGGCCTCTGACTTCAGTGATCAAGATATCAGGTGCTGAAATTATTTCAAAGTTTAAAAGATATCTTTTTAAAAATGTTTTTTAAAATTAAATTAAGTTCAATAAAGTTGTAATACAAAAACACTGTTTTTCCTGAATGTCTCTCCAGCGCACTCAGAGTGGTGCGTGTGTGTGTGTGTGTGTGTGTGTGTGTGTGTGTGTCTGTGCGCGCGCCCTCTGACATGATCCCCCTCCTCCCCATTCCTGAGGTAACAGTGAAAGTGAGAGTTGTCCTGTTTTATATATCACACTAACTAAAGTTGAAAAACATTCTGTTCTTTTTAAAAAAGTATATAAATATATATATGAAATGTTTATAAAATATATCATATAAAATCTACTAAGCTGCGTATTTTAGTTTAGATTATTTAATTACAATATTAAAAGCATTATATAAATGAAGATGAGATAAACAAAAAATAAATAAAATCATCTTACTTTTTTTTATAGAGTTGAAGAAGCTCATAACACATCAATTTATGAATGAGTTTAAAAGTTGTCATAAACAAAACAGTCCCACAGTGTCTTACTGAAGTGTGTGTGTGTGTGTGTGTGTGTGTGTGTGTGTGTGTGTGTGTGTGTACGTGTGTGTGGAGTATCTGGAATGTCACGAGGCTGTAAAGTCACAGGGAGTCCATGCTCAAATGGGGGTTTTAGAGGGGATTCTCCAAAACAGGGTTTCCTATGTGACTCAAATGTCCCTCTGGGGAGCCACAAAGATGCCATTTTGACCGTTCAGGCAGACTTAGAGGCGCCATGAACAAACTCGTTGTCTAAGGAGACAGCGAAGGATGTGTTTGGAGATCAGGATTTACTAATTTGAACAGCATGTGACCGCATGTCATAGTCATTGTCGTTACAGTGTGATGAAACAACGTCATACAAAACATTCTATCCTTTAAAATAAATATCTTGCAAATTAAACTAAAGTTGAAAAACATTCTGTTCTTTAAAAGTGTATAAAATAAAATAAACTACTGAAACCAATTAATACAGCTTTAGATAAACAAAAGAATAAAAATCATCTTATATTATTCTAGAGAGTTGAAGTAGGTCCTACCATGTATGAAATGGGTTTACAGCTCCATCTGTCGGCCTCTGACTTCAGTGATCAAGATATCAGGTGCTGAAATTATTTCAAAGTTTAAAAGATATCTTTTTTTAAATGTTTTTTTAAATTAAATTAAATTCAATAAAGTTGTAATACAAAAACACTGTTTTTCCTGAATGTCTCTCCAGCGCACTCAGAGTGGTGCGTGTGTGTGTGTGTGTGTCTGTGTGTGTGTGTGTGTGTGTGTGTGTGTGTGTGTGTGTGTGTGTGTGTGTGTGTGTCTGTGTGTGTGTGTGTGTGTGTGTGTCTGTGCGCGCGCCCTCTGACATGATCCCCCTCCTCCCCATTCCTGAGGTAACAGTGAAAGTGAGAGTTGTCCTGTTTTATATATCACACTAACTAAAGTTGAAAAACATTCTGTTCTTTTTAAAAAAGTATATAAATATATATATGAAATGTTTATAAAATATATCATATAAAATCTACTAAGCTGCGTATTTTAGTTTAGATTATTTAATTACAATATTAAAAGCATTATATAAATGAAGATGAGATAAACAAAAAATAAATAAAATCATCTTACATTTTTTTATAGAGTTGACGAAGCTCCTGACACATCAATTTATGAATGAGTTTAAAAGTTGTCATAAACAAAACAGTCCCACAGTGTCTTACTGAAGCGTCTCTCACAACAGGGTTTTTTTATGGCAAACTTTCTTTTCTGACATCAGACTGTGTGTGTGTGTGTGTGTGTGTGTGTGTGTGTGTGTGTGTGTGATATACTCGACTCCCCCATCCTACGCATTCCACAACGCATGGAACACATTGCTGGGTTTGTTTTTTTCATGGACTAAAAGTCTTAATAAAAACAATATTCTACATCGTTAGTCTGTGGAAAAACTTGACTTGAACTTAAATTATATTTTTTATTTATCAGGGGTATGTAAAATAATTCGAAATTTGAAACGTCACAAGCGTTATGGGAGAAAAGGGGGAAATAGGAAGCTGTTCCTTTAATTTCGTAAGGACGTGAAATTGTAGTTCACTCGGGAGGGGATTATGGGTGTTGTAGTCCGGAACACGCATGGTCGTGTGTGTGGCTCTGTGTAGGAATTTCTTTGTTATATTCAGTGGAAATGACCCAAGTATTTATGTTCACTGCCACAGTGAAAGCCGTGTGAATGCATACCGAAGAGATCAATAAAGCAGCATACTCTGGACGCTTCGTCTAACTCATCATTTTTCATGGACTTGAGTAACTAACTTTATAAACTGTTACGCGCACACATACGGATGCTGTGACGGAGAGCGCAGTCATCTCACACATGTGAAATGTTCAATCATTCTTTAAAGCTACACTGTGTGATATTTCCCCCCATCTAGCGGTGAAATAGTATATGACTACCCAGTGAATATTAGTTTCTGTTCCTTTCAATTTCGAGGGTGTTTTAACTCCTACTTTGGCCGTATTATTCCAAGATTAACATGGCTTCCAGTTCGACTTCGTCCAATTGCGCCTTTAAAACTCTCACCTGTGATCCGTCGCAGCACAGATTTATGTTACAAGGTAAACAATACTTTTTCACCATTGACGCAAGGAAAAGTAACGCAAGTTATACTAGAGGTCGTTCTGGCGTTATGCACAACCATGCTATGGTTAGACAAGCAACTATAAAACTTTGAATTTACACAAATAGGCTGAATTACCTGTCGAGAAGAAAGCAGGCAACCTCAGCGTCCGTTTCAAAATCTTTGCTCCTCATGAGCTCTTTCCATCTGGGAAAAGTTACTCCAGTATTGACTTTGGTCTTGCTGATTTGCCTGTCGCGTTAACGTTTTAATTCTCTCTTTCTCTTCCTTGGCGACTCTGCTACATGTCCTCGAGAACAGGATGATCCTCCATCAGCAATCTTTCAAATCTGCCGGCAGTCGCGAGTAATCTCCCCCTCGCATTCGTCTCTGTGTCACTGAGTGTAAAGCGCGAAAGGCGAAGCTTGAATTTACAGGTATGTCCCTCTTTGGCTAATGTAGTTTCAAGATGGAGGGGCAACATGGCGACCGGCATTCGAACCCCTCACCCGTATGTACTTTCAATGGCAGATTATAAACTTACGAGAATACTTTATTACTTGAAAGAAGTAAATATACATTAATGAGCACATATATTTTTGAAAGAACTAAGTGTTTTTTTGCTAAGAATCAACTAAAAAAATTACACAGTGTAGCTTTAAGTTGTATCTGTGTGAAAATCTCCACATAGGGCATAATCGTAAAAGTTTAAATATGATCTTTTAAAATGAAAGATTGATTAAATTAAATCTTTAAAAGTTTGAATACATACATCCTCTATTTATCTTTTAGAAGGTTTTGTTTAACGGCGACCTAAAGTATAATTGTTATTAAACAATGTCTGTTCAAAAACTTTAGATTGATGAAAAAACTGTATTTAGTCGTCTTAAATATCATTTATATGAAAAGATTCAATCAGCATTTTTGTCCATGCGGGGTTTAAATTGATTTTTTTTTTTACATTTTCTACTTTCCACAGCCACGATGATTGTTGTACCTCATATTCTATCCCGTACACCTAAACACGACCGTCACAGAAAACTACATTTTCAAAATGAAATAAATAAATAAATAATTTAATATAATTTGCAAGCTATTTTGCGCGCACACGGTTCTAAAAATGAACTAATCTCTATTTTTAAATTAAATTATTATAAATTAAATATATAACCAATGAATAAAAGCATACGTTACTAAAATGTAAACATAGTTTTAGCTAAATGAAAATTATTTATAAAAAAAAACTTACATTTTCAGAGCACTGAAGTAGTTGAAATGAGTCCTGCTTCATTTCAGCGTTTCTCTGAAGGATCGAAGGGTTTTCAATATCAACCTGTGTTTTACTTTAAGAAAGCAAGCATTACATTGGTGTTGTTTTCTTTTCTTTTGAAGGAGTGTGTTCTGGAACGGCCTACGAACTCCTTGTGAGTCTTGAAGCTGATTTCTGCCTGATGAAACTGCAAACTATCTTCAGTAAAAAAAGAAATTCTTCAATTTATTATAATTCTGATCTTGTCTTATATTGACTGCACTTCTAACTCCTGGTCTTCATTAATCATATCTGGTTCTAGTCTTTAACTGTAAATTCCCTAACACTTTGTTTTATATTTAATTTCATAATCATTTATAATCATTGATCATTTAGTTGTCATTAGATTTATCATTTATTCATATTATCATTATTATTATTATTCAATTTACATCATTTATTCATTTAGTCATATAATCACAAATAATTACAAATAAACTACAATATAAAAATACAATGGGGCATGTTGTCACAACGGGAAGCTGCCATTAAATTGTTATATTATTATTGTTCATTTGTTTATCAACAAGCTTGTATAACATATGGTGATATTGAAATTTTTGTTTTGTTTCAAATTTGTAGTGATATTCTCATTTTCTAATAAAGATTTCCAGTTTTTTAACAACATCATGATCATGCACTCTTCATTTACTCTGGATGACAACACTGTAAACTGGTGAAAGTATATTAGTGGAAATGGGTTGTGTAGTTCAGGAAGTAATCCAACAATGAGTTCCTGTGAGTGATTCTGTGTTTGTTTTTGTGACCAGCATGACTCCACGGCCACATTTGTTCCTTAGGCACAATAGATAATACTACTGTAGAAAGTGTTCAGTTCACTTACTTAAAAAAAAAAAGTGTAAACCCGCTGTCTTAAAATTATTAAGTAAATAAACTCAATGCTTAATTGAAAAAATTAAGTTATGTGAACTTGACAATTCCACATTTCTGAAGTTTATTTACTTAAAGGGATAGTTCACTTTGAAATTAATTTTGGTATGTTTTAGCTTACCTCAAGGGCATCCAAGATGTAGGTGTCTTTTTTTCCGCAGTAGTTTCAATTTTGATATTTTTAGGTCAAACCGTTCTTGTCTGTCAGTCATATAATGCAGGTCGATGGTCACTTGTCTCAAACAGCATGCACAGAGTCCAAATTAAAACAATTCCCCATCGTCCAAATTAAACAATTCCCCATCGTAAGTACACATTGATGGCCTAAGACACGAAACGAGCGGTTTGTGTGAGAAATGAACAGTATTTATATCGTTTTTACCTCTTATACGCAGACATGTCCGAGTGATCTGATCTGACGTGTACGCAGACTGGTGCATAGATATATACACTAGATGTCGCCTTAAAGACATTCGTTCCAATGAACTGCCGTAGACAAGGCGACATCTAGTGTATATATCTATGCACCAGTCTGCGTACACGTCAGATCAGATCACTCGGACATGTCTGCGTATAAGAGGTAAAAACGATATAAATACTGTTCGTTTTCTCACACAAACCGCTCGTTTCGTGTCTTAGGCCATCAATGTGTACTTACGATGGGGAATTGTTTAATTTGGACGACGGGGAATTGTTTTAATTTGGACTCTGTGCATGCTGTTTGAGACAGTGACCGTAGACCTGCATTATATGACTGACAGACAAGAACGGTTTGACCTAAAAATATCAAAATTGAAACTACTGCGGAAAAAAAGACACCTACATCTTGGATGCCCTTGAGGTAAGCTAAAACATACCAAAAATTAATTTCAAAGTGAACTATCCCTTTAATAATTTTAAGGCAACAGGTTTACTCAATTTTTTTAAGTTACAGGATGGCTGTTAAGTGACATGAAATAACCAGAAAGAAAGTGATGTGTAAATATAAGGGATCTAAGATGAGAAAGAGGACAGCTGCTGATTTTAGAATTAATAAAAGAAGAAAATCCACTAGAACATGAACACATCATGAAGAAAGATGTCAAAGTTCATGAACTCTCTCACTGCGAGAACATTCACATGCAGAAGTTGCACATTTTCCAGAGAATTTTAAACACACAGTATATATGGAGATCAGATGCATCTCTTTTGAATAAAAGCATAATTTCAACACTGCAAAGAAATATCATTGTGTTATACAGACCAACGGTAATGCATACAGTAATAGCTGGTGAAATATTATTTTAGTGATATTACTGATTATTTATTATATGATAATTAAAGAATAGGAATATCATCCTTCCTGTAGCTAATAATGGGACAGTGCTCAGATCTCGTGTCTTTCTTTAATATTTTTGAGCATGTGTGTGCCTGTCAGGTGTCTGTAGAAAAGTGCTGGTGTTTCCATTGAAAGGAACATGGAGACCCTCCTCTAAACTCTAGTATCCAGACATTAGAGTTGTTGTAGCTCATGGAGGAACCTATTGAGTTTAGCCATTTATCATGATGGTAGTGGTTGGACTGACACTTTTTTTTAAAGCAATATTACAATCTCTTTCAACTAAAAGAGAAGGGCTGCAAAGATACTGTCCTTAAGTGCTGTCAGTGAGAAGATCTTTTCTGAAACAGAGCTTATAGAGCCATCCTACAGAACAAGCATGCAGAAATGTCCAGTCTCCATATAATCCACATGACAGCGCCCTCTTCTGGACGGAGTTTGTCATGAAGCACAGAGGCGCTGCTCACCTCAAATGCCCTGCAGTGTTGAACTCCTGCTGTTTATTGCTTTTAGTTTCTGTGTTTCAGTGTCATTGGTCCGATGGTTGTGTATTAGAATACATGGTAAAAAGTAACAACGAAAACATGAGTGAAAGAAAATATTCTCTGTAGAGAGCTAAATTACAATTTGCACATGTTTTAAAGCACACATGCTGAGCCACTTTTTACTGCAGTGAATATTGTTACGGCCAACAGAAACTGCAAGTAATAAACTGCATGAAATTACAACAAATAAAACACTGTGACAATCTTCAAATTCAAGGTTTCAGTTCAAATCACAGGTTTGTGTAACTGGACATTTGACTAAAACATTACTGAGATATCATTTTTATTGAGATTTTAACCTCATGACTTCTCTGTGTGACAACTAGCCCCGGTCTCCTTGAGAATTATTAAAGAATAGTTGGAAATAGAATTCTGTTAACAAACAAAATCTACATTTTAACAGTACATGATGATTAATTGAGCAGGGCATTTCATAAATACACCATAAAACCGATGATGACAAGAAAACTGTTTCCTAGATATCACTTCATAGGTTAATATAAATTGTGTGATTTTATCTATCTATCTAGCGTGTTGTATACTGTTATTGTGTGCGGAATAAAATAGAAATATAACTCATGAATATTAATGTTAAGGGTAGTCCATCCAGCATGTATATGACGTAGGCCTCGTTAATATTCATGAGCTCCGCCCACTCAAACAGAGGAGCGTGTCTCGAGCTCGCTGCTACACTGTATCACTCTCTGTTCAGCTGGTAAGTTCATTAATTTCATTTGTTAAAAACCATAACAGCTTTTACACACATTCACGGATGGACACGCTCAGTTTTGGATAATAAAAATCCTCGAAACGTGTATCGTGTCGTCAGAGTCTGAAATGAGCTTCATGCTGTCAGTCGCCAAACAGGATTCAGCGGTTGTGTGTGTGGACTGACATGTTTAATGTTGCATTTGTATGTGTGTGTAGCTCTGCACAGTTGAACACACTATGAAGTGTTCAGTGTTTTTACTCCTAAGAGAAAGTCTGTTCGGAGCAGTAAGTAAGAGAGAGAGTTGATATTTTACTTCCGGAAATAGATTTCTATTCTCCCTAAAAAACTGACCTCCCTTCATCATTGTGTCTGTCTGTAGCGCTGATGTGCTTGTTTACATCGAGGCTTGACGAAAAGTGTCTATTTTTAATTATTTTAACTTCAGTTTATTGACAGCAGGGGCAGTTGTGCCTCATACCAACTTACCACAGTTTTTTTGAAGTAAATATAATAATTTACAATGTTTTGTAAGTCAGTGCACAGGGTTCAATATAACTACCATCCCGTCTGAGTCTGACAGTTTATTGTCAAATACATCATATTGATCACTTCAAAACATGTCATTTCATGTTTCATAGATCAGTAGGATGCAGTAATGTGGCATGCAGTTGATTAAATAGATGTTTCAGATATTAATACTAATTTTGCGTGGTTTACAACATTGTTCACAGTGTTTATAGATGATACATTAATGGCAGATATAAACTCACCTGTAAACATTAAATAAGGCGTCTAGTCTGACTAAGGTTCACTGTTAGGAACATCTTGGTCTATGATTTACAATGCATCATGGGAAGGTTTGGTGTAAGTATCCTCTGAAATATACATGATATACATGGTTGACATGATATTCATACATAATTGAGATTGTGTAACAGATTCAAACTGACTCTTTAGAGATTTTTAAACAGTCCAACAGGAAGTGATGTCAGTTAGTTGTTTTGTTCTGAATCTCTGATTACTCAAGGACAGGACTTGTGATATGTGGTTGTTTAGAGTTAGACCAAAGCCAGTGACATTTAAAGGGACAGTTCACCCAACAAAAATGTAATTCTGTCATAATTTCCTAATTCCCAACCTGAATGTATTTCTTCTGCTGAAAACAAAAGAAGATATTTTGAAGGATGCCAGTAACCTGTATGCATATTTATGTAGATGTTTGGTGAAACTTTTATACAAAAATAATACAATGTTTCCAAGAGGGACTTTGCAACCCAAAACCCTCTAAAATCACATGAAATGGTGTTTCCTGTGAGACACACACACACACACACACACACACACACACACACACACACACACACACACACACACACACACACACACACACACACACACACACACACACACACACATCAAGGTTGTGCAAGAACAGCGTGTCAAAACACAGTCTGTTCGTTTTCATGCCAAAACAAATCAACAATTAACCAGGGAGAGAAACTGCAGCACCGAGTGTCAAAAAAATAATTAATTTGTAATGAAAGATCAGATTCTATTAAAATAGTAACAAATCTGCTGTGCATCCGGGATTTAAAGAGGAATGAATATTGCTCCTAAATTTAGCGTTCTGCCGCCTTGAACCTTCATATAAGATTAAGATCTGCATTTGTTTTACTCTTACTGTTTTACACTAAGCCAGTCTTTACAGAACATCCCATAGAAATTAATAACCTTGATTTGGATATTATTCTAATGTGGGCTGGAATGAATCGTGACATTGCAACACATTTTATCTGCTGGTTTTCTTGAAAGACATTTCATACATAGGCTGTTTAACATTTGGGGAAAAATTACTTTTTTCAGTCTCTAGTTAAGTATAATCCACAGTGTGAACCTCTCAGTATTTGTTTTAAGATTAGGATAAGTGTAATTAAAAAAAAAAAAAATCCTGTCTAGGTACCTTGTGTAACTATTAAAAGTGTCCTGGCAACAACATTTTACTGTATTTTTGGGTAATTTCTGTAAAATTAAGTTAAACTTTCTGGTACTGTTCTTGTGTCGGTCAAAAATTACAGTTTTTTTAATTTCAATGAAATGATTGTACTATATTTTAGTTTGATAATGTTTTTTATGTAATATTTTGTATTTTTAGATGATTTTATGGTAGATAAATTATATTTCTGCAGTAGTTATAATCCATTTATTCACTTTCTGAGCATGGACCTGAAAAATAAATGTCCAACTTAAACTGTCATAAATCTTGAATTCTTTGGATCACTGACTTCAGTTTGGTCTCTTTTTAAAGACGGCACTTGGCAAATTATTACTGAACTGAAAAAAGTTTAAAAAAGTGAACTTGGAAAAAAGTTATAAAATGTTACATTTATTGCTATGAAAAATGCACAAAAATACAATTTTCAATTTTTATATAAACTATATCTTTTCCAAAACACATTTTACCCTAAAACTGTGGGAAAATTTAAAACCAAAAATGTAAACAAGTTATGTTCCAAATTTGAGGTTGATCATGTCTTAAAAAATGAGCTTTCAGTAAGAGTTTGTTTGGCCGCAGTACCAAACGCTTCCACTAGATGAAATTCGTCTCTCATTAATTTCCAATGCACTCAATTTTAACCATGAACAAAACAAGTGACAATTTTTTTCAGGACCTTTTAGCATTTTCGAATCATGTCCATTATTGTGTGTGTGTGTGTGTGTGTGTGTGTGTGTGTGTGTGTGTGTGTGTGTGTGTGTGTGTGTGTGTTCACACTGCATCTGCCGAAACCTCTACACATTTTTTTACCATTCTGATGAAGTAAAAAAAAAAATCAAAAATAATTAACAAATATTTTTAGGCAAGTATTTATATAGGACATTTCATACACTATGGCAATTCAAAGTGCTTTACATAGAAAGGAACTAAAATAATCACAAAATAAAAGCAAGGACAATTAAAAACAGTTGTAAAAAGAAGTAAGAAATAACAGAACAACACCAGAGAGTAAACGCTATTAAATCCCACAGATTTACATTAGAGAGCAAAAGCTTGTCTGATAAATAATGCACATCAACATCTGTTTGTTTATGTCTTTCAGCCAGACGTTTGTTCTCCTCCCATAACGATGGATTTGATCCTAATCTCAAGCATCATTCTAACCCTCACCCTCCCAGTGCATTGTGGGAAAATCCTGGTGTTTCCTCACGAAGGCAGTCACTGGGTGAACATGAACGTCCTGATCCAGGAGCTTCACTCCAGGGGTCATCAGGTCACCGTGATCCGGGCCCTCGACAGCTGGTACATCTCGGAGACTTCGCCTCACTACGTCTCGATGACCGTCCCGTTCTCCCTGGGTGGAGACGACGAGTTTTACAGCAGTTTTATATCTAGACAATTACAGATCAAGCGGGAGCGGCAATCGGCGTGGACCAGATTCAGACTCGACATGGACCTCAAGGACAGGTTCTCCGAAATGCACAGGAAGATTTGCGAAATGGTGATCTACATAATCGAGAGCGATCCTGCGCTGTTGGAACGGATCAAACGAGCCGACTTTGACTTGATGTTGACGGATCCGGCGAACGGAGGAGGAGTCGTTCTCGCTCGATATCTAAACCTCCCTCTCGTTTTTAACGTCCGCTGGACGGTTCATGGAGAAGCGCATTTCGCAATCGCCCCGTCTCCGCTATCCTACGTCCCCTTCCCGCTTTCTCAGCTGACCGACGACATGACGTTTCTTCAGAGAACGTATAACGTGTTGTTTTACACTCTTCGGATGTTCCTCTACAGGCGCATCGTTGGTCCTCATTACGCCGCTTTGTGCGACCGTTATTTCGGCCCTGATTTGGATTATTTTGAGTTATTTCAAGCTGCCGATATTTGGCTCATGAGAGTCGATTTTGTGTTTGAGTTTCCTCGTCCGACTATGCCGAATGTCGTTTACATCGGCGGTTTTCAATGCAAACCTGCAAAAGCGCTTCCGGTTGATCTTGAGGAGTTCGTGCAAAGCTCTGGAGAGCACGGCGTTATCATCATGTCTTTAGGAACGTTAGTCGCACAACTTCCTCGTGATATCGCAGATGAAATAGCCGCTGCGTTCGCTCAGCTTCCCCAAAAAGTGATTTGGAGATACACAGGAGAGCGACCGTCGACTTTAGGCAATAATACTCTACTGGTTAACTGGTTACCACAGAATGATCTCTTAGGACATGCAAAGACTAAGGTTTTTGTGTCTCATGGAGGAACTAATGGTATTTTTGAAGCCATTTACCACGGCGTTCCTCTAGTCGGGTTACCGCTTGTTTTCGATCAGGATGATAACATTTCAAAAATGAGACATAAAGGTGTAGCTAAAGCTGTGGACATCGCCACTATAGATAGAGGGATATTTAAAGATGCATTAGAGGAAGTGATTAATGAGCCGTCGTACAGAACAAACATGCAGAAACTCTCCGTTCTCCACAGAGACACTCCATTAAATCCTTTAGACAGCGCCCTCTTCTGGATGGAGTTTGTCATGACACACAGAGGTGCCGCTCACCTGCGCACTGACTCTTATAAAATGCCCTGGTACTCGTACTACTGTGTTGATGTCGTCGTGTTTTTAATGTTGATCGTGTCGTTTGTAGTTTTTATTGTGTTTAAAGTGATCAGATGTTTATGTTGCTGGTTATGTGCAAAAAGAAAACGAGCAAAGCAAGATTAAGTTTGAAGGTGTCTTTTAAGGTTGTGGAGACACTGAAGTGATATTGAGTTTTTTTAACTGTGTGTGTGTGTGTGTGTGTGTGTGTGTGTGTGTGTGTGTGTGTGTATGTGAGAGAGAGAGAGAGAGAGTGGGTGAGTGAGTGAGTGAGTGTGTGTGTGTGTATGTGTGTTTAAGAGAGTGATTGTGTGTGTGTGTGTGTGTGTATGTGAGAGAGAGAGTGGGTGAGTGAGTGTGTGTGTGTGTGTTTAAGAGAGTGATTATGAGTGTGTGAGAGAGTGATTATGTGTGTGTGAGAGAGTGAGTGTGTGTGTGAGAGAGTGAGTGTGAGTGTGAGAGAGTGAGTGTGTGAGAGAGTGAGTGTGTGAGAGTGAGTGAGTGTGTGTGTGTGTGAGAGTGAGTGTGTGTGAGAGAGTTAGTTTAAGAGAGTGATTGTGTGTGTGTGTGTGTGTGTGTGTGTGTGTGTGTGTGTGTGTGTGTGTGTGTGTGTGTGTGTGAGAGAGAGAGTGGAGTGGGTGAGTGAGTGAATGAGTGAGTGAGTGAGTGTGTGTTTAAGAGAGTGATTATGTGTGTGAGAGAAAGAGTGATTTTAAAAGAGTGATTCTGTGTGAGAGTTAGTTTAAGAGAGTGATTGTGTGTGCGTGTGTGTGTGTGTGTGTGTGTGTGTGTGTGTACTGGCTGTCAAAAGTTTGGAATGTTCATCATATTAGAAGGATCATGTGACACTGAAGACTGGAGTAATGATGCTGAAAATTCAGCTTTGATCTCAGGAATAAATTACATTCTCAAATATATTCACATAGAAAACACTTATTTTAAAATTAAATATTTCACAGTATTACTGAATTTACTAAATTTTTTATCAAATAAATTCAGCCTTGGTGGGCCGAAGAGACTTCTTTCAAAAACCTAAAAAAAAAAAATCTTTATTATTCCAAACTTTTGAATGGTAGTGTATATATTACTATTTTGTATATAACAGCTTTTCTTTGCTGTTTATGTTCTTTTACTGATTGAGTATATCACCATTTTTAATAAAATAATAAAATAAAACCCTTTTTAACAGTCAACATGAAACTTCTGTAATGTGATGTATTTCTGGATTGCATATAGACCTGAATGTGAGAATGCATAAACGGCTATTTAGCTTTTGATCAACGTTGAAGCATTTCTACTGAATAATGTGCACTGATGCATTGTTCACATTGAGACCAGTGATACGAATTAAACAAGTCAATGTGATTTCATGTTGACTTTAAGACTGAAATGATTTCTTCCACTATTCTCCCTTCTAGAAAGCATTAGCTCATGATTAGAGCGTCTGTAATTACAGTGATGTATTACAGTGACCTGCGGGACTCGAGTCTAATAGAAGTGACACTCAAACTACTTACACTGCGGTTACTGCCTGTAATGACTAAAACCACCGTAATATCCCACAGTTTAATCACTGCTGCGTGTCTTCAGAGCAATTACAAGGATAACAGAGCTTTTAAATACAACATAAGTCAATTAAAATGTTTGTTTTTTTATGCATGAGGAAGTACTGAAATTGAATATATATATACTTTTATTTTGTACATCAGAACAAAAGATAATGTCTACAATTATACAACGAGTCTAGTGTAATATTTAAAGGTTGAAACATCACATGGATATGCAGTATAAAAATAAAACAACATGCAAACAAATAATAAGATATTAAAACATACTTTGTGTGACCTTGCTCATATCATGTTGACGGGAGTTACAATTGCATGATGGGAAAGGTGAACTGAGCTGAACATAAAGTGAAATGGGTTGTTTTCAATAACTTACATTTACATAGTCTTTTCTGAATCCTTAAACTGTTGCAACCCTGATTTCTCACGTTGTTCTGCTGATGTATGGATTGTGACTATATACAGTGTTCAATTAATTACTAAAGCACTGCATTATGTTGAGGCGAAGCAGTTGTAATAATGGCAATAATCATGTCAATCAAACTGCTGTTTGAGTAAAGTTGTGTTTCTCTTAATGCTGTTCAGTTTGAACTTCAGTTAGACCGTGATGGCATGTCCATTTATTCATGGATGTAATTTGGGGGAAAAGGACCATTAGTCTTGGTGATAATCATCTGTCCTGATTAAATGAACCTGTTATGCATATAAAACCCTTTAAAATAGTGCAACACTTTACATTACTGGGGCGAAACCCTCAAATGGGAAACTTTTACACCTTATCAAGCCGTAAAGGGTGGAAATATAATGAAGTACAATAGTATTCGTTCTAACAAAATGTATTTACACAGTTGCTCCTTGACATCTCAATTGACAGCATCTGTGATATGTTGCTGATTGACACAGATAATTACTTTTTTTTTGTTTTGCGTTAATGCACTTGTATTGGAAATCTATGAGCTAGTGTGCTCCAAGTAGTTTAAAAGCAGAAATGTGCAGCTTTTGTTTAGTTAAAACACGTATATTAATTCTTCTGTATGATGTATATGTGCTTGTAAAAGAATGTTCTTGTTTACAGACAAGCGATTCTTATCACCCTCGATGTGTAAATGAGTCAAAATTAGTTCACCCAAAAATGATGAAGTCGTCATAATTTACTTGCCCTCATGTTGTTCCAAACGCGTAAGACTTTTGAGCATCTTAGAAACACAAATGAAAATAGTTTTGATCAAATCTGAGAGATTTCTGTCCCCCCAATGACAGTTCATGCAACTATCACTTTGTCGCTTCAAAAAGTTCATAAAGAGATATTAAAATTCATCAATATCACCAAATTATCTGAAAAGACTCGATCAGTTTATATGATGAACAGATTTATTTTAGGCTTTTATTCACATATAAACATTCATCAGCGAACATAAACAGAAGCTCAACCGAACCTGCTTGATGCACATGAACAAACCTCATTGGTTCTTCCAGAAACTTAAACGTTCTGCGTAACACTAGAATGAACCTCATTGGTTCTTCCAGAAACTTAAACGTTCTGCGTAACACTAGAATGAACCTCATTGGTTCTTCCAGAAACTTAAACGTTCTGCGTAACACTAGAATGAACCTCATTGGTTCTTCCAGAAACTTAAACGTTCTGCGTAACGCGAGAATGAACCTCATTGGTTCTTCCAGAAACTTAAACGTTCTGCGTAACACGAGAATGAACCTCATTGGTTCTTCCAGAAACTTAAACGTTCTGCGTAACACGAGAATGAACCTCATTGGTTCTTCCAGAAACTTAAACGTTTTGCGTAACACGAGAATGAACCTCATTGGTTCTTCCAGAAACTTAAACGTTCTGCGTAACACGAGAATGAACCTCATTGGTTCTTGCTGAAGCTCAGACGTGCTGCGTAACACGAGAACGAACCTCATTGGTTCTTCCAGAAACTTAAACGTTCTGCGTAACACGAGAATGAACCTCATTGGTTCTTCCAGAAACTTAAACGTTCTGCGTAACACAAGAATGAACCTCATTGGTTCTTCCAGAAACTTAAACGTTCTGCGTAACACAAGAATGAACCTCATTGGTTCTTGCTGAAGCTCAAACGTGCTACGTAACACAAGAATGAACCTCATTGGTTCTTCCAGAAACTTAAACGTTCTGCGTAACGAGAGAATGAACCTCATTGGTTCTTGCAGAAACTCAAAGGTTCTGCGTAACGAGAGAATGAACCTCATTGGTTCTTGCTGAAGCTCAAACGTGCTACGTAACACGAGAATGAACCTCATTGGTTCTTGCAGAAACTTAAACGTTCTGCGTAACACGAGAATGAACCTCATTGGTTCTTCCAGAAACTTAAACGTTCTGCGTAACGAGAGAATGAACCTCATTGGTTCTTCCAGAAACTTAAACGTTCTGCGTAACACAAGAATGAACCTCATTGGTTCTTGATGAAGCTCAAAAGTGCTACGTAACACGAGAACGAACCTCATTGGTTCTTGATGAAGCTCAAAAGTGCTGCGTAACACAAGAATGAACCTCATTGGTTCTTGATGAAGCTCAAAAGTGCTACGTAACACGAGAACGAACCTCATTGGTTCTTGCTAAAGCTCAAACGTGCTGCGTAACACAAGAATGAACCTCATTGGTTCTTGATGAAGCTCAAAAGTGCTACGTAACACGAGAACGAACCTCATTGGTTCTTCCAGAAACTTAAACGTTCTGCGTAACACGATAATGAACCTCATTGGTTCTTCCAGAAACTTAAACGTTCTGCGTAACGAGAGAATGAACCTCATTGGTTCTTGCAGAAACTCAAAGGTTCTGCGTAACGAGAAAATGAACCTCATTGGTTCTTGCTGAAGCTCAAACGAGCTGCGTAACATGAGAATGATCCTCATTGGTTTTTGCAGAAACTTAAACGTTCTGCGTAACACGAGAATGAACCTCATTGGTTCTTGCTGAAGCTCAAACGTGCTACGTAACACGAGAACGAACCTCATTGGTTCTCACACATCAAGCGAATACGCTTGATCTTCCATTTACCACAACTGATGTGCGAGTTGATGAATGTTTATATGTGAATAAAAGCCTAAATTCAATCTGTTCATTATCTAAAATGATCGAGTCTCTTCAGAAAATTTGGAATAAACCGCTCAATTCATAAGGATTCGTTTTACAATCTCTTTATGAACTTTTTGAAGCGTCAAAGTGGTAGTTGCGTTGCTGTCAATGGAGGGACAGAATGCTCTCAGATTTCTTCAAAAATATCTTCATTTGTGTTTTGGAAGATGAACGAAAGTCTTACGGGTTTGGAACGACATGAGGGAGAGTAAATGATGACAGAATTTTCATTTTTAGGTGAACTAACCCTTTAATGGATCACAGATACTGTCAATAGAGCTTAACTTACACTGAACCTGGAATAATCCTTTGAAGTGTTCGTTCCCTCCAAAAAAATTTACTTTTATGTCATCATCGACTCTTGTTGATCTAAAGTTGTATGACTTTATTTCTTCCTCAAAGATAATTGTGCTGTTTGTTCTTTTCCATGCAATTTCAATGAACAGAAAAAAAAGTCAAGCTTTTAAAAGGACAAACTGTAAAAGCACCATAAAAGAAGTCCATAAAATGCTATATTTAACGTTTTTTTGAGGAACGGGCTGAAGTTATTCACTCGCAGTTTAACCCTTGTGATCTGATTCATGGATGAGTCATTCAGCAGCTTCAGTTCTCATTCATTCAGTTGCAGTGAAAAGAGCGACCAGCACAGTCTTCAGAATTTGTCCTTTTCTCCACAGAAGAAAGAAAGTCATACAAGTCTGGCACACTTGAGGGTGAGTAAATGACTGAATCTTCTTTTTCGGGTGAATTATCCCTGTAAGCAAATGTCCTTGTGTGTTACTCACTGCTCTATTACATGAACACTGTAATGCACAGAGTGACTCAAGATGGTTACAGAAAGGCTTGTAACACACGTGTTTTTCTTCAGGCAGATGAGTAATGTGTTCTGCTATCAGCTGGAGCTGAAGAGGGTCATCTCCGCCACATTGGCATCTTCTGTTTCCATCTCTTGCTGGCAGCTTTCTCTGATCACGTACACGACCAGTCCGAAACAGATAAAAATGAGCAGCACTATGCCGATCACCTGTTAATGAGACAGAGAAACAGTGGACGTCTGTAACAGGTAACGAGAAACCACTCTGTAGAAAAAGTAGGTTAAATACAATCAACTTGGCTGTTAAAGTCATTTACATTTACATTAAACAAAAAATGAGTTGAGACTTGTATAACTTGTAAAAAAGCATATGTTGTCATAACTTATTGATCATATACTTTTTTTGTTTGTTTTTTACAGTGCAATGATTTAATAGGGGTTGATTGCTCGCCTACATGTGTAAAGAGTACTTCAATTTTTTATCAGTTACATAATGGCATTAACTGAATGTGTCCGGGTCTTATTTCACCATAAAATCTAATTAAATATTTTTCAAGAAAATAAAGCTTCTTTTTTTAGGATTTGTTTTTGCATTGTGACATTGTTTATTAATATTAACCACATTTCCCTCTAGTTCTCATTACTTTAATACCAAAACAAAAACTGTTATATTTTATTTAAATTTTAAAGTATTTATGTAACATGGTAATCAATGTTGTACTTTTTTATATGTATTTTGTTAATAAATAAAAAATACTGTAACATTAATTTGATATATTGAAAAATATATAGAATGTAGAATTTTTATACACTGTAATACATAATTTTTTTTATACTTTTACAAAGAATATAGTTTATTTATTGCATTACATTGAAACTCCGTAAAATCAACTTAATTTGTCTTTAAGCACAAAAACAAAACAAAAAGATATTATTTTCATTTTATTTTAAGGTGAAATGTGACCTGGACATGTTTTTGTGAGATTCCTCCATTAAATGGTCATAGACACCGTAACAAAACATCCACTATAATGGACATAAATTAATTGTTGGGTTACAGAAGTAGCAAATGTAATGTCAAAAGTTTCATTGGTTGTTCTCAATAATCTAGTCAAGATTGGAACTAAGCTGTAAATATAGACATTGATAGTATCAGAGTTTTAAAGATGTTCTCTATAGCAACATTCCAGGTATTAATTATCTGCAGAGTTCTACAAATGTGTCACGGTATCTTCAGAGTTCTAAAAATGTATCATTGTAATCTACAGAGTTCTAAAAATGTATCTGAAGATATAATGATACTTTTTTTAGAACTCTGTAGATACAATGATACATTTGTAGAACTCTGAAGAGAAAGATACATTTGTAGAACTCTGTAGATACAATGATACATTTGTAGAACTCTGAAGATAAAGATACATTTGTAGAATTCTTAAGATACAGAGTTCTACAAATGTATCAGTGTATCTGCAGAGTTCTAAGAAATGTGTCCCTGTCATTTGAAAGCGACACTGAGAGTTAGCAGGAGGTCTACTGGAGCGTGAAGACTCGAGAAGTGTCCTGACGGGTTCCAGGATCTCACCTGAGACTCCACAAACAGTTGCTGTGAGCGCAGCATGAGTTCCTGAGGAGTGACGCTCTCTTCTTGAATGGGCTCGCACCATTTCTGCGGAGCGGCTTTGTCCACGATCACGAACCGGCCGTGCCAGTCTGTCATCGCACAGGCGAAATACTGACCGTCCAGGAAGAGCAGGATCAACCAGACCACGGGGGGAACGAAACTGGACAGAGACACGGTCCTCCTGCACCAGACGTCACACCTGCATCCCTGAATGATCATCATCAGCGCGAAGGCCATGACGGCGGGAATGATGAAGAATGCGGAGGAAAACAACCCGTTCCAGGCCGGATTACACGGACACTCAAACTCCAGCTCCACCAACTTCTCCAGTCCCATCAGGATGAAGCCGAAGGCCACGTTGGACACCAGAGGACTGTTGCTCAGTTCATTCTTCAGTCTCGTAAGCCATTGTTGTCGACTTCCCATACTAACAACACCTGAAAGTCAGAGGAGAGCTGGTGAAATTCCTCCCACACATTTGCAGAAGGTCACTGACGCGAGACTAATTGATCCTGGGGCAAGTTTTCCCCCTCCTGACCTTTACGTTCCCATTGGCTCGGAACAAAGGTGGGTGTGTCGTTCGTCACCTCTCCTCTGAAGGTCATTGGCTCACGGCTGGCGGAAGGTGTGGCTTCCATTTAAATGTGTGTTTCATTGACGTGCTTGAGTAAAGTGGAGGGAAAAGTGTCCGCTCTGTTATTGGGCACGTCAGCGTGACTGCAGATCTCAACGTGCTGTGTCATCAGAATCATTCTCAACTCACTCGCATTGTTTAGGGTCGCCTTTACTCCTGGGAGCTTTTTTAAAAGAATCCTTAGATACGCAAACTCGACCGGTCAAAAGTTTGGACACAACAGGCTGAGTTTGTTACTTGTGACCCTGAAACCTTTAACCTAAAGGCTTCTGCTTACATGCTTTGAGTTAGTTTAATAGACAAATGTAAATTGTGCTTGCATTTGAATTTCTTTAGAAAACAAAAATGGTTTTACACAATTGGGTTGAAGTGGATAGTGAAGGAAAAACTGTCAAAAGTGCAGCCTATACGTTCCTCCTTTATAGTGTTTAAAAGCATACCAGAATGCACCTCATGAATGTTTAATTTTAAAATAATGAAAGAGTAGGTATATTCTAACTATTTTTATGCATTAAGATATTCATTAGTTCATCCACATGATGGTGAAAAGCAGATCATATGTGACCCTGGACCACAAAACCAGTCACATACATTTTTTGAAATTGAGATTTATACATCATCTGACAGCTGAATAAATAAGCTTTCCATTGATGTATGGTTTGTTATGATAGGACAATATTTGTCTGAGATACAACTATTGAAAATCTGGAATCTGAGCGTGCAAAAAAATCGAAACATTGAGAAAATCTCCTTTAAAGTTGTTCATTTATGTTCTCGATTGTGCTGCATTCACTCATAAAAATAAATGTTTTATATATTTATATAGGAAATGTACAAAATATCTTCATGGAACATGATCTTTATTTAATATCCTAATGATTTTTGGCATAAAAGAAAAATCGATAATTTTGACCCATACAATGTATTGTTGGCTATTGCCACAGATATACCCGTGCGACTCGAGACTGGTGACGTGATCCAGGGTCACATATAATAAATGTATTTAATACATTCTTAAATATAAAGGTTCCAAAAGGTGTTTTCTCCCCACAGTGATGCAATATAAAGAGTCCATGGATGTTAAAGTTCTTCATGGGATCATCAATGCCAGTAAACAACCTTTATTTCGAAGAGTGTATCATCACACTATTCACTGTTTTATTTAATACCACAATACTTAGTTTGATGAAATGAACCCGTGTTAGAGGAAGAAGAGCAGTAACAAGCGAATACCCCACAGCTGGTGTTAGAGAGGATGTGTGTGTTGTATTAGCTGGTTTCTCCATCAGATGGTGCTGTGTGAGTGTGTGTGTGTGTGTGTGTGTGTGTGTGTGTGTGTGTGTGTGTGTGAGTGCAGACAGAGGTCATGATTCTCTTCAGCTCTTAATCCTGACTGACTGTGTGTTAATGACGAGTCCACGACCACGCTGTGTGGATAACATGCTTTCTTGGAGAAAGTCTCAGTAGTGCCCTAGATAAATATTCTATGGAAGCCTTGAGACATTAATAAAAACCAGTACCATTATACTACCATGCCTATGGTATTCTTTGAAGTATTTAAATTTGGAGTAGCCTACCATTTAAATACAATTGTGCATGAATATGGTTATTATTCAGTACCATAGCACAAAGGAGATCTGTGCTATTGTCATATACACCCAGGTGTCCATGACTTTCTTCTTTCAGCCGAACACAATCAGAGTTATATTAAAAATATCCTTGCTCTTCCAAGCTTTATAATGGGAGTGAATGGAGCCTGAGATTTTGAAACCCCAAAAAGAGCATCAATCCATCATAAAAATCCATATGACTCGCAAAGCCATGCATTTTTTGTAAGAAAAATATACATATTTATAACTTTATAAACTATAATCACTGGCTTCCGGTAATGGCCGTATATGCAAGTTGATTTAATTATTTTTGTCAATTCAGTCCTCCAAACTAACATTCAAATACCATATTTTTGTAATATCTGTTGGGTAACACAAACACACACACACACACACACACACACACACACACACACACACACACACACACACACACACACACACAAAACACTGATATAAAGACAAGAGTCATTATATAATGAAAGAATACTTGAACTGTTTCAGGACAAAAGTATTTTTTATATAAATATGTCAGCTTGGGGCAGGTTGTCACAATATAATTCATTAAATGTTTAATAAAAATTAGACCAATACTAATTAGATTATATATCATAATCACAACAGATCATATATAGATATATGTATATATGTGGTGGGTTATTGAATGTAGTTTAAATTTGTAATTACTATAAATTGTCTTAATTGACCTGCAGGTAAGAAATATTAATTGGAGTAAATTGTGTGTCCATTATCCCGGGTCCCCCTCTATATCTAAATAGAAACACAATGAAAATATCTTCTTTTTTTTTTATTGTAGTGCGTATTACTGTATTGTAATGCGACAGTTTTTTTTCATTCCACAGTGACTGAATGGCGCTGAAGCTGCGCAGAGCTGATGCGCTCGACGCCCCGCGCGGACGGGAGCGCGCGCTGACAGCTGATGATGCGCGCGAATGAGCCTGCGGGGTGCGCGCACTGACAGCTGAAGGTTCTTCGCGATGACGGACACACCGATGGCCCATCATCATCACCACCATCATCATCTTCAGCATCAGCATCAGCATCCCTGAGAGCCGAGCATCATCAGCATCTTCATCTTCTTCATCTTCATCCTCATCCATGCATCAGAGCCGCGCCGCGTCTGTCGCGTTTCTCTCCGTGCGTCCGCGCTCCTCCTCAACGCTCCTCCGCGACTGAAGCCGCTCCGCGTCACTCCTCAACGCTCGCGTCTCTTCTCTCTCTCCTCCTGCGGGATGCGGTCCTACACGGGGATGCTCGCGCTGATCCTCATCCACGGGAACCTGATGCTCACATACGTATCATCTCAGAACGGTAAGCATGACGGAACGCGGTCGTGCGGGATCTCTCACAGTGTGTGTGTGTGTGTGTGTGTGTGTGTGTGTGTGTGTAATCTGCTTTAGAGGTCGATGCCATCTTTACGATGACAGACACCCCGCTGCATTACAGTCGTGTTGGTGTGTGTTGCATTTAGAGGAGAAGAGATTTGCGCGTAAACACTGATTCGACCCAAGTGGGAGTTAGTTGATGATCTGCGCTCTTCTGCATCAAGCCTGACATTGATTGCACTTTAAATCAGGGCGTTTTAATATTGATGCAGAGAGAATGTTTACAAGGAGTGTTTTCCTTCTCATAGTCTCCAGAGTAATCCGTGTTGTTTACACACTCACCCTTCTGACATTCACACTCTTGCAGGAGATCTCATGCCTCCTGTGTTTGAGGAGAAACACACAGCATTATGTAATGCCCTGATGTTAGTTACTGATGTTATTCTGAACTAATACGCGATAATATGTGTGTGCTTTTGCTTTTTGAAAAGGAAAGCATTGGCTTTGTGCGCTGTAAATAATGAGTGTGTGTCCCTAAAGGCATGTGTGTGTGTGACTCTATATTCTGGAGAGTCACATCTGTGACCAGGAGAGGGCAGATCCATCACCTGAAGAGGGTATTCCCTCCTCGGCCTGGGGAAAAACAGGAACAACACTGAAGCATCAGCAGTTTTATGTCCAAAAATAAAGTAAAAAAAAATCTAATTTAAAAAAGCATCAAACGTGAAACGTGACCTTTGGTGGAAGCAAGTTTTGGCAGCGCAGATTTCTGGCTGTAAATTGTTTAGAATATAGTTTTCTTTGATCCTGGATTATTTGAATATGACTGATAACCTGGTGTAAGTGTCGGATCAGGAGGAAAGCTGGTCAGATGTGAAGTGTGTAGTTTCTGCACTGAATATTAACACAAAATATTGAGGATCAAGCAGGTTTCCCAGACGTCAGGCCGCTTGAACAGATTCATATTGCTTTATTTATTCCAACTTTCTCATATCCCAGTTTAAAATATAAAGTATTTTATCATTAGAAAAATTCACAATTATATCTAGCTGTGACTTTTGTATTTGTGTATATAGCACTTTAAAAAGTAAATATATATAAAGTGTGTGTGTGTGTGTGTTTATAAGTCTCTTCATTATGGATCACTGTTATGATGTGTCATGCACTTTTTGAAGTTTGTAAATATTGATTGCCTAGACTTTCAATAGATGGACAAAAAATTATGAGATGATGTTAAAAATATACATATATATGGCAGTTTCCCCCGCGTTATGGAAAGCGATATTGATTATCAATATTTTTCAGGGCATCGTAACGAAAAATCGTGACAACACTAGTGTGTGTGTGTGTGTGTATAGTTTTTAAAGTGCTTGCAAGTAAAGTAATGAATACACATGCTCTGCATAAGTGGTAGTAGCATATACTGTGTGTGTGTGTGTGTGTGTGTGTGTGTGTGTGTGTGTGTGTGTGTGTGTGTGTGTGTGTGTGTGTGTGTGAGAGTGAGTGAGTGAGTGAGTGAGTGAGTGAGTGAGTGAGTGAGTGAGTGAGTGAGTGAGTGAGTGAGTGAGTGAGTGAGTGAGTGAGTGAGTGTGTGTATTGTTTTTAAAGTGCTTGTTAAAGTAAAGTATTGAATAAACATGCTCTTCATAAGCGCTAGTAGCAGATACAGTGTGTGTGAGTGTGTGTGTGTGTGTGTGAGTGAGTGTGTGTGAGTGAGTATGTGAGTGTGTGTGAAGGTCTGCTTTGATTGTCCAGACATAAGGTCAGTGGCTCTCCTCTATAATCCTGCTATTGTTTGTTAAAGCCCCACCGTTCAGATTCCAGACTCTCGGACTCTCAGTGGGAATCATGAGCACGACTGTCTGATTCTCAGGGATGAACTCTGGGATTCAAGCCACACTTCATATTCATATCTTATTATTGAAATATGGCCAGAATTAAATCAGTGTTTCCTGAGACCAACGGAAAGCAATAATTCATTTATTTAATATAGTGGGCATGTTTAGTAAGTTAAAGTAGCCTGGTGTTTAACCATTGCCATATCATATTTTACAGCTTATTATAATCAATAACTTCCCACTTACAAGGAAGAGACCACCTGAGTGACATAATCATCAAGGTCACGGGTTCAATTCCCAGGGAATACATGAACTGATAAAAATATATGCAATGAAAATCACTTTTAAATAGATTACATATTAAATAGAAATCCACTTATGAAAGTTCCTCAAGATTATGCACTTTTTGGTTGAATACATGCCTAGGTCACTTTTCACCCCAAAATGAGACATATTTTGCATAATAAAAGAGAATAATTTTCACTAGGGGTGTAATAATATATCGTGTCACAATTTATCGCAATACAAAAATGTAACAATATGTATCGTGGATAGTGACTATGTATTGTGTATAATTCACCCAAAATAAAAATGAATGAGAAAAAATTTAAGTTTTCAGAGTTTTAGTGTCAGTACTACATTAAACTACTATATAATGTTGAATATAATGTATAATAATGCAATAGGGGAATATTTGTGGCTCCTGATAATGTCAAATGTGTGATGATACCAGTAAAAAGGCCTACATTATTTTAAATATATCTAGTCAGTGAAAGAGTGCAAGCATATTCATCTGAAATTCATCTGTATTTTCATCTTCAGAATCATGAATATTGTTATTCTGGCATCTCTATTGTCCTGTGCTTTGGGTTTCCAAGTCCGAGACTATTCATTTACACACACAATGTAATATCAGTATTTTAATCAACTGTGCATTTCTTGTTAACCTTTTATCATGTGTCTTGGAGTATCACAATAATATGGTATCATGAGTTCAGTATCGTGAGATGTATCGTGAGTTCAGTATCGTGAGATGTATCGTGAGTTCAGTATCGTGAGTTCAGTATCGTGAGTTCAGTATCGTGAGTTCAGTATCGTGAGTTCAGTATCGTGAGATGTATCGTGAGTTCAGTATCGTGAGTTCAGTATCGTGAGTTCAGTATCGTGAGTTCAGTATCGTGAGTTCAGTATCGTGATGTGTATCGTGAGTTCAGTATCGTGAGTTCAGTATCGTGAGATGTATCGTGAGTTCAGTATCGTGAGTTCAGTATCGTGAGTTCAGTATCGAGAGTTCAGTATCGTGAGTTCAGTATCGAGAGTTCAGTATCGTGAGTTCAGTATCGTGAGATGTATCGTGAGTTCAGTATCGTGAGTTCAGTATCGTGAGTTCAGTATCGAGAGTTCAGTATCGTGAGTTCAGTATCGTGAGTTCAGTATCGTGAGTTCAGTATCGTGAGTTCAGTATCGTGAGTTCAGTATCGTGAGTTCAGTATCGTGAGTTCAGTATCGTGAGTTCAGTATCGTGAGTTCAGTATCGTGAGTTCAGTATCGTGATGTGTATCGTGATGTATCGTGAGATGTATCGTGAGTTCAGTATCGTGATGTATCGTGAGTTCAGTATCGTGAGTTCAGTATCGTGAGTTCAGTATCGTGATGTGTATCGTGAGTTCAGTATCGTGAGTTCAGTATCGTGAGTTCAGTATCGTGAGTTCAGTATCGTGAGTTCAGTACCGTGAGTTCAGTACTGTGAGTTCAGTATCGTGAGTTCAGTATCGTGAGTTCAGTATCGAGAGTTCAGTATCGTGAGTTCAGTATCGTGAGATCAGTATCGTGAGTTCAGTATCGTGAGTTCAGTATCGTGAGTTCAGTACCGTGAGTTCAGTATCGTGAGTTCAGTATCGTGATATGTATCGTGAGTTCAGTATCGTGAGTTCAGTATCGTGAGTTCAGTATCGTGATATGTATCGTGAGTTCAGTATCGTGAGTTCAGTATCGTGAGTTCAGTATCGAGAGTTCAGTATCGTGAGTTCAGTATCGTGAGTTCAGTATCGAGAGTTCAGTATCGTGAGTTCAGTATCGTGAGTTCAGTATCGAGAGTTCAGTATCGAGAGTTCAGTATCGAGAGTTCAGTATCGTGAGTTCAGTATCGTGAGATCAGTATCGTGAGTTCAGTATCGGGAGTTCAGTATCGGGAGTTCAGTATCGTGAGTTCAGTATCGTGAGTTCAGTATCGTGAGTTCAGTATCGTGAGTTCAGTATCGTGAGTTCAGTATCGTGAGTTCAGTATCGTGAGTTCAGTATCGTGAACTCACGATACTGAACTCACGATACTGAACTCACGATACATATCACGATACTGAACTCACGATACTGAACTCACGATACATATCACGATACTGAACTCACGATACTAAACTCACGATACGTATCGTATGAACTCACGATACGTATGAACTCACGATACTGAACTCATGAACTCACGATACTGAACTCACGATACATATCACGATACTGAACTCACGATACTGAACTCACGATACATATCACGATACTGAACTCACGATACTAAACTCACGATACGTATCGTGAGTTCAGTATCGTGAGTTCAGTATCGTGAGTTCAGTATCGTGATATGTATCGTGAGTTCAGTATCGTGAGTTCATGAGTTCAGTATCGTGAGTTCAGTATCGTGAGTTCAGTATCGTGATATGTATCGTGAGTTCAGTATCGTGATATGTATCGTGAGTTCAGTATCGTGATATGTATCATGAGTTCAGTATCATGATATGTATCGTGAGTTCAGTATCGTGAGTTCAGTATCGTGAGTTCAGTATCGTGAGTTCAGTACCGTGAGTTCAGTATCGTGAGTTCAGTATCGTGAGTTCAGTATCATGATATGTATCGGATCGTGACGTGAGGGCATCGCTACACCACTACTGTCAAATCTCCCTCTCTATAATATAAACATTTATTAAGACCATGAACATGCACATGAACCCCTGACCTTGACGATACTACCGTCATGCTAGAAATCATATCCCAGCAAAATATTCCGAGTCACTGTAAGAGATTGTGCCTGTAAAGTGTTGCTGTGTTTGAGACGTCGAGGCGGGAATCACTGAATCCGGTCTTTAATATTGCGTTGCTGTTTGCTCGTCACATCTGCACACAACAGCTGTCGCCTTCCTTTCACTCCTGCGGTTAATGAATTAATCTGATTGCAGGAATGAAGATGTAAACAGTGTGTGTGTGTGTGTGTGTGTGTGTGTGTGTGAGCTGTTCCTGACTGAAGCAGGACTGTAAATGGCTTTTCTTCACTCTGCTGCGTGTGTCTATTATTAGCTCAGACGCGAGGAGCGAGAACTGTGTCTTTGTAGTTATTCTGTGTGGAAGGGAATCCAGTGACTCTTAATGGACCGGCTTTATAGGGAGGTTTGTGTTTGTGTTCGGTCAGTGTTGTGTGGTTTTATGCTTTATTACAGACTATAATCTCACTCTGATGGAAAGAGAGTATTCCTTGTGGCGTGTTTATGTCTATGAACCATGTCTAATCTGAACTCATGAACAATTCACAGTATAAAAGCACTCCTCTGAGTATAAATAGCCCATGAGTTACTGTGTGTGTGTGTGTGTGTGTGTGTGTGTGTGTGTGTGTGTGTGTGTGTGTGTGTGTTTTCAAAGGGAAAGTGAAGATTCTGTCATCACGTTCTCTCCCTCATGTACGGCTGTGCAACGATTAATCGCGGCCAAAACAAAAGTTTGCGTTTACATAATATCTGTGTGTGTACATATTTTGTATACACACACATGCATGTGTGTATTAAGAAATATTTGCATGTATGTACTGTGTATAGATATTCATATATCATTTATATTATAATAAATATTAATATTTTAGATATAATTTTTTTCTTAAATTTATACATGCATGTGTGTGTATTTGTATATATGCACAGTACACACACACATATATATTATGTAAACACAAACTTTTATTTTGGATGCGATTAATCGTTGCACAGTGATTTTCCTTCTAATAAGGACTAATTTTTATGATATAATTGCAAAAAAAAAATTCTGCAGTGTGAACATTCTGCCGAACGTCTGCTTTTGAAAGTGATTAAACGATGACAGAATATTCATTTTTTTGTTGAACTTTAAGTATTGAGCTTCAGCTTTTTGAGATGCTAATTACAGCATTAATCCTCTTTAAGGCAGATATGCTCATATCTCGGGCTTATGCTAGTTGATGTGGTGTGACTTTATCTAAAACATCTCTAACTGCATTTTGATGATTCATGTAATTATTACACATGCAGCATTTCTGACCTCATATTAATTGAAAATGTTTTACTTTTAATTAATTTGTCACACTGCTGAACCACTTAAAGTGAGCAAGTGAAGATTGTTAAAAACGGAGGAAACTTCAAAGAAATTGTAGATGTATATTATGCATATAAATATCATGTTGATCAATGCAAAAACTACATAAGATACAAAATCTGATGTTTTCTGATTAATTCCATCCAAATGAAGCGAGTTTATGCTGAAAACGAGACGATATAGTATCAGAAAAATATACTTAATTCAAAGGAAAAACATGTTTCTTCTCATTTTAAGCATAAACTCACTAAACTTAGTCATCTTATGACATTTTACATCTCAAGTAAATGCATCTTGAGTTAAGATTAAATACACGAAGACACGGCATGATGGTGTTTTTCTCTAATAATAATATTGCAAGAAAAAGAAAAATACAATATTACAATAAGGTGTTAAATAATGAATAAAACAAGACATAATTACTAAATCTATATACTAAACACCAAATATACGTATAATTAAGATAAGATATTATTACTATATGCATATCGCAAATTATTGCATCGGATTGACTGGTGTGTTTGGGAAACCTGTTTTTATTATTGCATTATTTTGATATATATATATATGCTGATTAAAGTCCATGTGCACTATTTGTACATTTGTACTATTTGTGATATATATACTGTCATTTGGATGACATGTTGAGGCATGTATAAAAACAGCTCATGTTGTTCTTTGCGATGGCGGTGCATTAACTGAGATTGACCAAGAATTGATGTAACACCTGCGAGAGCCGTCAAGAGTTTCCACCGGCTGCGGGAAACATGACTCATTCTCACCGCCCGTGTTTGATAGTCCATATGCAATCTACAGGCGATGAAGAAAGCACAGTAAAAGATGCGATATGCACTGCATCGTGACTCTAAAATCATGAGATAAACACACCACAGATCCCTGATCACTGTTTAATACGGCAGACAGACGCCCGTGACCCGTTCCACCTACTCAACACTCGTCTGTGTGTGTGTGGAAGTGTGGCCTTGTGTTTTTGGATCCACATGGTGTTTTATTGTCCTCCAGGGAGCCGTAGTTCCCACCGGAGAGGTGAAAAACTCAAGCGATCCCGTTAACACACTCAAGCTGCCAAAATCCCACTATTAAACGCCTTAAAAGTCGGCGAGATGCCATTTATAAAAGCATCTATCGCAGAGAGTGGTTATCAATATGCAATGGTTTCAGTGTGGATGCATGCATGCTAGTGCTGAAGTTTAATGCATTTTTCAACATGATTGCATGATCTTTTTCAGTTTTGACTGAGACGTATCGTGAACATGCATCGGGAGCATAAGCTAATTTGGCTGATGTGTGATTGAAAGCCTCAGTGAATGTTGAACACTGCACACATCATCCAGATGTTTCTGTTCCCGAAGCGTGAGGAGGATCGCGCTCCAGTGGAGAAGGGTGTGAAAGCCCAATCTGTTCCTGAGAAAACTCCAGACACGGATGTCTTTATTTCCGAGAGAATATAATTATGGTTCATGTGATCGTGCCTCGGGCAGGGAATTCAACTAAGTGAAAAGATCGTTTTTTCATCGCTTCTCTCATCGAGCCGGCGCTCACCTGAGCACTCGATGAAATCAGCATCAGATTGTTCATGGAATAGCTTGCATTGATGAATCATTCATTATAAGATCAGGAGCATGCTTTAAAGAGGACCTGTTCTGCTCTTTCCACATGCTCATCTGTCTTCAGTGTGTAATAGTGCAGTTTAAGCATGAAAAGATCCAGTTATTCTTTATATCAGTGTCAATAGCCGCGTTTACATTACAGGTTTGCACAAAATGATATTGCGATATTTTCAATATGCCGATGACGGCATTTCCATTAACCGATGTTATGCGACTAAAACTAAATTTTTTCCTCTCGCTATAAGTTGTCTTCGTTAAATACATGCAAATATGTCAAATGAAAATGGTGTCTTCTTCTTAGGGTTGTGATCTTCCGCTTGCTTCTGCTTTCTCTTCTCTCTCACACACACACACACACACACACACACACACACACACACACACACACACACACACACACACACACATCTACTACTCCACTTCTCAAAGGCCCCTTTTTATAAGGCAAGTTTATTTACAGGTGAAACTCGAAAAATTTGAATATCGTGCAAAAGTTCATTTATTTTAGTAATTCAACTTAAAAGGTGAAACTAATATATTATATAGACTATAGATATTTCAAGCCTTTATTTATTATGATTTTGATGATTATGGCTTATGAAAACACCACCATTTTGAAACATTTTCATAAGCTGTAAGCCATAATAAACTGGCTTACAAAACAAAATAATGCTTCCTTTGCAGTTTTGCAAAATATTCCTTTTTCGAATTGCTTGAAAACCACGTCATGCGAGTGTAAAAATGTTTTTGCGATATATGGGAGTTATGTAAATTACTGTTCCTGAACTCCTGAAACGCCTCCATTGTAGTCTCGAGTTTCTTCCGGGAACGAACACGTCACAATATTCCTCATTTAAATAATTAATGCGCAGAATAAAGGGGCGGGGCCTGGTTGAGTTAGTTAGTAGTGTGTTAAACTGGCAGTTATGGAAAGGGGCGGGACATTTCCCAAACACACTCAAAGCGCTCGACCAATCAGAGCACAGTGTGCTTTTCAGAAGGAGGGGCTTCATAGAGACAGGAAGTAAACAGAGCGTTACTGACAGACTGGGAAGAGAGGAGCTGCAACAATGGAGAATATGAGGAGAATAATCAACATTCAAGCAGGAAAACCTGTTCTAGTAGAGCCTGAAACAACATCAAGAATATGTGCGTAATATGCCGTCTTTAAGAGTCCAATTTGATTTCATGTTGACCATATATTTCTCGGTCCATGAATGTTTAAGGCTGAAAAGAAGCTCAGTTGTTGTCAGGGAAGTATGTCTGCACATTTCTGTCTTTTAGTGGTGTTGTTTCCCTGAACAGAGACCAGTGAACACACTGAGCTTGATCCATCTTTTATTTGTGTAAGAATGATGATTAAAAGACGGCTTAGGCGTCCTCTGAGCGCCGGTTCATTTGTCATCCTGAGATTATGTGACAAAACCACCTCTGTCTCCTTGAATGACCTGCCAAAATATCTCCTGTTAGTTTCTTCAGTTTAAAATATGAAATTACTTTCCAAATATCTTTTTATATAGAGATTGAGAGTGATAACAGGGCTGTGATGAAGCTTATAAAAATAATAATTTAAAATATGTATATTTATATTTTTTGATATTAAAGTTTAAGTTTTAATGCTAATCCAGTTAAATAGTGTAAACATTTTTTTATTAATTGTATAGTATCATATTCTCTAGTACTGTTCAAAAGTTTGGGGTTGGTAAGATTTATTATTATTATTATTATTTTCCGCTCACCAATACAGTAATTTGTATTGTTAATACAGTAAAATTTGTGAGATATTATTACAATTCAAACTATCTGTTTTCTATGTGAATATATAGTAAAGTGTAATTTATTCCTGTGATTAAAGCTGAATTTATTTCAGTAAAAATACAGTAAAAATCACAAAATGTTATTAGAATGTAAATCAGCTGTTTTCTATGTGAATATCTTGTAAAGTGTAATTTATTCCTGTGATCAAAGCTGAATGTTCAGCATCATTACTCCAGTCTTCAGTGTCACATGATCCTTCACAAATCATTCTAATATGATGAGTTGATGCTCGAGAAACATTTATGATTATTATCAGTGTTGAAAACAGTTCATATTTTGGTGAAAACCATGATACATTTTGTTTGATGAATAGAAATGTCAAAAGAACAGCATTTATTGGAAATATAATATTTTATAACATTATAAATGTCTTTAATGCCACTGAATGCGTCTTTGACGAGTTAAAGCATTCGTTTCTTTGAGGAAAATAAATATGTGCGATAGTGAATAATATATGATATCACTGATATTAGATGAATACATCTTGACGTGTTTTATTGATATTTTGTATTTTGGTGTGTGAGCTCCAGCCGTGCGCTGTAGATCTGTAAATCTCTCGGGATGATTGAGTCTCGATCTTCAGAAGTCGCTGGTTCTTGGAGTGGAGCCTAGCCTAGCGTCGCGGACAGCATTCATCACACTCCAAGGTTAAACTCAAGCGCAGTTTAGAAACCATGAGCGCCGTCATCATGCCAATGTGATATTTCATATTTCTGCCCAGAGGAAAGAACGATCACAAATGAGATCTAGAGTTGATTCTCCTAGACAGTTCGTCTTACTGAAGTCTCCTGAGAAGAGGCTAGTGAGATCTGTGTTGACTACATCTCTCCCAGAAGAAAAGGAGATATATATTTATATATACACACTACTGGTCAAAAGTTTTAGATCGGTAAGATTTTTAATGTTTTTAAAAGAAGTCTCTTCTGCTCACCAAAGCTGCATTTATTTGATAAAAAAAAACAGTAATATTGTGAAATATTATGACAATTTAAAATGACTGTTTTCTATTTTAATATATTTTAAGATGTAATTTAATCCTGTGATCAAAGCTGAATGTTCAGCATCATTACTCCAGTCTTCAGTGTCACATGATCCTTCACAAATCATTCTAATATGATGATTTGATGCTCAAGAAACATTCATTATTATTTCCAATGTTGAAGACGGTCGTGTACAATTTTTTTTCAAAATTCTTTGATGATAGAAAGTTCAAAAGAGCAGCATTTATTTAAAATAGAATATTTTCTAACATTATAAATGTCTGTACTGTAACTTTTGATCAGTTTAACTCATCCTTGATGAATAAAAGTATTGATTTATTTTATTTATTTCCCCCAAAAATAAAATGAAAATTCTTACTGACCCCAAACTCTTGAACGGTAGCGTTTAATGTTACAAAAGCTTTAGATTTCAGATAATGCTGTTCTTTTCAACTTTCTATTCATCAAAGCATCATGAAATAAAAATTTTAAAAACTGTTTTCAACACTGATAATAATCATAAATGTTTCTTGAGCATCAAATCATCATATTAGAATGATTTCTGAAGGATCATGTGACACTGAAGACTGGAGTAATGATGCTGAAAATTCAGCTTTGATCACAGGATTAAATTACAGTTTAAAATATATTAATATAGAAAACAGTCATTTTAAATTGTCATAATATTTCACAATATTACTGTTTTTTTTATTATTGTTTTTTATCAAATAAATGCAGCCTTGGTGAGCAAAAGAGACTTTTAAAAACATAAAAAATCTTACCGATCTAAAACTTTTGACCAGTAGTGTATAGCAGTATATATATATATATATATGGTTCCATCATTCTATTCATATATAGAACCTTTTAGGGGTTCCATCATGTGATCATTTTTATGAATTAAAGGTGACATATTATGCCTCTTTTCACAAGATGACATGTAATATATATATGGCGTCCCCAGAATGTGTCTGTGAAATTTCCGCTCAAAATTCCCCCCAGATTATTTATTATAGCTTGTCAAATTTGGCCCTTTTTGGGGTGCAAGTAAAAACGTGCCGTGTGTGTGTGTGTGTGTGTGTGTGTGTGTGTGTGTGTGTGTGTGTGTGTGTGTGTGTAATATTCTGACATGCTTGCAGAGAAAGGCTCACCAAAACAAAGTTACTGGGTTTCACTTTTCACGTTTTCTGTGTTGGTAGAAGCACCGGGACCCGATTATAGCATCTATATATATATCTCACCGCTGGAAAGATGAATGTGTATTTAAATTGGGTCATTTATGCTAATCTGTGAAGTATCCCTTTAAACACGGAAAAAGTCAGATTTTCATGATATGTCCCCATATCAGCGTGTAAACTTTATCACTAGGAGAGAGAGAAAATGAAATAACCCCTTAAACATGTAGTATGCAAGTATTATGCAATCAGAGAACCTAGAACCTTCTATACAGAAGAGTGTTAGTAACACTTTACAATAAGGTTTCATTACTTAACATGAACTAACAATGACAAATACTTCTAAAGCATTTTCTAATACATTATTACAATCAAAAGTCAATATTTAATAAACCTGAGCTAATATTGAACAGCTGTATTTTTATTAACTAATGTAAACAAAGATTAAAAAATACGGAAACAAATGTATTGCTCATTGTAAGTTAATGTTAGCTAATACATTAACCAACTTTAACTAATGAACCTTATTATAGTGTTACTGACTTCTACATTTTTGGAGAAACAACTGCAGAAAAATATTTGGTTACACTTTATTTTAAGGTGTCATTGTTACAGTGTCATTATATATTTAAGTACTGAGTAATATTGAGTAACTACATGTACTTACTATAGGGTTAGGGTAGGATTAGGGTTTGGTTGAGGGTTAGTTGCGTGTAATTATGCATAATTTACTGTTATTAAAGTACATGTAAAATATGTAACAGTGACATTGTAAAATAAAGTATTACCAAATATTTTAGTCTTATTTTTCAGTTCTAAATTACTAAATAAAGATACATTTACTGGAGAAGCAACATTGCTGGAGGTATTAAGTCTTGTTTACTGTAAATAAATAAATAAAAGTAAAAATAATGAAGTGAGTTTATTCCTAAAACAAGGGAAATATCTCCCAAATGTGTCCGGAAAATAAACCTATTTCAAAGGAAAACCAAGTTTTGTTTTTCTGCCCCCATTGGCAAATATTAGTTCTTGTTTTAAGCATAAAGTCGCTTAATTTTAATACATTTTCTAGTGTGATTTTCCTGCTCAAGTGCTTGTATCTTGATTTAAGAAGGTATAGATATTTGTAGTGGAAAACAATGTTTGCAGTGTGAGACACAGTAGATTAAGTGTGATGATTAACCTCACGTTCTCTCGTCTCCGTGATATCTTGTGTGTAATGATGATCAGATGAATCTCCTCCAGACTGTGTGTGACTAAGGTCACATGTTTGTGGCTCACACCACCTGTGCATTAGTCAGCTCTGACATCTCACGGATACATCATGTGACAATCTGATAGCGTAAACAGGAGCGATGTAAAAGCATCAGGGGTCGAGCGTAATCGAGTCACGAGTGGATCTGATGTGCGATGCAAGCGTGTTTCTGTTCTCTTCACCTTTCTGTGGGTCTTACCGCGAGAGCTGTGAACTCCTGCAAACCTTCAGAAATCATTTCATTTACAGGCCCTGGTAATCCCTGACGATAATAACTTCATCTCGCAGGGCATCATCTCTCTCCGTATCTCACTGTTTCCCAGGATAAGTAGAGATGCTGGTGTGTGTTCGCCATCTGGAGCTTTGCAAATACCTTTTCTTAAGCGCTTAGAGGCTCACTGCAAAACACCAAAAAACAAGACAAATCTGTGTTTTTGTCTTGTTTTCCAGTGAGAAAAATATCTAAACATCCTTAAAACGAGATGCATTTATTAGAGAAGCAAAAATGTGTGAAATAGCAAGACTTGCTTTCAGAGAATTTATCTTGGATTCAGTTTATTTGACCAAATGCTTTCTTGTTTTAATGTTTATGCAGTTTAACAATGAGGTGAGAGAAACAAATCAAGTAAAAGTCAAATTTATATATATTCTCTAAAAGCAAGAAAGAAAGCAATTATTTTACACACTGTTGCTTCTTACATTCTTGTTTTTAAGGGTTTTTACTGGAAATATATTGGTAAAGACAAAAATAGTGGTTATGCATTGCATTTTTTAAATCAAATTTCAATAGGCAAAATTGTAAATGAAAAATGATCTTAAATGCATTTATTCTACATAACATATGTATTTTTGATTTTGCTTCTCAAGTAAAAGTGCCCCAATATGTTATTTTAAAGATTCCTAATGTTGTTTTGGCGTCTCCTACAGCAGGTTTACAGTCATCCAAGGTCAAAAACACTTTAATTTCCTCATAATCTCCACTGCAGCATCAGCTCTTTTCTCTCAGTGTCTGAAACGCTTCCATCAAAGATTCAGTCTCTCTAAGCTCCGCCTCTCTGAGAGCTGCTCTGCTGTGATTGGTCAGAAAGCAAACGCTCATTATCATATCTGAATCTCAGCTCTTGATCACAGTGATACGAACAGTGACGATGGCGTGGGTTTTACCGTATCAATCTCAGAAAACAGCGTCTTCTCCACATGAACAACACGAACCAAACTCTTCCAGTCTCAGTTTAGTACGTTTCACTGGAAAAGATATTGGTAAAGATAGAAATGTTGCTTATGCAAATTGTTATTAAACCTGATAATAAAAAATCATGTTAAAGTAGAAGCTTTTATTCTACATAACCAGTTATCAATGCTATATTTTCTACCGAAGAGACATTGAGAAAGGGCATGACTGACGTGTGAAGAGCAGACTCGCCGTTTCCTTGAGCGTTTAAAGAAGACCGTAAATGATCCTGCTAATATGAAGCAAAACACTGTGTCCTTTCAGACCGCACGCATTCCTTTATGTGCAAATGATTTTCTCTTCTTGTCTGTCATGTATAAGATATTGGTCAAATGGATAGAGCATCAGTTTAATACGTACACTGAAAAAAAGCACTATTTTTGGTAACACTTTCCAGTAAGATTGCATTAATTAACATTAGTTAACTATATTGTTAACTACACATCTTGCACATTGTAAGTTAATGCATTAACCACTGTTAACTAGTGGGACCTTATTCGCTACGTTTACATGGACACCTTATGTTTCAATCGGAATGAAATCAATCCGATTGATGAATCCGAACACGGTGTTTACATGAACGATAAATAAAGTAATCTGGTTGATGTGCGCGTTTATATGTCACAAGCTTAAAATCAGAAAACGATTTTTTTACGTGCGCACACTGCACAAATATACAGAGTTTCCCGCTGTTCGCGCATAATTCTGTTAAATTGGTTCTTTATTGGTTTAAAACAGCAGACTTAATATGTATCCGTCTCTGGTCATGATTTGGAGAATGAGCATATGAACCGTTGTGCCGTGCTGCTTATATTCATCACTTTATTCAACAGGAAGAGCAGCTCGTTCCGCGCGTCACACGTCATTACGCTATTTCAACGTCATTGCACATGCGCAGTCCTTAAAGTTTCGGTTTTCAATCCGATCAAGTGTTTACATGTTCTCTCGATCGGATTACAAAAGGAATAAACCACTCCTTTCAATCGGATCGAAATTCCAATCGGATCGAGCTCAATCGGATCGATTAAGGCTTTTACATGAAGGTCCAATTGAGCCGTCAATCCGATTATAAGGGTCCATGTAAACGCAGCTATTGTTAAGTGTTACAATTATGGCGTGAACTTGAAATTCTGAAGTCGAAAAACTTGAATGATATTTTGTAAAACAGACTCTTAACAATCATTTTCATAGTGTATGTGTAGAAATATGTAAACATGAATGAGAATGAGTTCTAAAGGGAAAATTCACTCAAAAATGAACATTTTGCCATCATTTACTCATGCCGTTCCAAACCTGTATGCTGTTATTCTTTAACATTTATTTGTGTGTGCCATTAGAGCATGCGGGCGAGCAAATGATGGCCACATTTTTATTTCTGGCTGAACTATCCCTTCACGGTTTTACTCAGATGTACTTTCAAGCCTTGAAGGTCATGTTATACTGTGATGTAAAATGAAGAGCGTCCGAGCGTCCATTAACCTGTTATTCTCTCTTCCACAATATTCCCAAACTGTTTTCCACTCATCTCTGATTTGTGGCTTGTTTCTTCATGATTTGCATTTGGATCATACTTCTTTTGTGTTCTCCAACTGATCCGACGCTTTGGTTTTCTCTCGCACATCCCTCTTCTCCCACACTTTCCCCTCCAGCTGGGTTTGTGAAGTCTCCGATGTCGGAGATCAAGCTCACGGGAGACGCGTTTGAGCTGTACTGTGATGTGGTCGGGAGCCCGGTGCCGGAGATCCAGTGGTGGTATGCTGATATTAACAGGGCCGACTCCTTCAAGCAGCTTTGGGACGGGGCCCGTAAGCGGCGGGTGTCCATCAACACGGCCTACGGGACCAACGGCGTGAGCGTTCTGGCCATCTCTCGCCTCACGCTGGAGGACGCCGGGATCTACGAGTGTCGGGCCAGCAACGACCCGCGACGCAACGACCTGCGCCAGAACCCGGCCATCAGCTGGATCCGAACGCAAGCCACCATATCCGTGTTGCAGAGTGAGTTATCTGTGCACTGTAGAGCTAGAGATGCTGAGATCTCTCCAGCTGAACTAGTCTAGGGCTTGGCGGCATGATTTTGCTCTCACGTTTATCCACCTTATTTTGCAAAACAGAAGCCATAGAGGATATGCACTGATGACACTTTCCCACTGGAAAACGCCTCCTCAGCCGGACTGAGTGGCACAAGAAAAAAAAATGCATGACTGGATTTAAAGGGATAGTTCACTTTGAAATTAAATTTTGGTATGTTTTAGCTTACCTCAAGGGCATCCAAGATGTAGGTGTCTTTTTTTCCGCAGTAGTTTCAATTTTGATATTTTTAGGTCAAACTGTTCTTGTCTGTCAGTCATATAATGCAGGTCTATGGTCACGGTCTCAAACAGCATGCACAGAGTCCAAATTAAAACAATTCCACATCGTCCAAATTAAACAATTCCCCATCGTAAGTACACATTGATGGCCTAAGACACGAAACGAGCGGTTTGTGTGAGAAAACGAACAGTATTTATATCGTTTTTACCTCTTGAACACAGCCACGTCCAAGTGATCTGAGAGCGCGGGCGGGTATAGATATATACACTAGATGTCGCATTGGCTACCAATGCGACATCTAGTGTATATATCTATACCCGCCCGCGCCCTCAGATCACTTGGACGTGGCTGTGTATAAGTGGTAAAAATTATATAAATACTGTTTGTTTTCTCAAATATCAAAATTGAAACTACTGCGGAAAAAAAGACACCTACATCTTGGATGCCCTTGAGGTGAGCTAAAACATACCAAAATTTAATTTCAAAGTGAACTATCCCTTTAATAGGAGAAACTGCGAAAACGCCAGTAAAACGAACGATTATCAGTTTAAACTAAAGGTTGGACTCGATTTAGTGTTTTTTACAACTTCCCAAAGATCCAGTGATCATGGATATCGACATGCAGCAGGAATCGTGTTTCCTCACATTTATATGAGCCTGATTTCCATGCCGGGGAAATACATAAAGCAAATTTGCCTGTGAACACTTTATAGACCCCTTTTCAGTTGGTAAACATGGTGACGTTTTTTGTGGGCGCTGCTTAGGTGGAGGCAGAACAATCCCTCTGGCCGCATCACTAACGTTAGTTAGTTTGATTACACTTTCTTACCAGGTTCTTCAAAAAGTCTAGTCACAATCAATCAAAACAATGTATAGAATCATAGATGATTCACCAATAATTACAATAATTTAGAAAACATTATGCGATAAAATTTCAATTTGGAGCCTGTACTCCGTCTATTCTTGCACCCAACAACACAACAAGATGACATTTAATAACAATAATAATAATTTAAGGTCTTTATTATGTAGCCGAATCTGTGCGGGTTTGTATTGGCCGCCTCCAGTTTTCCCTTTGTTTTGCCTCCAGCTAACGCTGTGACATAATTGTGACGTCGGCGCAAAAGGGGTTTATATAAATACAATATAGGTGTAAATCCATGTGATCACTTATATTAATGTTATATATATCATCATATCGTCCAGCCTTAAAACTTGTGTAGTTTTTTGTCAGTGTTTATTTAAAAACGTCCAATTATGCAGAATATACGATGGTAAATAATTAATTGATGAGTTGTCAATACAATATATAACAATACAATATATAGTGTATGATTTTACCCCATAATTCAGCATATTGACACTAAATGAAAACTGTAAATCCAGCGTTCTCTGCCTGGATCCAGTTGTTTCTGTGAATCGCAGCGATTCATTTGCTTCTCTGTTCTGTAGCTTTCGGGAGTCTGTAAAAATATTCCTGGGATTTCTTGTCAAATCTAGTTGTACAGTCGATCTCAGCTCTTTCCCGTTTTAGATGCGTTTTGTGTGTTTTTCACATCATTCACGTTGAAAACGTCTTGTGTGTGTAAGCGCAGTCACTCCGGCCGACGGTGGCGTCACACGCATACACACTGTTGTCTGTGAATGTGCGAGACTTCGATTGATTAGCCTCAATGAAGTAGAAGAATAACAAGTGCACTTATGCTCAAACTGTTTAATGATCGTGATAATAAACAAATTCCAGTTTGCATTATCAAGCAACATAATGGACTTATCTAGAAGCCTTTTACATTCAAGTTGCATATCCGGCTCTTACGTTAAAAATAAGGTGGATGCCTGTGGTGTAATGTTTGTTTACTCTGCTGACATTTCCAGTGTTGATGGTTTGATTTTAATGGGAGTGATTTAGTGTAACTGCGACCATATGAATCCAGAGCTGATGTGCATTACATGTGTTTAATGATCAAGGTTTCGCATCTTTCAGAGCTGAACTGCTTAACCATGCTTTTTAAAATCTGATTCAATTCCTGAATTTGAGTTGAGGTGGCAAACTAAGAGTTGAATTGCATTTTGAATTAGAAATTCAAATTTTTGTCAACTTGCTGTGTTTTAAAAAAAAGCTAAGCAAAAAAGTTTTTGAAAATCAGACAAAAATACAAGACGGTGTACTAAACCGCTTTAGTGGGGTAAGAACTACAATCCCATGATGCATTGCGAACAGTATAATCAAATTAAAAATGATGTAGAATTATAGAAACGACTCATTTAGGTTTTGTGAGAGCAAAGTGTGATCGGCTCATTACGTCATTCGCAGTGCTTTATGGAAGTGGGCGGAGCTAAAGAGCACTTTTGGTGCATTCTGCTCTTCGATTCTCTGATTGGTGACATTTTCTGAAAAGCATCATGGGTAATGTAGTTTTTCACCAGAAATTCCACTGTTAAACATGATTATTTAAAAAAATAAGCTGAAATAATGCAGGCTGATGGCTTCAATGGAATAAAATACCATCGATTGGCAAGCTCGTAGCTCACAGTAAGCCGGTGTTTAAATGTTTAAAGGTTATTGTTAAAAATAAATTTCTCAATGGAGAAAATGAATGCACTCAAATCAAATCCCGGTAATCTTTGGCAGTTCAGTTCAACTTCACACTCTTGAACTGAAAGTGAGTCACTTCTTTAATTCTAAATTTTGCACAACCCTGGTGTACTTCGGCTATTTTATGATATGCACTTTCACTCATATTTATAGTGCAATTTCTGTTTTATGAAATTGACTTCTTTTTTTTGCTATGAATGTTATCTGATCTTTTGGTTTGTGTTCTTCATATAAAAAGAGGAAAGAATCAAATGATATGAAGCACCTTTGATTTACAAAGTATTTAAATCATCGGATCATCCCAAGATAGTTATTAACACATGATTATGTAATACATAAAGCATATTTGGAGAGAAAAATATTGGTAACACTTTATTTTAAGGTGTCATTGTTACAGTGTAATTATATATTTAAGTACTGAGTAATATTAAGCAACTACATGTACTTACTATAGGGTTAGGGTAGGATTAGGGTTTGGTTGAGGGTTAGTTGCATGTAATTATGCATAATTTACTGTTATTACTATGGTAAGTACATGTAACATATGTAACAAGGACACTGTAAAATAAAGTGTGACCAAAATATCTATCAAATTGCGATTGTGCTCATATTATGTTCATTCGAGATCTGATCTTTTGGTTTGTGTTCTTCATATAAAAAGAGGAAATAATCAAATGACAGGAAGCACCTTTGATTTACCGGATCATCCCAAAATAGTAATTAACACATGATTATGTAATACATAAAAATATAATGAAATTGTGAATTTGCTCACACCGCCAACAAACAAAAAATAAAACAAAACCCCATATTATGTTCCTTTGAGTTATTTTTCTTTGACTTGGGACAGAATTGTATTGATTCCTTCTGTATTTTCCTATGGTTTGACCCTGGTGTGTCCGAATGTCACCCTTTCCTTTTGGCAGACTTTGAGGATTCCCGCTGAATTCAATAGTCTCTCAGTCCCCGTCCTCTCCTAATGCCCTTGAGCCTCTTGTTATGGATGACCACAAACCCAGACAAATCCCTCGCTCTCTGTCTGCCTCTCCTCCTCCTCCTCCTCCTCCTCCTCCTCCTCCTCCTCACTCCTCCTTCCATCACTGCTTCCCGTTTCTGGTTAACATTTTTGTTTCATTTAGTCTGTTTGTTTTTCAGTTTTTTGTTGCACTGCGTGGGTTTTTTATTTCCTTCAAAGGCCGACATCGTGTGCAGAGCGTAAAGCCTGACGGCGCTTTGAAGTCATGCCGGGTTTTATCCGTGCATTTTTGTCCTTGGGAAAGGGTGGATGGGACCAGGAAGAAGACACAAGGGGTCATTACAGTTACACGGCAATTCCTTATCTTAATACCTTGAGAAAAACAAAAAATCCTGAGATTATCTGGGTGGGCCATCTGTTATAAAACTGCCCCGTGTGCCGGAGGATGACCTTGTGCCTTCTTTACATTTGCCTGTGATTCAGTAATGACATTATATTCAGATCCTCAAACGTGATTAATAGTGCATGTTTAACTGAAGATCAGGGATTACTGTCCATCATCTTCACTTGCTGAATAAAACACACCTCTGTTTATGACAAATGCAAAACATGCTTGATATTCTGTCATTACTGAGAGTCAGTGTTTTCATATTATATACATGTGATACGGCATCGTCACATCGTCACATGCATATAACAGGCTATACATGCGGAAGCGCTGCGGATGATGTATAGTTTGTCAGGAGATTTGCGGTGGTCTTGTCGAGCTTCATAGGTTTCAGCGTGCTTGTGTGTGTGTGTGTGTGTAGAGGCTTTAGCGTGTTAATATTTTCACCCACAAAACTTCTCTTCACAGTTTTCTTCCTTGCTGAAAAATCGATTTCTTGTTGTTTTTGGCCGAGGATTGTGAGCCGGAAATTTAATCCACTGATTGACCATTAAACTCTTTCCTCTTAGCAGGTGTCCTCCAGATGACCTTCGACTGGATCTCCACACTGATATTTGTGTGTGTGTGTGTGTGTGTGTGTGTGTGTATGTGTGTGTGTGGCCGAGAGAGAGACAGAGAACTGGCAGTAACGTTCCCCTCGGATAAAGCAAACTGCAGGAGAAGGTGTCAGGAATGCTAATTGGCTCATCCGATGCTCCTCCCCCAGAGTGGGAATGATATCTAGAGGTTTTACTGTACGAGCGCTGGGTGATTATATTCCGCCTGGATGCTGAGGTTGCTACGGTAGAGCCGCTCGACACACAACAGACACTTCCTCATCTGATTATAGCCTGTACATTTAGATGGTAAAGTTTGACCATAAAAAGTAGTGATATTTATTATTTGCTTGTGGTCCCAGACCTTTGCCACAGTTATTAACATTGTAAATCTTTTATATTAAGGAAGTAAGTTTTTTATATAAATTTTTTTTTTTAGAATTGCATGTACATTTATAACACTATACTTTGCGTTTTTTGCGGCATTTTGAATTACAAGAAACTGTAAACAGTCGTGTTTCGACTACAACATCTGAGGGAGTGACGGCAGATTTGACATCTTACCTGTTTATTTTATGCATGACTGTTACATATGAATATTATGCAATATGCAATAATGCATATAAATATGCATCACATTATTAATAGGGCCAGATTTACTAACAGACACTTTCTCATCTGATTAAAGCCTGTACATTTAGATGAAAAAGTTTGACCATAAAAAGTAGTGATATTTTGTTATTTGAGCTTGTGCCACAGTTATTAACATCATAAATCAAAGTTTATTATATATATTTTTTTTAATTAATTGCATGTACATTTATAACACTATATTTTGCGGTTGTTTGTGGCATTGAATTACAAGAAACTGTTAACACTGCTGTGTTTCCACTACAACGGCTGAGGGTGTGAGCACAGATTTGACATCTTACCTGTTTATTTTATGCATGACCGACACATATGCATATCAATATGCATATTGTGCAATACTGCATATTATGCAATATGCAATAATGCATATTCATATGCATCACATTATCAATAGGGTCAGATTTACTAAGCGCTCACTCCAGCGCAAACCCTCTTTTGGCGTTAAAAACTACTGTCAGGATTTACTAAAGACACGCCGTGAAAGTTGAGCTCTAAAAAGATGAGGACAGGCTTATTTTTGCACCGTAGTGCATATGCATTTGTAGGAGTTTCCCTTTCAGATGCAAGATTTATGGGAGGAGAGTTTGCGGTTTGCGCTTGTCAATTCACTAGTATTTGCACCATTATTTACCACCCAAAAACAAGCATGTCTTAAACCACATTGTGCTCTCACGCTACAGTAATTTGCCCTGTTTAGTAAATCTGGCCCTAAGTGTATTAGTTTATGTTAAAACTATGTAATCCAAATGAATGGAGATTTTCTATGCCATTCAAATGCATAAATCTCAAACTTAGGCCTCAATATTTTTGAGTGTTTTATTGATAGCTAAAAGCATCATCCGTATAGCCAAAATATTTCATGAATAAGGACGTATGCGTTTCAATTCTGTACAAATGTGCACGTGCAGATTCTTTGTTTTTATATAATAAAATAAAATAAAAGCATTACTAGTAGAGATAAACTTTGACCACTGATATCTGCCAAGATGAACAGAAACTATGACAGTGTTAAATAGACATTTTGCACGTGAAATCATCCATGTTTAACTGGATTTAATGGAAACACAAGATGATTTTGCTGTAAAAGTGGTCTTGTGTTGAACTGATGAGGCTTATATTGTGATCAGATCAACTGCACGTTCACTTTCAGTCTTGATTGTCCTCGGCTGTGAATTGAGTGTCTATTTTCTAATTTTTTGTTCATCTCAAAGAAATGTTATGCCATTTTTGTCCCATTTCAGGCGTATATTAAGGCCAGTATGGAGATATAGATGCTCTTAAAAGGAATGGTTCACCAAAACAATTTAAATTCATGTCTTTTGAAACCTGAATGACTTCTGTAGGAAATGTAAGATTTATTTATGTCTGAATGTTTAATCTTCTGGCTTCACTTGACTTCAAATGCACGAGTTGTGTGGACTTTTATTTTGTTTTTGTCCTGTTTTGGAGCTTAAGAGTCATTGGTCACAGTCCACTTTCTTCGATTCATCTTTTTTTTGTGTTTCACTAAAGAAAGAAAGTCATACAGGTTTTAAACGACAGTACAATTTTGACCGAATCTTCATCTTTGAGTGAACTGTCCCTTTAAACTTCTAAATAATCTATAAATGGACATATGTTGAACCTAATTTACAAGATTTGTAAACATTATTTGGTGTGCAACCACACATGTGTTCCCCTACACAGGTACACGTCCAGGAAGGTCTCAAGGAAACACGAATGTCCACTAAGTTTGTGATGTTGTATTCTCTAACTGTCCAGAACTCTGTCTTCGTTTCAGAGCCACGAATCAATGCTTCCGATCAGGAGATTTTGCAGCCTAAAAGCGGGCAGGAATTACCCATCATCCTTCAGTGTAACCTCACGAACTCGCACAGCATACACCAGGAAAGCTTCTGGATGAAGAACGGACAGGAGATCGCCAACACAAAGACCGCGCACAAACACACAATGTTCAAGTGAGATTTCAATGGAAAATGTGCTTCTTGCTTCGGGTTTACCGACTGAATGCGTCTCTGCTGCGTCTGTGGCATGATCTCAATTACCACAGATTAATCATTTCATCCCTCGGATTATTCAAAACTACAGGAAACATGCTTAAATTGATAGATTAAGGGTTTCCAGTAGTTTAGCATTAAAATATGAAAGCGACTGCACTGATTAGTGCTTCAAATACATCTGACAGGAGGATGAATCTCATTAAAGGTGTCATATTTCACCCAAAATCAAATAGAAAACAAACATATTACTGTAATATCATTCATATATATATATATATATAGATGGATGGATGGATAGATATAATTGTAATATATTAAAATATTTATATTATAATTATAAATATAATTACATCTATAAATTACTATATACAGTACATAAACCATTTATTAATGTAATATAATTTAATATAAAAAATTATACTTACTGTATATAAGTACAAATACAAGAGATATATATATATAATATATGTATACTGTATCTAATATTTTTTATAATATTTTGTTTTTAAAGTTTTATATATTATGTTTTATTTATATATTATTTAACGCTTTAAAAATATTTATTTTTATTTTTGCAAATGTGAAATAGAATTTAAATGTAAAATATAACTATGATATAAAAAATGCAATTTATAATTTTGTTTTCCATTTCATTTTGGGGTGAAATATGACACATTTTCATGAGAATTCATGAAATTCAGCATTATTAATGAGAATGTTTTTTTGCATTACAGTAATGCCAATCATATAATGAAAATAATGTCACGATGCATAAATCACTTAATGGTTCTATTTAAGCAAAATATTTATTTATTAGCTTTTTTTTTTTATTTATTTTGATATAAAAATGATATTATTTGTCAATTTCTCTCTTTTGTCTTGGGGGTGAAACGTAACCTGTCAGATTCTCCCAGGCATTTTTCCCAGTCTCCCTTCCGCCCGTGGAGTCTGTAATATATGAGTATTTGAGTGTAGCATCTCAGGATACTGAGGACAATCAGGATGTTGGAGCACAAAATCTCTTTAGTAACACGTCTCATCAGAGCGAGTGATGTGTCGAAAGGCGATCTGCTGTCAGACTCATGTCACAGACTCAGTAGAGACGCTTCACTCCTGAGTCGACAGCACTGTGCCGGAAGCTCTCGCTCTGTCCAACAAAACACATCTCCACCTGAAAACTGCTCTCTGAAAACATCCTCGTAATAGAGTTCTGTCTGGTGATTAATAATGCAATATATCTCCATGATTAATATCGGCTCCTAGAGCAATAGCGCGCCTGAAAATGCTTTCATGTCATTCCAAAACCCTGTATGCTGTTATTTTCTGTTGCAATTTTATATAGTGACAAGGTATAATGAACTGCAAAAAGAGTTTTATTTCAAGCCTTCTGAAGTCATTTGCTAGTTGTGATGAAAAGATAAAAAATTCAAGTTATTTGCCTGAAATCTTTCTCCATTCTCTAACCCAGGATCAGTGGCGTTTTCTAAAATGTTGCACCCTTTTTTAATATGAATGCACGTAAGATTTCAGAGCTTCTGGAAGATTGTCTGTGAGTAAAGATTAAATGTTCTGATGCATGATGCGAAGGCAAGGTCGTGGGCTCGATTCCCAGGGAATGCAATGCATGAGCTGATCTGCTGTAATGTGCACCGTGAATGCAATGTAAAAGTACATATCTGCCTAATGCATAAGATGTAAATGTTCCTCACGCATCTTTAGGAGACTTGAAATATAGTGCAATCAATGTAAGCTTGATGCATGAAAAAGAACAGCATACAATGACATGAGGGGGAGAAAATAAAGGCTTTTTAATTTTTTTGGTGAACTGTTCCTTTAAGAGTTTTATTTATTTTTTTAGAGATGTTCTATTTTTGAGCTGGCAGTGATTTTGTTTCTTGTTTTGTAGGTTAAGTAAACCGAGGGCAGATGATGCTGGTGAATACATGTGCGTTTACACCTTTAAATCAGCTCCAAATGCCAATGCTACCATTGAGGTCAAAGGTAAGAAATCCTGTCAGAAACTCATTAACATGCCGTTAACACCATCGAAACGCTGTTGCCATCCAGTAGAGACCGAACCCGGGTTATAATTAGCTATTGTTTGGAGTTGTAATTAGCCTCTCTTCACCTTAAAATACACTCAGTTCTGGTCCTGAATCCTCACTGCCGCTCTGGTTAGTTTCGACACTCGAGAGCCGCTGTCAATCATCTCCAGGACTTCATAACCAGTCAAACGTGCGGCGACTGTAGATTTCAGACTGTAGGACTCAAAAGAGGAAAGAAAAAATGACTCACGGAAATGTTTTTATGATTCTCACTGGTGTTTCTTATTATTGTACGTCATTTTATATTACTGTAAAAAAAAAATAATACTATGATAAAAAAAAAAAACATTTTTAAGCATAAATTAGTACCTGAGATGTAATTATACCATTGTTTATTTGCACTTTACTAAAGAGATTTTATTTATTTAAGCATAAATTAGTACCTGACAATATTCCAGCAATATACAATAAAATAAACAATACAACTATTTTTGCATATTACAAAAAAGAGATTTATTTATTTAATTTATATTACAATAAAAACTTTATATTTACTTTAATATTACAAAAAAGTTGTTTTTTTTAGTTGTTTTTTTAAATAAGAACAAATTGGTACCTGATATAAAATTATACACATTACTAAAGATATATATGATTTTTATTTATAACATATTTCATTTTTAATTAAAAAGCATAAATTATTACCTTACAAGTACCATTTTTTTTTGTTGCATATTACAAAAAAAGAGATATATTTATTTATTTATTAATATAACAGTAAAAACAGTAATACTGTGATTTCTTTTCAATCACATTTTTTATTTCAAATAAGCATAAATTTGTTTTTTTGCGTATTACAAAAATGTTATTTATATTTTATTTATGTTCAGTAAAAACTGTAATACTATGATTTTTATTCATAAAACTTTACTTTATAATTTGAATGTAAATAAGCTTAAATTAATGCATATAAAAAATTAGGCCTTATTATTCATTTATACTATGTGGTGAAATATAGTCGATCCATGCATGTTCTTGCCAGGCTTTGTGAAATTCCCTCATTCTGTAATATTTTAGACAGTGGATTATATCGATAACCACAGATAATGTTTGCATGCATATGAAGTGTATTATGTCCCCCGAGAGCCGACACAGTCTGAGCTCGCCTGCGTGTTCCTCACTGTTAAGCCAATTTGTTGTGACACGCCGTCAAGCGCACTGAGCATGCCCAGACCATCATGTCAAAAGCTCACTTTAAGCGTTGCCTGGTTACGTAACGTGATGATGTCACTCTCGCTGCGGCCCGTGGCCTGTTAGACGACAGAAACACACGATCCCTCATCCTGACGGATTGTCCCTGTCCTATTTCTGTCTCTATACATTCACAACCGGAGCGAGCTTCTTCATATCAGGCTGCTTTAAACTCGTCAATTAACGCTGTTCAGGATTTTTGATGCTTGATAGTATTTTGGTGAATATTTTATAATGTCTAATCGTTTTGCAAAGACACAAAAAGGAGAAAATGACTGAATGAAAACGAGACCTGGTCACATTTCACCACGTTATCAAACAATCTGAAAAAAGTACGTTTGTAATTAAAAATAAGTCATTATGTCTACTAAATAATATTTAGAAATACAGATATTTTTGCAAAAAGAAAACAGCTATTTTAAGACTATTAAGATTATCTGCATTATCTATTTCTCTCCAGTGTGTTCTCATTGCTTTAATACTGTAGTTTTTACTGTACTGTATTTTTTATCAACGGTACATCAAATAATGACGTTCAACTACTATACAATTTAAATAATATATGATTTTTTTCATATATTATTTAACTAATAAGTATATGATTTTCTGCATTAGGATAATGTGAATTTGAGGCAAAATGTGTTATTGTCATGAAAATAATACAAAAATCATAAAATAGCTCACATTTTAACACAGTATATTTTCATAATTATCATATATTTCATGGAAATATTTAATAATTATTATGTCAAGTCATATAATTATGTGTCAGCTATATATATATTAATGCACTACTCGCACACGGAGGTCGTAAAAAAGTCTTGTACACATACTTAACATTATAATGTATACTAATAATTAACATAAAAACATGTGAAATATGATCGACACATGTTCTTGACCGGTTGAGATTCATGTAAACATTAATGAAAGTGCAGAAGATCAGATGAAGATGAGCTTGTGTTGAACTGTGGGAGTCGCTCAGGCCGAATGTGTCCCATCATGCATTCTGTTCACCCCCGACCACTCGTGTGTTTGGCACCTCTCTCGCGCTCTCTCACACAGACACACACACACACACACACACACACACACACACACACACACACACACACACACACACACACACTCTCTCTCTCTCTCTCGCTCTCTGTCTCTCTCTCTCTCTTACACACACAGACACACTCTATCAAACTCACACACACACACTCACTCACTCTAATTCAAATTCAAATTTAAGTGAGCTTTATTGGCATGAAAAATTGTACATTGTATTGTCAAAGCATTTATATGAGCATGGAAAATAAAAAATGAACAAAGTAGAACAAATTCTGTATTGCACAAGTGTGGAAAAAACGGGAAGAAATAATAAACGGAGCAATTCCAATATAGGGTCTTCACACCAGTGTGTGTGTGTGTGTGTGAGTGTGTGTGTCTTTTTGTGGCAGGAATTGATGTACTTTGCTGGGCTCTTCTCAGCGTTCACTTCATGGTTTTTAAGGGCTTTAAAGTAAGAGTTGGGGTCACTCAAAATGTAATGGCTCTTTTCTCAAAGTGGATTAATAGAGGATACCGGCATAATTCTGCCCTGCATGCGTTATTAGGGTTGTGTGTGTGTGTGTGTTTCTCCGTACTCTAAGGATGCTTTTACAAAACTGGGCTTCAATCGGATGTTTGTCCCATTTGTCAAATCCATGATTTAGGAGAAGTTTCGCCGATTCATCAGTGTATATTGAAGAGCTGATAGTGGACAGTCCTCGAGTGAAGACACATGTATTATTTGACTGCATGTTTTTTATGATGTTGTATGTTTTGCCCCCTATACCTCTGGGCCCTATCTCACACCCAGCGCAATTGACTGTACAGCGACGCATGTTTCATTCCTATTTTGCACCCGACGCACGCAGACTTTTCCCTCCACAGACGCACGTCGGTAAATTAGGGAATGAACTTGCGCTCCCGGGGGCGGTTCAGCGAAGAGAGGAGGCGTGTTCCAGCGCAAACGTTCCCTGGTGCTATTTTGCAGTTTCAGAAAACAATTCCTCCACAGACCAGGAGAAACCTAGTCTAAAGTCAGTGGAGCGTTCAGATGCTATTTTAAGGGTGCATGCTTGGCCATAATGTAGCGTGTGCACAACACACACACACTTTGCTTCTCTCATCTACACACAGACGCAGCAGTTCACATTTTTGCAAACCATACATTATTACAAGGAAAAATATTCCACATGAGGGAAATCATTGTGGTGTCCATGAAGATGTGAAAGAATAGGCATAAATCTAGCTTACACATTTACCCAAATTATCATACGCCTGTTTAACCGAAGCTGATTTGGGTGTGTTTCTCCATCCCCAATGTCACTTCTCTGTGTTTTACGGCCCTGACGAGAACGTCGGTCTCCTCGGCTGTGAACCGCTCCTGGCGTGCGTCTGGCAAATCTGCCGTTATAATAGCAATCCGCCATGGAACAAGCGCGCCTGCTCTTAAAGGGAATGTGAGATGACGCTCTGATTGGTTTATTTCACGTTACGCCCAAACCACACCTATGAATAATGAAGCGACTTCAGACCAACACATTTTAGATTTGCGTCGGGCGCAAGAGTCATTTATCCCGCCGGTATAATAGCAACAGATCCGAGATCCGCCCACAAAGTTACTTGCGTTTCGCGTTTGATACTTGCGTTTCAGATCGTTAAAATAGGGCCCAATGTCTGAGAGTTTAGACTGTAGAACTTGGTGCCAAATTGAGTCGAAGGCCTTCTAGAAATCTACACACACTCTGTCACTGTTTGGATCTAATGTGTCTCCACGTCTCAAGACTGGCGTTGTGAGTCCTCTACTCCAAGTGTCGGGGGAATGACCATGATGAACAGGTTTAGTGAGGCCGGTCTGAGTGTGTGTTCTGTGTTCTTCAGCGGCTCTTTGAGGATCTGGTCCACGTGCTTTTTGATTTTTAGGGCCTGGATTTTATCAATCAGTTCATTTTCTGTGATTGGGTGTGGTACCAATTGCATGTTCCATATTGATAATTTTTTCATATATTTGGGTTTGTTTTTATTTCACTATAAAGTTGTTGAAAGTGATTTTTCCGGTGTCTCCGTTTTGTATGGATGTTTCTTGATTCCAATTGTTCCCAAAATTTGTGAGAGTTTACAGATTCTTCAATAGTTTTTAGCTGATTTTGCATGTAATGTGTGCATTTTTATACTGTTCAAGTTCCTCATTGTTTTTTGCTCATTGTTTTACATTCTAAATCAAACCATTTTTCTTTCTCTTGTTTGGTTTTATGGTTTTTCGTAGAGGATTTGAGATTAGATAAAGTTGCCAAATAATCAAATATACAATTTATGTTCATACTTTTGGATGGTCTATTGATGTTTATGCAATCATGTCCTCTTATAATGATGCGGCCGAGGCTGAAAACAGCGCAAGTGTCACGTGTGTGTGTGTGTGTGTGTGTGTGTGTGTGTGTGTGTGTGTGTGTGTGTGTGTGTGTGTGAGTGAGTGTGAGTGTGAGTGTGAGTGTGAGTGTGTGTGTGTGTGTGTGTGTGTTCCGTGACATTCCGCTTTATACAGTAAATTCCGTTTCTTTGACTGGATTCCGCGATTCCGTCCGTGTTTTCTCCGTCGCGGAAATCAGGCCTATTATAATGAGGTGTTTTGCAACTTCAGTGTAGTGATTTATTGCAACTTCAGCAAAGTCTGCGGCTGCCTGAACTTTGAGAGACGACTGATGCGTGATCAGTGAAGCGGCTCCAGTCAGTGCTTTCGGTGTGACAGTGCAAAACTTTCAGTGCCTTCAGCTTTCCGCGTTGATTGGCCGGGCCGGACTCGTGATTCCCAAACGAATCAGATGGGCGGGGACATTGGTCTAGACTCTAGAGTTCCGTCAGAGGTGTCTGCGTCAGAGCCAAATAAAGCGCATTTCAAAATTAAATTATTTTATCGGCAAATCGGTTTTGAAAATGGCTGAAACCGATAACCATAAAAATGCTTAATATCGGCGCCGATAATCAGTCGACCCCATCCCTCTCTCTCGACTCTCTCTCTTTGGCTCTCTCTCTCTTTGGCTCTCTCTGACTCTCTCTCTATTCTCTCTCTTTGGCTCTCTCTCTCTCTCGACTCTCTCTCTTTGGCTCTCTCTCTCTCCCTCTTTCTCTCTCTCTCTCTCCAACTCTTTGGCTCTCTCTCTCTCTCTGAGGCAACAGATGGCGTTCTGCATGCTGGGTTGGGTTGGGTTGTGTTGGGATTAAGGCTCTGGATTCACTCCCAGTGTTTCTGATGGCAGGAGTTGACTGTCCACTATCGTAATCTGCCCAGTGAATGCTTCAAGGTTTACGCTCTGAAGTCTGTGTAAATAGGAATATAATGTGATGTTTGTGCACAGCGATCAGAGAGTTAAATCACGTCAGGTGCAGTGAAACCCAGCCTGCACCTTTACGTGCGTTTATATTTAGTCCGCATTATTAGGGAAGGATCCCGGAGCGCCATCTGTCGTGAGCGCGAGTCCATACATTACCCTGCGTGAGTTCCTGTCTCGATCCTACTGTATATTTTCCATCTGTCACCGATTTCATTCGGTTTGGGTTACACGAGCTCTTTCCTTTCAAGGCAAACGAGATGCTCCACAAATAGCAGCGTATACCAGCTATCAGTATCCCAGTATCCGACCTGTTCCCGATCTCTGCCCGCAGTGCCCGGCATTGATCACACACTTCCGCTGCTCATCACTTGAGGAGGTTTTGAAGATAATGTGAATTTGGGGAAAAATGTGTTTGTCATGAAAATAATGTTGCAATACAAAAAAAGGGCTTCATTCTCTTTAAGCATAATATATATATATATATATATATATATATATATATATATATATTGTGTCAAATATGCAGGTCGCATTTTACCGTTAATTAAAAAGTCATTATTTCTATTAAATAATTATATTTTGCAATATTAATTATATACATTATTATATATATTCATTATAATAATTTTGCAATATTAATTATATACACTATTATTATATATTAATTATAATAATTTTACCTTTAATTAAAAAGTCATTTTTTCTATTAAATAATTATATTTTGCAATATTAATTATATACACTTTTATATATATTAATTATAATAATAAATCCTAGTTTGAAATTAAATATAAGTAATTATTTATATTAAATAATAATATTTTGAAATATTAATTATATACACTATTATATATTAATTATAATATTACTATAAGTCATTATTTCTATTAAACAATTATATTTAGCAAAATATTAATTATATACACTATTACATATATTAATTATAATTATTATGTAATTAAGTCACTTCTATTAAATAATAAAATGTTGCTATATATATATATATATATATATCCCTGTTTTAGGACTCTTAAAATGGTTTACAATTTCCATTTTTCATTTTTAAAATACTATTATGATGTACATGATATACAACTTAAAAAAAATATATATATACTGTTACATATATAAAATAATTGTAAAAGCGGGCCAGGTGATGGAGAAAGTGGCGATGTATTGTGTCTGAAAGATGCGCTGTGAGTGAGGATAATGCCGAGCTAAGCTCTCCATCGCTTCTCAGCTCGTGACTCACACACACACACACACACACACAGTATCCTCAGAAGGCACGTGTGCATAGTTAGAGTTGATGATGTCAGCCAAGCTCCAATCCACGCCTCCTCCATCCACACGTTCAGAGATTCGCTTCATCCTGATTAATTGCACGGAAGGAATTACGGCAATTTCGGAGATTAGCGGCGCCTGCGTGTTAAAACCAGCGAGGGGTTACGATCATATCCAGTATTCCTTAATTCGGGGGAATATTGCAGCGTGTGTGTGTGTGTGTGTGTGACATTGAGCGGTGTATTATCCAGTGAAGGGAATGATGTGACTCAGCACATCGGAGAGGGGAAGCCTGAATTACTGAGCCCGCGGGGGTGCTTTTAATTAAGTCTGTGCCATCTCGTTTATGTCAGTCATTTGCGGTGTTAGGATTCACAATTATTATGCAAGCCTGGTTACGATTTAAAAAATATATATTATTTTTTTCATCCACATCTCAATATAAGTGGCTGTTAGTCTGTATGCCGAATGAAGTTATGGTTTTGTTATTGTCTTGTTTTCCAGTACAAATATCTAAACATTTAAAAATAAAGGTACATTTACACACAAGTTGAGAAGAAATATGGGGTCTGTCAAGTGTAAACTCACTTAATGTTAAAGGATTAGTTCACTTTCAAAAAAATGTTTGCTGATAATTTACTCACCCCGATGTCATCCAAGATATCCATGTCTTTCATTAGTCGAAAAGAAATTAAGGTTCCAGGACCAACTATACCAATGTTCAAAGAAGGTTCAAATGTCCGTCTCAATGCAGCTTCAAAGTCTCGACACGATCCCAGTCAAGAAATAAGAGTCTTATCCAGCGAAACGATCGGTCATTTAAAAAAAAAAAATATATATATATACTTTTTAACCACAAATGCTCGTCTTGTACCATCTCTGAGATGTGCCACGTATTGCATCATCACGTTGGAAAGGTCACGCGTCACGTCATCTAAGTTATTTGTCTGTGTTCTCCGGTTCAGAAAGGAGGGAAGGGCGAAAAATGTCGTCTCATTTTCTCCTCCAACTTCAAAATCATCCGACATCTTTGTTTTAATTTATTATTATTATTATTATTTTATTTTAATGTTTTTCGTGACCTTTCCAACGTGATGACATAATACGCATCTCAGAGATGGTACAAGACGGGCATTTGTGGTTAAAAAGTATATATATATATATTTTTTTTTTTAAATGACCAATCGTTTAGCTGGATAACACCCTTATTTCTCGACTGGGATCGTGTCGAGACTTTGAAGCTGCATTGAAACGGACATTTGAACCTTCTTTGAACATTGGAATAGTTGGTTGCCATTGAAGTCCATTCTGTGTAGAAAAATCCTGGGATGTTTTCCTGAAAAACCTTAATTTCTTTTCGACTGAAGAAAGAAAGACATGGATATCTGGGATGACATCGGAGTGAGTAAATTATCAGCAAAATGTTTTTTTGAAAGTGAACTAATCCTTTAATACATTTCTCAGAAAACAAGACTGGAAATGTCTATTTTATGTCTGGAAAAAGAGCAATGATATTGATGACTCATCTTGCTCTCATCAGCATATGCAAATTTCTGTCCAATCAGATGCTGTCTTGATTGAGAATGCCCCGCCCCCTGATGCCACCTGCTTCTAACTAGCAATAGCAGTATTGTTCATAATTCATTGCTGTGATGATACTTCCTTGCTATTTAAACTTATATTTATAATTATTAGGAAGTATTATTAAAGTAAATGCGGTCAGTTTTGATGTCATTGTGAATTTAATGTCCACAAACTCCATAAAAATGATCCCGGTAATATGTTAATGGAGGCGTTTTATGGCAAAATTATATGAAAGTCATGGAAAATAAATTGCATCGGCCCTGTGAAGGCAAATAAAGTCACAATTCACAGTTTAAAAGCTTTATTTTAAAGTCAGAGGATTACAGGAATCTGACTATGTAAAAGGATGAAACATAACATCACATGACCCAAATAATACACAGCATGTCGAGACCAGAAGAAGAGAGTTGTAGAGAGAACGTGAAGTAAAGGGACCAGCTCAGTGTGATGTGAACACAACATTATAAACTAAACTTGATGGTCTTTTCACTCTATGCAGCTGCTCCTGAAATCTTGGGCCACAAACGAAGCGAGAACAAGAAAGAAGGAGAAAACGCGACGCTGCACTGCAAGTCGGTGGGATACCCACATCCAGTGTGGACGTGGAGGAAGAAAGTGGGCCGAGGGTCTTACATCGTACGTATCCAACACACACAGTGTTATATGTATAGGACTTATAAAGCCCTAAACGGCATAGCTCCAGTCTATTTAACGGATCTTCTATCGCCCTATAATCCATCGCGCTCTTTAAGATCACTAAATTCAAGGCTTTTGGTCATACCTAGGATATCCAGAACCACCAAAGGAGGGAGAGCGTTTTCACATTTGGCTCCAAAACTCTGGAATAGTCTTCCTGATACTGTTCGTTGCTCAGACTCGCTCTCCCAGTTTAAAACTAGATTAAAGTCGCATCTCTTCAGCCAGGCATTCATATAATCCTACAGTTCAAACTACAATCCGGCCTCTAGCTCATAAATGCCAGAGGAGAACTGGCCCCCGACTGAGCCTGGGTTCTCCCAAGGTTTTTTTTTCTCCATTAGGTCACCTGATGGAGTTTTAGGACACCATTAGGTCACTTGATGGAGTTTTTCGGTTCCTTGCCACTGTTGCCTTTGGCTTGCTCAGTTGGGGATATTTTATTTAATTTTATCAATCAATAAATTCCTCTTGAAACAAACTTTGTTGTATTATTTTAATTTAATACTGTGAAGCTGCTTTGATACAATCTGTATTGTGAAAAGCGCCATACAAATATACTTGACTTGACTTGACTTGACACAGTGTCACATGACCCTTCAGAAATCATTCTGATATGATGATCTGATGCTCAAGAATGTCGAAATCAGTTGTGCTGCTTCATATTTTTGGTGGAAAACGTGATGCATTTTTATTTCTCATGATTCTGTGATGAATAGAAATGTCAAAAGAACAGCGTTTGGTTGAAATAGACTCTTTCGTAACATTATAAATGTCACTTTTGATCAATTTAATGCATCCTTGCTGAATAGAAGTGTTCCTTTTTGGACGCTAGTGTATCCTGCGATTTAAATTCAGTCTTGAAACTTCTTTGACTCTTTGACGACTTCAGTGTTTCTGAAAGAAGTTGCCAGCCACTACCAGCACTTTTGACCATTTTCACAAAAATGTCACGAGTCCCAGAATTATTTTGTTGCATGAATATCTGAAAAATGCAATATATCAAAAGAAAGAAAAGACCCTCTGCTTTTAAACAATATTCTAGCTTCATGCATTATTTTTTTATCAACACTTGAATGTGGGAAAGTTTCATAAAAAAGGGATGGGATTCAGAACGATGATCCAAACACAGTCGATCGAGTCCATCAACACACTCAAAGCTTCGGTCCTGTAACTCGTCCTGGCTCGACATTTCATTCAGTAACATTAGGCAGATATGATTTATATGCTGTTTAATGTTAATGATCGCATTATTTTATAAATGCGTATGATTACAAGATATCGCTTGTTTCTGCTTCTTCTTTGCCAGTGTTTTGATCAGGAGATTCTGTACTCTTTCAGTAGATGTGTAACAGCGCCCCCTACAGTATAACAGTGAAATCACTGAAAGACAGAAAATGGCAGGGAACCGTTTTCTCACAAATTATGAACATTTCTATCAGTGGGGAATTGTGTCATTACTTACTCGCCTTCATCTCATGATAACATTGAAACTTAAAGGTGCAGGGTGTGATTTTTAGCAGCATCTAGTGGAGAGGTTGTGAACTGCACCCAACAGAAGTTACGGTTGCCGACAGGAAGTGATGTCGTCGTCTGAGACAGCAGAGAGTAGCCAATTAAGCAATGAGTTTTCTTTACAAAGATAAATTAAGAAATTAGGTTTATGCAATTATTCAGTAAAGTGATGTTATTGCGAATATTATTGTCACCTGTTCATCATTGTGTCAGTGTTTTATCCGCTGACTTTAGCTCGCTTCTTTGCACGAAGAACAACATAGTGACGAAACACGTTTGTCCGCTCAGGGCCACCGTAGAAACATGTCGATGTAAGCAGACCCGCGGTGTGTGTAGAGAGAAATACCTCATAAAATAAGTAAGCTCTTTATACACCACTGCAAACATAATTATGTATATGATATTGCATTTCTGTCCACAGATCCTCCTAAATATTACACACTGCACCTTTAATTCATAGATGAAGTCATAATCTTAAATAAATATATATATATATATATATATATATGTGAGGACCCAACAGCCTCTCTGAATCTCTTCATTCAGGACATTGACAACAGCACCGGCCGATTCTTCATCACCAACAGAAATAACTTCACAGAACTGAGTATCATCGGGCTGGACATCGGCACAGACCCGGGCGAGTACGTGTGCAACGCCTCCAACATCATCAGCTCCAGAGAGTCCATGACGATCCTGCGTGTCCGGAGCCATCTCGCCCCGCTGTGGCCGTTTCTGGGCGTCCTGGCCGAGATCATCATCCTCGTGGTCATCATCGTGGTTTACGAGAAGCGCAAGAGGCCGGACGAGGTTCCTGACGGTAAGAGGCGGTCGGATTTAAGCATTTCTGCTGTAGTTTTGCGGTATGATTTCCTCTTGATCATGAAAGGCAATATATAATCATTCTGAAGTGCTTAAAGTGGCTGTTGTTTGATCTGAAAATGAAGTGAATTATTCTAGAAATGTTGTGCTTGACTGCACAGTTATGACTGCTTATACTTGCTGATTTTCCTTGATTTTAGTGACATAAAACACTTATTTTGTGTGAGGCAGCTGTTGTTTGATCCGAAAATGTATTATTCTGTAAATGTGACCCTGGATCCCAAAACCAGTCACATGTCGTACGGGTATATCTGTGGCAATAGCCAACAATACATTGTACGGGTCAAAATTATCGATTTTTCTTTTATGCCAAAAATCATTAGGATATTAAGTAAAGATCATGTTCCATGAAGATATTTAGTAAATTTCCTACCGTAAAGATATAAAACATTTATTTTTGTGGGTGAATGCAGCACAATCGCCAACATAAATGAAAAACTTCAAAGTCAAGTCATCTTCATTTATATGGCGCTTTTAACAATGTAGATTGTTCCAAAGCAGCTTTACATTGATAATAGGAAATTAAAGTAAAGTGTTTTGGCTTTACAGCAGCTCTAGAATAAAGTTATTGTCCAGCTAAAGTTAGTTTGATTGATTCACTTCCGCCACAACGATCATTAGTTATAAACTTAGGGGCCGCTAACACGACACCGTTTTAACAGAAAACTCTTAAGTTCTTTCTACGCAAACTTCAAAAACGCGAACCAGTGAGAACGCTGATGGCGTGCACATGCGTATTACGAGTTCAGTCTATAGAGATGTGCGTTTGAATATATATGTGCGCAGGCGTGTAGTCCTTCCCTACACATCAACCCTCAACATACTACTTGTCTGGCCTTAAAATTAATAATACAGAATTTTATCGCTTCCACCAAGCCACGTGAACCGGTATTATCCCGACAACGCTTTATCTGTAGAGAGGTAAAGGGAGGGAGGCCTTCACAGGGGAGAGACTAGTTGACATCTAGTTTAAAGGAGATTTTCTCAATGTTTTGATTTTTTTGCACCCTCAGATTCCAGATTTTCATAGTTGCATCTCGGCCAAATATTGTCTTATCCTAACAAACCATACATCAATGGAAAACTTATGTATTCAGCTTCCAGATTATCTATAAAGCTCAATTTCAAAAAAAATGTACCCTTGTGACTGGTTTTGTGGTCCAGGGTCACATATGTTGTACTTGGCTGCACAGTTATGACTGCTTTATACTTCCTGATCTTCCTTGATTTTAATGACATAAAAACACTTTTGTGTGTGAGGCAGCTGCATGGCATATTCATAATGAAGCTGCACATCTAAAATAGACTGCTTTTAAAGGCAGTAAAAATAGAGCGCTGCAGTGATGACGTATTTTCACAAGTTTTTCCTTTCATTTCATACATTTTTCCATTGCCGTTTCAATTATGGCAGAAAATAAGGCTCTGTGATCAACAGAAGTTGATGATTCCTACACGTTTTGTTCCTCAGGATAATGAACACGACTTTTCTGAAGCCTCAGAAGTAAACAAACTACACCATGGTCACATGACTTTCAAGGTCATCACCACTAAACTTCATAAACTCTTTCAATCTTAATTTAAAATCTACAAGGTGGCAAGTTTGAGTTCGAATAGTTGTATTTAAAGTTGTAGAATAAAATATCTTGAGCTTGTGTTCAACACAGAGCTTATTTCAGGTCTCCCTGTGGTGAAAATCCAGCTTTTAAAAGTTGTTTATGTGTCTATGTAGTGTTTTTAATATGCTTTAAGACAAACCATGTGTAAATTCATAAGTCGACAGCATTGCTGAGTATTTCCTCCTTAAAACTGCAGTGAAACAAAGACAGTCTCAAACACACGCTTTGAAATCGCTGGTGTTTCTGACGTCACAAACTACCTTGTAACCAATCAGATCAACGTGTGATCGTCAACCAGTGGATCTCTGAGCTGAGTGAGTGAGTGGAGGCGGGGCTCATTTGCATATTCATAGAACTGCGTATACTAAATGAGGCAAGGGTGTCGAGTTACATTCAAGATATTTTAAGGCACAAATAAGAAAAAACGTATAAATATGTCTTTTTGGTGATCAAAGATGAGTTTTAAGGGATAACGTTATTGACTACAGGGGGACTTTAAGTATTTATGTCTTCTTCAGATGCATCCACATTTTCTATTTTCAACATGCAGCACTTTCAGCACTTTAACCAATCAGAGACGGCTCTGTTGAGCACATGAATGCAATAGCCAATCAAAGATACTTAATTGAACCTGTGCATAAAGATAAGAGGGTCCGTTTCACAGGCGAGTGTTTTAATATATTTTCCTTTCACTTGTGATTGGCACATGAGCAACATCAGGAATTTAACAGTTCTGGTTCTGATTTCATTGTTGATTCTCTCAGTGCTTTTGAGAAGTACTTTAGACATTGGAAATTTAAGCTGCAGAAATAAGTCCTAAAACTCAATGGTTCAATGTATTTTTTATCTGATTTTCAGTTAAAGTCCCCCTGTAGTCAACAATTGTATCCCTTAAAACTCATCTTTGATCACCAAAATTACATATTTAAGTTTTTTTCTTCATCTTCATGCCTTAAAATATCTTGACTGTAACTCGACACCCTTGCCTCATTAAGTATGCGTGGTTCTATGAATATGAAAATGAGCCCCGCCTCCACTCACTCACTCAGCTCAGAGATCCACTGGTTGACGATCACACGTTGATCTGATTGGTTACAAGGTAGTTTGTGACGTCAGAAACACCAGCGATTTCAAAGCGTGTGTTTGAGACTATCTTTGGTTCACTGCAGTTTTAAGGAGGAAATACTCAGCAATGCTGTCGACTTATGAATTTACACATGGTTTGTCTTAAAGCATATTAAAAACACCACATAGACACATAAACAACATTAAAAGCTGGATTTTCACCACCCCCTGTGGTGACTTTAACACTTGGCAGTCACTGCAATCTTATATATTTGATTATTTGTGCAACTCTGCCATGTTCCACACAAACATATTTAGTGAACCTTTAGAATAATCCATGCAGGCTGTTTCGAAACACTGAATCTGCCATCAATAATATATTCTGAACAGGCTGTTAGTGGGTCATTTACGGCCGGGCTCTTAGCGTAGATGCACAAGTGAATATTCATGAGCGTTGAGTCAGAGAGACCCACTGGGAAACACTGACCTCTATGCTTGACCACGTTTTAATCTGAGACCTGATCCTCCACTAGAAAGACAAATCACAACACTGGAGCTGCCTCACATTTGTACACTCTTAAAAGTTAATGAATGATTGATTCTGTCAACAGCTGCACATGACACTCGCTCTCAATGAGAGAAACAGAAGTGTTAATATTGTACAGTTACACACGATATTTGGATGCAAGAACATTTCAAGGTTGCGTTTCTTCTTTTTTTTTTATAACTTCATTCTGTCTAGGGCTGTGCATTATTTAGATTTTCTGCTATATATATATATTGCACACGGGGAGTTTCACCAGATGAGTGAAAGAATGAATCATTCTAGAATGATTTGGGGTGGTTTGTGAGTTCATCTCCATAGAAAAAAAGGGAAAAAAAGAGCTGAAATTGTAAAGTCTGAAGACCTGAAGCGCAAAATCCTTTTATGCCAGAACGATTTGGGAAAAACTTGAAAAATGTGGCCGTTCATATTTGGGTTATATGCAGTTTTTTTGTAGTTTTTTTTACATTTCTTTTATTTTAATCTCTTTATTTTTTTTAAAGAGATTATGTTATGTTTAGTTTTGGGGATAAGGTTAAGGGATCATATATGTAAAATCAATATATGCTTAATGTATTTATAAAATAGTGCTGTCAATCGATAAAAAAAATTAACTAGATTAATCAAATTTATTCTGTGATTAATTGTGATTTAAAACACTTATTCGTTTTAATATATTTTATAATGTAATAATTTCATAGTTAATCTCCAATAGAGAAACAACTTAAAGACAACAATTCATTTCCAATAAATGCACTATTATAAACATATAATATAATGCAATTAATGTCCAATAAAGGCACTATTATAAATATATAATACTAATGCAATTAATGTCCAATAAAGGCACTATTATAAACATATCATATAATGCAATTAATGTCCAATAAAGGCACTATTATAAATATATAATACTAATGCAATTAATGTCCAATAAAGGCACTATTATAAACATATCATATAATGCAATTAATGTCCAATAAAGGCACTATTATAAATATATAATACTAATGCAATTAATGTCCAATAAAGGCACTATTATAAACATATCATATAATGCAATTAATGTCTAATAAAGGCACTATTATAAACATATAATACTAATGCAATTAATGTCCAATAAAGGATGGTTTAAAGCACTTAATTATTGAGATTTTATGTGATTTTATGTGACCTAATCTAAATTGAGAACTATTTAGTTAAGTTGTAAACAAAGCATAATACAACATGATCTAACTCTTCACATGTGAGCTAATTAAACAATAATAAAGATGGAAAAAAAATGAAGAACTCACGATTTGTATAAAGCCTATTAATATATTAACACTGTAGAGACTACAATATACAGTATAAACTATGATTTAACTATAATAGTTTGCAAATGTATTTATAACTGTATACTCATAAAGTGTTATCAATACATTAAATAAAATAAGAAGTATATTGCAATAATGCTATTTTTCTGTAAATCGAGAAATACAATTTCTTCATTTCTTCATTTTCAAACGGTATACCATCAAGCTTGAATTTTGACGGGTTGCCGGCCATTAAAGAAATGCATTGCTGGTTGTATTATTAACACGCGTGAATGAACATGCAACATAATGAACGAATTATGTCTGCTCGATTCGCACTGAGCCATATTGCAATATTGATTTTATTTGCAATATATATATATATATATAAAAATCGCACAGCCCTGATTCTGTCATGAAAAATAAAAGCTTGATGGTATACCGTTTGAAAATGAAGAAAATAAGACGTAATTTTACAGTAAAATAGCATTATTGCAATACACTTATTTTATGTAATATATTGGTAGCACTTTATAAGTATTCAGTAATAAGGAGCAGGAGACGGGCTCTGTTCTGGACATGTTTTGTCCGTGAGTGTGCCGGTCTCTAAAGGGATGCAGTCAGGCACACGGCAGCTTCATGCTAATCTGACCTTTGCAGAACCACAGAAGGGTCTCTCAGAGCCGGGGGGGTCCGGCGCTACCCTTTAAAATCTGCTGTGAGATGCACCTCGTTCTACTGACTGACAACACATGACATAATCTCTCAGCGAAACTATTGTTCTCGAGCTAGAACTCCAGATACGTCTGTATTATTTTGTGTCATTGCAGTGTTTATCAGATCCAGCATCCACCCAGTGAATGTTTGTTTACATGTTTAGCAGTGAATTGCACGGGATGCACTGGGGTTTTCCGATGTACATTCCTGGTCTTATGAGCGATTAATCCGTGCATGATTTTTTACCAATATATGTGTAAAGCAATAGTAAATAATGGATGAAATTTGCATATTAATGGGTACTACAACAAATACCACCATGATGTAATTTAAATCATGTATATTGTTTTATGTATATATGATATGTTATTTAAAATACAAAACAAGTGTTTACAATATATATTAGGGCTGTCAAGCGATTAACATTTATAGGGCCCTATTATACACCCGGTGCAATGCAGTGCCAAGCGCGACGCAAGTGTTCTGCTAGTTTCAGCCCGACGCAGTTATCATTTTCACGTCCTGCGCCGCGTTGTTTAAATAGCAAATGTATTTCCGCCCATTTGTGTGTCCATGGGCGACTGGTCTGAAAACGAGGTGTGTGTTCTGGCGCATTATTGGACTGTTGCTATTTTGAGGAACTGAAATAGACTGAGCCATTAACCAACTGAAACCTGGTCTAAAGTCAATGGCGCAATATCTTTGTTGTTATTTTAAAGAGCGCGTTAGTAATGTGCGCCTATAGGCGGGTCCACAACACGCGTATACACTCTGCTTATTAAACACACAGGGACACACAGCAGCACACAAACATGCCAAATATTTAAAATAAAAGGATTACAATGTAAAAGATTATTATTGTGTACATAAAGATATGGTGGAATCCGGCTTGTCCCATAGATGGACTTTTACCTCGCGCACGAGCAGATCCGTTTGCGCTCTGGAGACGCGTTCGGTCTTTCCACTATCAAATTCCGTCATGTAAATAGCGAATCATCCATGGCTCGAGCGCAACTGGCATTTAAAGGGAATGGGAGATGAGACTCTGATTGGTTTAACGCACGTAAATCCCAAAACACACCCATTACTCATTAAGAGAATAGGGACGACCATTTTAGACCATGCACCGGGAGCGCCGACCATTTGTCCCGTCGTTAAACTAACAAAAGTGGATTCGGACACGCCCTAAGTGAACTTGCGCCATGCGCTTTAGACCATGTGCTTAGATCCTTAAAGTAGGGCCCATAATCTAACTAATTACATGATGTGCCGATTAATTATTCACACATTAAATTCGGCTGAGAAATGACCCCTAAAAGATCATTTTAAATCATTATTGTGTTAAATGAGAAAAGCATCAAATAGACATTGAAAAAGGATCTTTAGAAAGAAATATTTTTTTAATTTAATATAATCTCTCAGTGAAACTATTGTACTCGAGCTAGAACTCAAGATACGTCTGTATCTTATTTTGAGTCATTGCAGTGTTTATCAGATCCAACATCCGCCCAGTAAATGTTTGTTTACAGTAAGTAAGCAGTGAATTGCACGAGATGCACTGGGATTTCCGATGTACAAACTCTGCTACAATAGCAATGGAAGAGAAAGAACGTATTAGAAGTCAATATTCACTCTACATAAACATTCCTGGTCTTATGAGTGATTAATCCGTGCACGATTTCATGATTTTTCATCAAAATATGTGTAAACCAATAGTTAAATAGCTATTTAGTCACTGTTTCGGCTGGTGTTGCAGCCGTTCATGTGTGATATGTATACAAATATTAGCAAATAACGATAGATTGTAAAGTCTATTTGCTGTGAATGTTGTTGGCATGTAGTTGTGCGATGATAAACACTTTCTGAATGCTAATCCAGTGCTGGTGCTGTTCATAGGCCGACAAACAGGACCGTTTCAGGGGGTTTTGCGTGTTCATATTCAAATATACTCCCATTTAATATCTCTGATGCTCAATCAAACTGAATGAAAGTGTTTAATTCAAGTAAATAATGGATGAAACTTTGTTTTTTCCTTCTCCATGTGGCCTCATATTCTTTAATGTTGGTAAGTTTGAGAATGTGCATGTCTTTAGGCATTTCTGCTTCTCTTTGTTTCCTCCTCATTCAGGCTGTGATGTCACAACGCGTGCTTATTTAATTATCAATTGAAATGACAAATTTGTTTGTATCATCAACCGTGTTCAATTCATTGTGATTGGATTCTCTACTGTTCAGTTTATGGTTCGTAATGGGCTTTCACTGCAACATTTTTAGTCCTTTACTCATTTTATTAATCTGATTGTACAGCTCAGTTTGTTTTAGCCTCTGAAATATAGCAATATAGTCACAAAACTCATCAAAACACATCCGGGTCATATTTCACCGTCATATTAAAAAGAAAAAAATTAGGCCAATTAAGAGTTTTTTTGGTGACACTTTTATTTTAAGGTGCAAATTAAATGTTACTACATGTAATTACTATAGTAATAACAGTAAATTATGTATAATTACAAGCAACTAACCATAACTATAACTGTATAGTAAGTACATGTAGTTCATACTTATTTGAGTAAGTACAATGTCACCTTTTTTGCATTATGACATTATTTTAACCCCCTTATTGTATTACTGTAAAAACTATTACAGCAATACAGTGTTTTATTTTGATCTTAAAGTCCCACTGTGGTGAAAATCAAGCTTTTAATGTTGTTTTTAATGCTTCAAGACTAACCATACACAAATTCATCAGTCAACGTTTATGTATAGATGATATATTGTTATTTAAATTACAAATATATATATATATATATATATATATATATATATATATATATATATATATATATATATTGCATTGCATTGCAGGAATTAGAATCGTGGAGTATCCAATTATGAAAATTTATGAAAATAATGTCATGAAAATAAAGATAGTCAAAATAAAGATGTCATGAAAATTGTTATGAAAATAATGTCACAATGCAAATACATTTTTTGATGCGTTTTTTTATGTTCATGAGATTCACCCTGGCATCTTTACTGTAAGTCATCACATGACCTGGTTACTTATAATGTGAATAAACGAATCATCATAATAACATGTGGATCGAAATAGAGAGTTTTTAACCATATTATCTTGCATGTGTTTGTTTTGCTCTGGATGGTTCGCTGAACAGACTCTTATTTTACAGCAAAACGCATGCAGAGCACTGAGTAAGGAGAGGAGGTGTGCGTGCATGAACAGCGTGTTCTGTTGTGATGTTTGGGGAGGATTTGTCCCCAGGAGAGAGAGAGTAATGGGAGGGTGCGCTAGATTAAGGTAGATTATATCTGCCCACAGTCTTATCAACAGAATCCGAGATGAGGACATAATGCTATGACGCACATTACAGCTGAAATCCTCGTGCCAGGATTTCATATTTTCAACATCGACGTCCTCTAACACCTTTAGAGGATCTGTGTGTAGATGTACTGACACGAGAGACATGAACACTTGTTTTAAGCTTTGTTTTATCCCGAGTAGTAATTAAACATTATTAGCGAGCTGCAAAAATAATAATCGGACCACAAATGTGATGTATTACTGGTAAAAAATAAATAAATAAATACTAAAAATGTACATACTGTAATAGAAAGGAAGCGCACTATAAAATATAATGTATATTTGAAGTCTTTCTACTTCAAAATGACACTTTTGATTCAATTTACTTGCTGTTTTTTTTGTCATTATTTGTAAAATGTACTAGTTTCTAAGTGAAAATGGTTTCTACACCATGTACAGTATATAAGCAGCTGTACATAAGGCTTTATATCATGAGCAAGATGAATGTTAATTGGCATTTCCAATTAAAGGTGTTGTAAGCAACTTTGCTTTTAACCAGATGTTCTGCTTTTCTAAAACACGTTGGCCGAACTGATGGCAGTAACCCCTGAACAAATGCTAAATGATTGACAGTCTGAGAATGTTTCTGATTGGCTAAACTTGGCTAAAACTTGGCCGAGTCATTTCACTCGGCGGCCATCTTTGAAACGCCTCTCGGGCGACTATTTTAGTCATGCAAGCACAGCTCTTTCTGAATGGGGAAACATCAAACCTCAAACTCTCCAGAGTCCGAAGCGCGCGTCTCAGAACTAAAGCATCCGGAGCTTCTACACTGTAAAAAAAAAAAATCATGATTTGTTATCACAACTTTTTATCTTTTGTCAAATCAACTTAGATAATTAATGTGGTTCAGATAACATCATATTTTGAGTTTCTATTAATTGAACCAATTTCCTTCATTGCATTAGCTCAAATGTTTTCATTTCAATGAACTAAACATTTTAAGGCAACCAGGAAACTTACTTTTTTAAGTTAAAACAACAATCATTTTTTACAGTGTACAAGCAGCTGCAATGACTTTACCGGCTGCTGATTGGCTCTTTAATTTAGAAGGCGGGACTTATTCTGCCATATAGAGTGTATGCGCATGACGTCACCGTCGGCTGGAGTGACTGCGGTCACACACACTGAGTGGCAATAAGTTTTCAGCGCAAAAAACACTCAAAACACATCTAAAACGGGAAAGAGCTTTGAGATCGACTGTACAACTAGATTTGACAAGAAATCTAAGGTATATTTTTACAGACTCCCGAAAGCTACAGAACAGAGAAGCAAATGAATCGCTGCGATTCACAGAAACAACTGGATCCAGGCAGAGAAAGCTGGATTGGCAGTTTTCATTTTGAGTCAATATGCTGAATTATGGGGTAAAATCATACACTATATACTGTATTGTTATATATTGTATTGACAACTCATCAATTAAATATTTACCATCGTATATTCTGCATAATTGGACGTTTTTAAATAAACACTGACAAAAACTAGCTGAATGATATATATAACATTGATATGAGTGATCACATGGATTTACACCTATATTGTATTCAACTCATATAAATGTGAGGAAACACGATTCCTGCTGCATGTCGATATCCATGATCACTGGATCTTTGGTAAGTTGTAAGAAACAAAATATCGAGCCCAATCTTTAGTTTAAACTGATAATCGTTCGTTTTACTGGTGTTTTCCCCATTAAATCCAGCTCTTCTGCCACTCAGTCCGGCTGAGGGAGCGTTTTCCTGCGGGAAAGTGACGTTAATTCAAACCCTCTATTGTGCAGTGCACTTTCTACCATTCATAGTAATGTGAGTGCACTGTCTTTGTATATCTAAAGTGCAGTCAGAGACAGATGTGATTCCTCATGGCACCTATAACAGTGAGATCTCTCAGGTATTCCTAAAAGACGTTGCTTACGGCACCTTTAACTCCTCCATCTTGCCTGCACTGATCACAGTACCAGAGAGAAGACTGATCACATGTGCATCAGGGTCGTAATAGCCACATTTGCATAAAGTTAAAGTGCCGTTGTGGTGAAGTGTCGAGTCCCAGCTGAGGATCCAAGCAATCCGATTGGTTCAAAGCACGTTTTATGGGTAATTGCTTTAGTGCCTGGTTACAAATCAGATATCACTTTATTATACAAGTCGTTTGAATTGCGTTAATATATTTTAACTTGTATGTTTCATATACTAGTGTATAACCGAAGCTATAGATTGTGAATTTAAACATTTCTCGTTCTTAGTGTTTTTTTTTTAGTTAGCTTAGATAGTAGCATAGCATACAGCTATCCGAAATGATTAGAGACAACGTTTTTCTCACCGTCTACGATATTTTTCGACAAAAAAACAAATATGATACAAGCATAATTCATATTAATTATGACATGCTTGTAATGAAAACAAATTTTATTATGCTTTATTGCTCAATAACAATTAACAATGTCGCAAAACATACCTTTAAACATGTTATATATTTCACTTTAACTACTTAAATAATCAGGATAAAAATAAAAGATGATTACATGAATTTAAGTTTGATTGATTACATTTAAGAATCGCGAGAACAGCTTTAGATCAGGCATATTACTGGGGTCCTAAGTTAGGACCCATCACTTCAGTGGGACTCGACACTTCACCACACCGTCACATTAGGGGCTTTCGCACCGGGTAGTTCTCGGCACTAGCCACCAGGGTGTTTCCCTGAGAACTAATGGTTCCAATAGGACAATTTTCCTGGTTGCATTCGCACCGCCAGTAGGAACTCTGAAGTGACGTAAGACATGCTTGTTGCTGTGACTTTTATTTTGACGGCGCTGAGAACGACTGAACACACTGCGCTCGCATTCTCCGTGTTCATTAGTTTACGATCGGTCTAATACGTTATAAGATATAACTGTTATACATGGAAAGTAGACAGTAATGAAGAGTTATAAGTGTAAGCCGTGTGGTTGATGTCCAGTGTTGCTGAGCAGAAATACATGCTTATGTTTCTCTTGGTACCCTGAAAGCTGTACTGGATTTTCTCCTCAGTGTAAAGGTTTAGAGGGCCCATCTATCACTGTTTCAATGTTCGTAGAGTTAATTTGTGGAGTAAATATATAGGCGTACACCACACAATCGGCGTACACTAACGTCACGGATAGCTCCTATTGAGAATGAGGAGATGTCGTCACGACACAGCGCCCCGCCCTCAGAGACCGCGTCATCCTCCCCTTTCCGCCATTTTGGGAGGATACACGCCAGCGCCGTTCATTGTTTGTATTGATAGTAGAGGAGGTTGTCGCACTATTTTAGAATGCCTGGAAAACACTGCTGTGTAAAAAACTGCTCCAGTGTCTCACACGATTGTCATGGAAACCGTAGGAGCCATGTATTACAGTTTTTTCGTATTTTAAAATTTAAAAGTAAAAAAAAAAAAAACATTTTTGTTTGGCATTGGTAGTAAGTTTCTCCCTGTAAGGACCCTTTTCTTTTGCCGCATTCTTCTCCATTTATTCTTAATTTTCTCGTAATTTCTATTATAATTCCTCGAGCCGTCTTTCCTGCTCCGTCTCTGTATTGCTCTTGCACTGTTGCCCCTGGCAACCCATAGCGTATCCTCCCAAAATGGTGGACGGGCTCAATTCGTCACGTGACAGCAAGCTACCTATGAGTATGTCCTCATTCTCAATAGAGTAGACCGTATGTAGCTCCGCCCCTTTTCAGCGCTGCGCTCGTTGTCTTTTGACTTCCGGTCTGTATTTTCACAGCGATCTTGCGTATTTATGAATGAACGGCTCGTTTTAAAATCTTCCCGGTCGACTGACATTTGTTAAGACATCTGCTTTAAACATCACAATCCTCATGATCACTTTCGTTAACTTTACATTAAGTAAATCCACTTCAAAAGCGAATTACTCCCGGACAGCAGCGCCATAGAGATATACAGAGCGACCGCAAAACCGGAAGTTCAAAGACAATATTCTAAAGATGGCGGCGCCCTCGTTTCTCAGGCGCATAAGGTCTATAGACCATATGTAGCCCCGTCCCTTTTCAGCGCTGCGCTTGTTGTCTTTTGTCTTCCACTATTTCCACAGTGATCTTAAGAATTTAAAACTACCCGTTTTAAAATCTTCCCGGTCCACTGACATAATGTTAAGACATCTGCTTTAATCATCACAATGCTCATGATAACTTTCGTTAACTCTACAATAAGTAAATCCACTTCACCAGCTAATTAAAGACAATATTCTAAAGATGGCGGCGCACCTGTTTCTCAGGCACATAAGGTCTATAGTGCTGGTTCAGACCCGACTCTGAAGTTCCTAGAACTAAAATCATTCCTAGTTCCTGCGGTGCAAACACGGCAAAATCCGGGTTCTTCCGCCAATAGTTCTAGGAACTATGAAAAGGTTCCTCCGTGTGCGAAAGCCCCTATTTGTTCCCAGAAAAGCAACATAGTGTCGGCCCACATCCGGTAAACGTTGAATCCACATGTGCCGGATGTGGCCCGGATCTGACCCGACACTAAGTTCCTGTCTGGGTTTTATCTGTTATATGTAGTGAGGGGAAAAAAAACAGATGGCTTATTTTTGTGCTGTTGATCTGATGGTTGTGTATTTAAAAGGATGAGGTTTTTAACTCACATTGTCCTGTCATAACCTGCCTGTTGTCCGGCGCTGTGAATGCTGCGGTCTGTGGGCGCATGTGACATGCATAAACTAACCAGAACTACCCATCTGTCTGTGGAGAGACTCGTGATGACCTCTAACTGAACAACCTTTCTGCATCAGCAATGACACGCTCTCTAAACATCTCGAGACCTTGTGCTGCTGGGGTTTATGATTAATGGATAAGGATTATTTGGTAACACTTTACAACATGGTTCCAATTTTTTCTTAACATTAGTGAATTGCATTAGATAACATGAATACGTTTAAAGCATTTATTAATCATAGCTAACGTTAATTTCAACATTTTCTAATATATTACTAAAATTAGTTATTATTTAATGAACATGCTTGTTTACATGTGCATGTTTTTCATACAAATACTTGGTATAGTTTGGTCTCTAACTAAAACAAGTATGATCGTTGTATTCTGCTAGTTGAAACCTTTTCAATGATATATGACAAGTCTATCTGTTAAGCACAACTGTACATATCATATTTTCATGTAAAGCAGTTTTTGTTTCAAGGTTAAAGTTCCCCTGTGTGGAAATCAAGCTTTTAATGTTGTTTGTGTGTTGGGGTTAGCCTAACTAGTCCTAGGTATTTTGCTCAACTTCAATAAAACCACTTCAGTACTATTTTCTGGACACTCTTGGTCAGGGGTCTCCAACCTTTTTCCATTTGAGAGCTACTTTTAAAAAATAAAAGTGTCAGAGAGCTACTCATGTAATGCAATACTTAAATCTCTTAAATAATGTCTCATAACTCTCATATTAGCAACTATCCAAACTGTTTTAGACCTAAAAGAGTTTTTGTAGGCCTATATGTGTCACACTTAAATATCAGAGATAAAAAAAAATATATAGAAAATTGTACTTTGCATATTATATTGTAAAAACACATGATTTTATAGTGCATCATAACTAGAGATGAAATGGCATGAAAATTTCATTTCATGATTATAGTGACCAAAATGATCACGGTTATCACAGAATACTGTTCAAAAAGTACTAATACCACACAATAAAATCAATTCACCAAGTTTTATGTCGTGAACCAGCAAATAACAAATAAACTTAGCATCAATATGCACTTTTTGTTTACATAAACATTAAAATAATAACATTAAAAATGATGGATTTTAGGAGTGTCTTGCAACATGTTATCTACTAACATTTTTATAAAAAGATAAACCTCGCATATTTCAGCCTTTATTCCTGCCAGAAGACGCGATATGTGAACGGCCCTGGGCGAGCTACCTCCAATCAGGCCACGAGCTACTGGTAGCTCGCGAGCGACGTGTTGGAGACCCCTGCTCTAGGTCAATAATTATCCACAAAAACAAAAAAAAGTAAATGTTTCCCCTTTGGATAGCTATAAAAATGGGCGTGGCGGAGTGTACAAAAAAAAGAAATCCTGTGATTCCTAAACGATTCCCGAACTTCATGAAATTAGGTGAGCACATGCGACATATGATTGTAAACAAGCATGCAAACTTTTATGGAGATCAGACCATAGGTGGCGCCATAGCTGTCATAAAGGTTTCAAAAACAACATTTCCATGATGGCAAATGACCTGAAATTGTAGAAAATGGTCTTTTTCATCTCTAATGCAGGTGTATTATCATATAATTCCACTTAAAGGCCTTAAAAGCGCTTGAACCTTGTTTTTTGTAACTATAACAAGAAATACATTTGTTATATGATTTATTAATCTGTTAGATAATGCATTAACTAATGGAACCTTCTTGTAAAGTGTTGCCCTTTCTTTCTTTTTATATATGAAATTGCACTCACAGTTTTACATTGTGTAACTATTGCCAGGTTTTTGCTGACCTTGGGAACCCAGATAATATCTTCACTAAAGAGATCCTGGGAACATTTCCAAGCATTCTCCCCCCAAAAAAAAAACAATTATGTGTTTCTACTTCAAATGTGACACTATGAGCCCAGACAGCAAATAAAACATGACAGCATGATCAGCACATTCGGTCTCAATAATATAACTAATTAAAAAACAATTATTCTCCCGCTGTTGCATTTTACAACAACCATTTAAAGTAAAACGAGCATGTTTATCATCTCATTTTTGTTCCATTTGTGATTAATGTCTTTTTTCTTGCATGTTCTTCGACCCTGATGAAGATGATGAACCAGCTGCACCAATGTAAGAACACAACATTCATTTATTTATTAACACTTGTATGACTAATGCATGTATTGACTGTGAACCGTATACATCCGTCATCCAGAAAAACGAACTCTACGAACAACCACAAAGAGAAAAACGTACGACAGCGGAACACAAACTGAGCCGACGACGGACCAACGTTGAAAAGCGCTGAAGGTTTTACGCATTTACAATTCATTCTGAGTTACAAACCGGCATGCAAATGTTCCCTTTAGTTGATTAAATCCTTGTTTTTCAGATGACCAACTGCATATCCCGACCGTCCGGAGGAGAGGAGAAGCTCCTGGCGATCTTCAGCGACGCACAACCTTCCTCACGCGGTGAAGAAAACAACAATAATGACAGCATTACACTGGCACAAACGAACAATAAAGACTGTCTTAAGTTTGCCTTATCCAGGCTCATGATGTGTGTGTGAATGTGGACGCTGACTGAATCATGAAGGTGATGATGATGATTTTACTACATGTGCTGTTAACGTTGCATTTCTTTATTTTATCATGCCCTCCTGCTGCACTAATTCTTTTTCATATCTACATGTTGTCTCGAATGCATGCAATAACATAATCTAATAAGATTCAGATATCGTTTTTCTATTGTTACTTTAAATGGCGTTGCATCCAAATGAATAACCTATGTGTGTGTGTGTGTGTGTGTGTGCGTGTGTGAGAGAGAGAGCATATCAGCGTGTGTGTGTGTGTGTTTTTAAAGAAATTTAAATGGATAAAAAAGTAAGGAATCATCGAGATCTTTGTACAGTTTATCATCCAATACTAAAAGGAGGTGTTTTGTCTTAAACTAGAATGCAAGAACCTTTGTGAGTGGCAGAACAGTATTTAATCTTTAAAAAAAGCTGATATTGTATTAAATGAAATGGATACATGTAAAACATTTATTTTCTAGAGTTATTTAGACGTCTTGTACATGTGGTGCTGTAAGTGTTCCAATATTACGATAGCATCTGTAAAAAAGAAAAATAATATATCTTTTTTTTTTTTTTTTATGTCGTTTCTTTTTAGAAGAAGAGATGATTCTTGTACAGCATGGCTATAATCCTATGCAATATGTATTCATATAGACCTACTGACAATTGTAAGGTGGGGTGGGTTTGTTTAATTTCTGAGAATAAAAAAGCTTTAACGGGACGGTGAGATAAGGGTGCTTCGCATTGTGAACTGCACTGCTGTAGTTGCATGACAACTGATCAATACAGTGTGTGTGTGTGTCACCATAATGGACCAACATGGGAGCGAGGAAGTGGGTGGAGCTAAAGCCATTACAAACTATGTGAAACCAATTGTTTCCTTTTTCAGAATAAAGGTTCCAAAAATACTCCTGTGTTAATGAGCATTCTGTGAAGCTTTTCTCACTTAGCAACAGTAACCAATGGGGGCGGAGCTTAGCAAAGGCGGAGCTGGATTTTGAGCAGTATTTGGGTAGTATTATTTATATACTATTACAGTTTTGAATTGGCTTTAATATATATATATATATATATATATATATATATGTGTGTGTGTGTGTTTTAATTTTAATTTTATTTGTAATAATTTTTCTATGAGGTTTCGCCATTTTTATTAGTTTTGATTTTGAGCAGTTATTTTAGTATTATTTATAAACTATCACAGTATTTATTAATGTTCTGAATAAGCTTTATTTCTTTTTATTTTTTTATTTTTTTCATTTTAATTACAGTTTTGGTAAATTTATGTGCTTCTGTCATTTTTATTAGTTTTGATTTTGAGCAGTTATTTTAGTATTATTTATAAACTATCATAGTATTTATTAATGTTCTGAATAAGCTTTATTTTTATTTATTTTTTCATTTTAATTTTAATTTTAATTACAGTTTTGGTAAATTTATGTGCTTTTGTCATTTTTATTCGTTTTGATTTTGAGCAGTTATTTTAGTATAATTGATATACTATTATAGTATTTAATATAGTTTTATTTATAGTTATCTTTAATTATATACAGACACACACACGTATATATATTTAGTTTTAGTAGTTTTACTATATGCTTTTGCCATTTTTTTTCTTGATTTTGATCAGTGTTTTTTGTATTAATGTTTTAAATGAGCTTTACTTTTAATATATTTTGCTTTCATTTTAATTTGAGTAATTTTGTTTTGCTTTTATAATTTACTATTACAGTTTTGAATTGGCTTTGTGTGTGTGTGTGTGTGTGTGTGAGTGTGTTTTAATTTTTATTTTATTTGTAATAATTTGTATTATTTTTTATTTTAATTTTAGTTAGTTTTAGTAATTTTATGTGCTTTTGTCATTTTTACTGGTTTTGATTTTGAGCAGTTATTTTAGTATTATTTATATACTATTATAGTATTTAATATAGTTTTATTTATAGTTATCTTTAATTTACACACACACACACACGTATATATTTTTATTTTTAGTAGTTTTACTATATGCTTTTGCCATTTTTAAAATAAAATAAGTTGTACTAAAATGACTAAGATTAAAGCTGATATATATATATATATATATATATATATATATATATCAGCTTTAATCTTAGTAATTTTAGTACAACTTATTTTATTGCAGTTAGTTGCCAAGGTATTATTTCTATTTTTTTTAATGACAAGTATTTTTTAATCTGATATTTAAATTTAATTTAATTTAACGAATTGATTTTAAATAGTTCTAGTTAACAGGCTCTGCTCTACCTCATTCCTGCATTAGCTCCTTTAGCTTGTTCTCGACCTCCTCCACGAAAGCAGGAAAACCAGCATCCAGCAGACAGAGGCGCAGTAACGCCTCCAGGCCTCCAGAGGGCAGCGTGCTCTGATGATACGCCATCGGCAGGGACAGCTCACACTCGCCCAGGAAGAACTGAAGAGGAAGAGATTATAATGCATGAAAAAGTCAGTGTGCACTTCACGGATGACATCTCAGAGGTCACATTAGAATATCACTGACTACAGCATCTAATTCAGCGAGTCAACACCAGACACAAGCTCTCAGTGTAATCATGGTACCTGAGAGAGGTGTTTGATTGACAGCGCTCCCATGGCAACGACAGGGGCCTCCCGTGGTGCGTCTTCAGGGGCCTGAAGTGGAAATAGAAATAGATTCATTCATTATAGTCTCAGGACTCACACGGAGGGCCTCACCAGCCGATCAATACTCTCATTACTAATTGAATATCCTCATCCCTGAGAATCCTTCTCATCCCTGCCGCGGGGAGACAACGTGACTAACCATATTTTACACAGAGAATTCCCTTTGTCCCTTTAGAGCCTCAAGTCTGTGTGTTTACATCAGATTCACAAATAAGCAGTTCTGCTGAGGGTGGGATTATTTCACTCGTCGCCCATTTAAATATCCTCATGTGGCAACAGCACCACCTAGTGATCAATTCCAAATGAACATTCATTATTTGTTTTAATTAACTTAAATCAAAGCTGACAAAAAATTATTTTCAAGTAAATGTCTAATTGTCTGGTCTAGTTATGCACACTTAATTGGTGCATTATATATTAAAGATAAACAATCTCATCATTGTGTCCTACATTATTTCCTGCTAAATATTCTGTTGTGCATCACATCACATGCATTAATTGTGTTGTCATTTTACCAGTTTATCGCTTGATATAAATATTATGTACAGTAAGTCCAGATAGATCGTAGCTCTCGTAGTACATAACATTATTTCCCAATAGTTTTCCCTTTAATATTAACAAACATTAAATGGATGGATGGATGAATGAATGGATTTTAGGTGGGTGGACGTGTGGATAGAAGGGTGATGGATGGATGGATGGATGAATGGATGAATAAATGGATTTTAGGTGGGTGGACGTGTGGATAGAAGGGTGATGGATGGATGGATGGATGGATGGATGGATGGATGGATGAATGGATGGATGAATGAATGGATTTTAGGTGGGTGGACGTGTGGATAGAAGGGTGATGGATGGATGGATGGATGGATGGATGGATGGATGAATGAATGAATGGATTTTAGGTGGGTGGACATGTGGATAGAAGGGTGATGGATGGATGGATGGATGAATGGATGGATGAATGAATGGATTTTAGGTGGGTGGACATGTGGATAGAAGGGTGATGGATGGATGGATGGATGAATGAATGGATTTTAGGTGGGTGGACGTGTGGATAGAAGGGTGATGGATGGATGGATGGATGGATGGATGGATGAATGGATGGATGAATGAATGGATTTTAGGTGGGTGGACGTGTGGATAGAAGGGTGATGGATGGATGGATGGATGGATGGATGAATGAATGGATTTTAGGTGGGTGGACATGTGGATAGAAGGGTGATGGATGGATGGATGGATGAATGGATGGATGAATGAATGGATTTTAGGTGGGTGGACATGTGGATAGAAGGGTGATGGATGGATGGATGGATGGATGGATGGATGGGTTTTAGGTGGGTGGACATCTGGATAGAAGGGTGATGGATGGATGGATGGATGGATGGATGGATGGATGGATGGATGGATGGATGGGTTTTAGGTGGATGGATGTGTGGATGAATGGAAGGATGGATGGATAAAAGGATGGATGGATGTGTGGAAGGATGGATGGATGGATGAATTAATGGATTTTAGGTGGGTGGACATGTGGATAGAAGGGTGATGGATGGATGGATGGATGGATGGATGGATGGATGGGTTTTAGGTGGATGGATGTGTGGATGAATGGAAGGATGGATGGATAAAAGGATGGATGGATGTGTGGAAGGATGGATGGATAAAAGGATGGATGGATGGATGGATGGATGGATGGATGGATGTGTGGAAGGATGGATGGATGGATGTGTGGATGGATGGATGGATGGATGGATGGATGGATGTGTGGAAGGATGGATGGATGGATGTGTGGATGGATGGATGGATGGATGGATGGATGTGTGGAAGGGTGGATGGATGGATGTGTGGATGGATGGATGGATGTGTGGATGGATGGATGGATGTGTGGAAGGGTGGATGGATGGATGGATGTGTGGATGGATGGATGGATGGATGGATGGATGGATGGATGTGTGGATGGATGGATGTGTGGATGGATGGATGGATGGATGTGTGGATGGATGGATGGATGTGTGGATGGATGGATGGATGTGTGGAAGGGTGGATGGATGGATGGATGTGTGGATGGATGGATGGATGGATGGATGGATGGATGTGTGGATGGATGGATGGATGTGTGGATGGATGGATGGATGGATGGATGTGTGGAAGGGTGGATGGATGGATGTGTGGATGGATGGATGGATGTGTGGATGGATGGATGGATGTGTGGAAGGGTGGATGGATGGATGGATGGACGGACGGACGGACGGACGGACGGACGGACGGACGGACGGACGGACGGACGTGTGGAAGGATGGATGATGGATGGATGGATGGATGGATGTGTGGATGGATGGATGTGTGGATCGATGGATGGATGGATGGATAGATGGATGGATGGATGGATGTGTGGAGGGATGGATGGATGGATAAAAGGATGGATGAAAGGATGGATGAAAGGATGGATGGATGGATAAAAGGATGGATGGATGGATGTGTGGAAGGGTGGACGGATGGATGGATGGATGGATGTGTGGAAGGGTGGACGGATGGATGGATGGATAAAAGGATGGATGAAAGGATGGATGGATGGATAAAAGGATGGATGGATGGATGGATGAGTATCAGGCTGAGTATTTCTGACCTGCTGCTGTTGTGTAGATGTCCCAGGCTCCTCAGGATTGGCTGTTGCAGATGCAGGATTCATCAGATGCTCCCGGACAGGAACATAATCCTGCAGTTTCTCCACAGCTTTTCCACAGAAATCTGCAGCTTCTGCTCGACTGGTGCCCTCAAACTGCAGTCTGAGCAAACGGCTCTCTCCCTTACACACACACACACACACACACACACACACACACACACACACACACACACACAGAAACATCTCTCAGACCTCGGTTGCATAAACGGTTAAGACTAGTCATAGTTAAGACTATATCACGTTCTTTTCTTTAAGACTGTTCATAAAGTCATGTTTAAAGTAGGGCTGGACCCGAATATTCGAATATTCGTTCGGTGGGTTGGGTATTCGATTTGAAAATTTGACATTCGAATATTAGTTTTTTTTGTGTTTTTTTTTTGCACACCTGGGATCCCCCGCGAAACGGTTCTCATTCGCCCTTGAATAAGGCCGGAGACACACTGGCTGCGTGGCGTGAGCGTCTCAGCTGCGTGGTGTGTCCGTTTTTATTTCTGCTCCCATGTTAACAGGTTGAAGTTTGCACACTGCCTGCGTGAGACACGCGTCTCAAGGCGCGACTCGAGCCACGCGGAAAACGTGTGCATGCTAGAAATAGAACCGACGGCGACGCCTAAAAGTGTTCCTGCAACGGGAGTGTTCTCTGGCTAGAGTGCAGAACAGCGGAGTTTGTATGGACTGAAGTGCATGCCTGAGCTTGTGTTTTGGGTTAAGCTGCGTTGCTTTGACATTGTGAAAAAATAGAATAATAGAAACAAAATGTATTAGCCTTTTTACCCGTTATTATCAATCTAAATTAATCTCGTTTTTAATTTAACTTAATTTGGTTTTTCTTTATTTAAATTTGGTTTTTCTTTATTTAAATTTAGTTATTTCTTTATTTAAATTTCGTTTTTCTTTATTTAAATTTCGTTTTTTCTTTATTTAAATTTCGTTTTTCTTTATCTAAATTTCGATTTTCTTTATTTAAATGTCGTTTTTCTTTATTTAAATCTACCTTTACTGTGTCAGTAATTTGTTAGTCAGAAAAATATTAGACTACCTTAAAAGTATTGCTTAATTTAACAGACCTGTGTGTGTGCGTTTTATATCACTAGTGCAGTGTCCGTTCTCGGAGCATATACTGTAATCCCTGCCCGCGCCGCTTCCCGCTCGCGCTGTTCTGTAGTTTACTAAAAGTTGATTAATTCTGAATGTGTTGCGTCTTGCGTGTCCATCTATATTGCACCAAATGCGACACTGCACTTGTGAAGTCGATTGGATGAACGGTTCTGCAATGCAATGCAAATGCAAACGGACATAACGATACATAGAGATTCCTGCCTTTATTAGAAAGAAGAATATGTTCAGCCCCCTCTCTCCGAAGCTTCGAATATTCGATGTTCATTACTACCGAAGCTTCGAAGCTCAAAAAATGGTATTCGGACCAGCCCTAGTTTAAAGTCAGTTATATAAAAACGTAGATTGGTCTAATTTGATACTAGAAAGTAAGACTGATAGCCCCTTGACTCAACGCAAGTTGGTCATACTAGTAATTAAGACAGTCTAAAGCCCTATTCAGATGGGACTAGTGTAACATGGAGAGGAGCGGTAGAGTAATAATCACCAGAGCTTCTCAGTGACTTTAGTCCCGTCTGAATGTGCATCTCAGTGATCAATGATCATCACAGACAATGTCAGTAAAGATTACGGAGACTTTTACCTTCAGTAAAAAGGTCCGGAAAAATTACCTCAGGTGATACTAATCCCATGCGAATAGACCCGTTGTAAATATGTACGTAAATATTCCGTCATTTCCTCTTTAAAAGTAGGTTTCCACGTTTTTTCAAGTATGGAGACGCTTAAAGCATCAGTTGTGTTCTAGACGCTGGGATGATTCCCAGAAGTGGTGCAAAGATGCTTGAGTTCCAGACATGGCGTCTATCTGAGAAGGAACTCAATAAATAAGACATGTGGCGCATGTAAACATTATTAATTTTGAGTTGATTCTCACTTGAATTATGGAACATCGGCATTTTAGTTACTACACGTCTTCCCAGTGGTGCAACGAGATAAGTGACAGGCATCTGATCCAGAGACAGTGGGTTCGAGTCCCGCGTGGGACGACTTTAGAAAAATTGTGTGGAATATTGTATAATTTCGATTCCTTTATTATTCAAGCGTTGTACTAATCTTTCTTTCTCTTGGATTAGAATTAGGTTTGTTTTTGTTCATTCTGTGTTCATTCTCATCTGAACTTCTGTTCATTTTGAGTTCAATTTCACCGTTTGTTCGGTTTCTGCTGTTTTTGCTCTTCCTGCTCTGCACTGCTGTTGCCCCGCATCGCTGCTTGCAGCTATATTTACAACTGTATTTATATATGAGAAAACAAACCAGGAAAGAAGATACGTTAGGATTGAGGAGAGAAATTAGAGATTCTTTGTGCATTCCAGTGAATCATTAATGGGATATATCGTAAACTAAATCGGGAGAACAGACCACAAATATGCAGAATATGTTATAAGACAATAATCACGAGGAAATGAATGCAGCGACTGAAACGAGCTCTAGCCATAGATATTCTTGTTATAACATGTCACGTTAAAATACCAAGTTTTTACGTTATTCTCATGATGTCTGAAAATAAATCATGAAAGAAAGTTGACAGCTCATTCAGTCAAACTGACGGATCAGCTTTATTTGTAAGGCAACCTAATGATTTGAAATTATTAGTTTCAGTCTTTTTGAATGGAAGTTCCCCAAACCGGAAGTGCGACCCATAATTCATAACGCAGTGAGATCGTCAGGAATATGGTGAATAAGATGCTGTGCTGTTTGTAACAATAATGCAACTTATAGGGACTTGTTTGTTTTCAAGGTAAGCATCAGTATTCATGAACTATGAGTTTTTTTTTTGTTAGAGAAGAGATCATTAGCTTAATTAACGAGGCACAGAGTCTGTCTTTGAGCTGTAAGCTGAAGGTCACTCAGAAGCAGCTATTTTTTTTATTTAAATTTGCATATTAAAATTGTTTATTGCTTTCAAGGACAAAGAGGCGGAGCCTGCCTTCAGGACAACACGCGCAAATCAAGTGAAAAGAAAAAAATGTGAAATGTGAGAAGAAGAAAAAAGATATCACAGTGATTCTTCTCACCTTTAAAGTAATGTTGAACAGCAGACTGTCTGATTTATGCTGGATCTTCAGGAAGCTCTGTGCATTGAGCAAAGAAAAACCCTCCTACAAAACAGAAAACAGGACCACACATCATCATTATCCAGCAGACTCGTTTAATAGGATTATATCGGGCTGAAAACACATCGTTAAAGCAGAGCATCCTCCTCCAGTGTTTCTAATGCAGTCTGTCAATTCCACTGCAAACACAATGATCAGTTAAAGCGTTAATTCACCCAAAAATGAAAATTCTGTCAGTATTTACTCTCTCTCATGTTGTTCAACCCCGTAAGACTTTCGTTCATCTTCAGAACACAAATTAAGATATTTTTGAGTTAGTAAAGACATCGTTAAAATAGTCCAAGTGATGACAGTGGCTCAACCTTAAGTTTATCAAGCGACGAGAATACTTTTTGTGCGCAAAAACACACAAATAACGACTTTATTCCACTATTCATTTTCTTCTGTGTTTCTCTGAGTGAGTTCACGTTAGGGTTGCCAACTTCAGAAAAGAAAAATGCGGGACAATCGTGGTTCTTTACAGGAAAATAAGGGACACTCAAAATATTTATACAGTATATTTCAGGTTCGTATGTGTTTAAAATTTTCTCAGATATTTCTCAAAACACATTTGTTTTGCTTAACCTATTTATGTACAATTTAATTCTAAAATGAATTTTAAGGTCACACAAAAAAGTCACATTACACACAAACCATAGTTTAAAAAAATAACATTTTACATTTATTCATTTTATTAATTTTCATTTATCTGAAATAGAAAGCTTTAGTAACATTATACACTACATTTTGAAGACATTAAAGAAAGTAATAGCATACTTTTCCCTATTTTCTTGCGTGGCTGGATGTCTGACTCATGGACAATAATTAATCACATTGTTTGAAATCACCAAAACTGATTTGCCGAAATCAAAACCCAGCCGGACAGTGAAAGTGTCTCCGGATCGAACGGGAGCGACCAGACAGCAGAGGATTCTGTTTGCAAATCAAACAATAATTTGTCCCAAAAGAATAATTAATTCTCAATTTAGAGTTTGTTATTCGTATGGTCTGATGCGCGTGAGTGTGGGCTGTGATTGGATGATGCGGTGTCGTGATCACTAAAGTGTTGTGTTGCTGTTGTATAAGTCAGTGGTTAGATCAGCGTCGCAGTCTATTTAATCGGGACAAGGGAGGTCCCGTACGGGACAAATAAATTAGACCCAAAATACGGGACATCCCGGCTAATTCGGGACAGTAGTGAGCCTGCGTTCTGACGTACAACCCAGAAGCGCTGCGATAGTCACTTGGACTATTTTAAACATTGTCTTTACTAACTTTCTGGGCCGGCAAGTTTCAGTAACAGAGAAGCCTATGGAGGAGTGAGACAGCTCTCAGATTTAATCAAAAATATCTTAATTTGTGTTCCGAAGATGAACGAAAGTCTTACGGGGTTGGAACAACATGAGGGAGAGTAATTACTGACAGAATGTTAATTTTTGTGTGAACGAACCCTTTAACACACTGTAGTTATTAACAACTAAAATGTTATGTTCTGGAGAAAATATGAATTTTTTTTAACAATGCAAAAGTTGCATCAACAATGCAAGGATGATGTGTGGGTGGATGCCTCTATAATGAAAAAATATTTTCTCCATTGAGACAGTGAGTGCAAGGTATTTTTGCTGTTACACAAGCATGTCAGAAGAGGGCTCTACTAACAACCTCAATGCCACGACTGCCATGTTCACCAGGACACAGGCGATGTGTAACCAGGACCCACATTCATTCTAGTTCTACAACTACTACTGTTACTATTTCTTCTACTAACAGCTCTACTAAAGTGGGGTGTAGGTGAGGTTTTACAGGGACACTTTCACCTGATTTCTTGTAAAACTATGGCCTGGTTTCACAGACAGGGCTTAGATTAAGCCAGGATTAGGCCTTAGTTAAATTAGTAGCTTTTATAAACGTGCCTAAGAAAGAAAAAAAAAGGTGCATCTTGAGACAAAACACTGGCACTGACATATTTGAAGATAAGTAGCTTTCGGTTAAGACAGCTCAAACATGCATTTTAAGATTAAGCCTTCAGTTTGTGAAACCGGGCATTAAACTCAAATTATTTCCTTTGATTTATCATCATGATACATGATGTAGAAAGTGCAGTGGATAAATAAATGGCACGCTTCTAAAAACCTGCAACAAAATTATTAAAGGTATAGCGGAGGATGTTTTACTTCCTGGTGGGTAGTCTAAACTATTGGTCCTCCTAATTGTCAATCATTCTGGTGAATCAATCAAACTTTTCAAAAAGTGGAGAGGGCGGGTCTTATCTAAAATTTGGAAAGATCCTCCGCTATACCTTTAAGTAAAATTTTAACCCCTTAATATACAATGTAAAAATATAATTATTTATATTTTATATAAAATATATATATTACAAAATATATTTTACTCTAAAACTGCAAGAACATTAAAGCCAAAAATCTAAACAAGTTGTGTTCCAAATTTTAGGTTGATATCTCAAAAAATGAGCTTTCAGTAAGATTTTATTTGGGCGCAGTACCAGACTTTTTCACTAGATGGACAGCCAAGCTTCCTACTGACCATATAAGGGCGCCTCCATTTTCATTTATGTTTTGAGTGATCTGAACCATGTATTTCCATAATTTTCATACAATTTATGAAGTATACATCCTATTCAGAAATAGTATGGGTGGTTTGGCAGTATTTGATTTGATTTCAACCTCGAATAAACACATGAAAAGAGCACATGTGCGTTATAGCTCGCTGCCGCATCACAAATCGAGAATCCATAATATTTTTCTTTATATTCAAAACATTTTCAGACCTTTTTTTTCTCATAACATTTTATTGGTGTTATCCTTTGAACTCTTAAGGTTTCTACCAATCTTTCATGATTTTTCATGTTTATTTCTATTTCAAAATAAAGGCCTAATTCTTGTTGCAAATTCTCTGTAATTTATTTTAAAATACAGCCACCAAATATGAAAACTAGAGATTGTAAGCTTTCAAATGATATATAGTTTGTCAATATTACTTTAGGTTTTTACTAAGATATTATTGTTCTAAAAATATATGGGCAACCGACACTTAAGAGGTTAATGTAAAAAAAGATATATATATATATTAAAATAGATTTTTTTCTCTATGCAAAGATGCTTAAAGATAAAATAAGATAAAATTATTATCTTTGCATGTTCTTTGCACTTTTTTTATTGTGCAGATTATGTTTAGAACAAAAAAACTACTGATTTTAAGAAACACATTTGATGGAAATGGAAAAAGTAGGGCTTTATTGCATTTGGAAACTACTTCGCAAACTTGCTGGCTGCATATCAAAGAAAAAAAAAGTGGTGTTCAGATTATAGACACATATCCGTGACTGAACGCCGGTTCCTAATCTCAGAATCACCTAAAGCTTTGCTCTGGATGAGCGCGCTGCCTCGTTTGGCTCTGTTGTTCTGCATAAAAGCTTGAAATGTGACTCTTTCTCCAAATGCACCATGAGGAGCCAGAGACTATTGTGTCCACGAGTCCAAGATTGAGGCTTATTGTTGGGAGATATCCGAAGCACTCAGCCTGGCAATCCCTAAGGGATAGCGACAGGCCTGGCGGGAAGGGGATTATGCTGTTCTTTCTGCGGGTGAAAAGAAATACGGTCAAGCTCTTATGATGGGCTCAGTGGAACCTGCGCTATCCTGACCTGCACTTACAGCCTGATGGGAAGAAGAGTGTCGACGGCTTAGAGAGAGCCATTTCATAAACAGCCAACAAGCCCCTAAAAATAAATTTTAATTGGTCACTGGACAGATACTGTGTGTTTTTACCTAATCTTACCAAGAGTTCCTGGCCTTGAGATACTAGCAGATGACCGGAGCCCAGAATATTCAGCTCCAGTTGGCCAGCGCTTTCACTGGACTCGAAAATCTGAAAGAAACAACAATTATGAAAGTGTTTTTGAAACCAGAATATAACAAGAGATTTAAGGGTGGACTCAATTTGAGAAGGTAAGCAACAACCCAGAACACCCAGCATCCACTTAACAATGTCATAGAAATCACCCACAGGCCAAAGCACATAGAAACCATCCAAAACACCCAGCACCCACTTAACAACACCCTAGAAACCATCCAAAACACCCAGCACCCATTTAACAACACCCTAGAAACCATCCAAAACACCCAGCATCCACTTAACAACGCCTTAGAAACCATCCAAAACACCCAGCATCCACTTAACAATGCCTTAGAAACCATCCAAAACACCCAGCATCCACTTAACAACGCCCTTGAAATCACCCAAATCACATAGAAACCATTCAAAACACCCAGCATCCACTTAACAACTCCCTAGAAACCATTCAAAACACCCAGCACCCACTTAACAACGCCTTAGAAACCATCCAAAACACCCAGCATCCACTTAACAATGCCTTAGAAATAGGGCTGGGTAAAAATATCGATTCATCAATGCATTGCAATTATTTGTTTCTCAATTCAATATCGATTCATCAAATCCTATGAATCGATTCAGCCCGCCGGCCAGAGGCGGCGCTGTGGGCAACACTTTAGTGAGAGCGTTCAGCGTTGTACCTCTGGTTGTACATTAAGCAGGCGGCTGCAGAAGTGAGTCAAATCTGTCTCCCCATTTTAAAATGACCAACTTTACAGCAGAAAAAAAACATGTTTACAGCCTGGATCTCTATGTGGCTTTGGTCTATACAGCTAATTTTGCCCTTCATAACAACTGTGAGGAGGGTGAATGTTTTTTTTATAACTCATCCGTTTAGTTGATATTCCCGCTGATGTCAGTGCTAGCCATTTGTCTGCTGTTACCAGCTGTCACTTCACCTCAGCAAATTTTAGCTGCTGAACTTGCTTTCTCTGCAGTGTTTTGTGCTTTTTTTCTGGATTATTTCATACAATTTAATACACCCATTAACGTTACTTAGCCCACGGCTTAGGATTCCGTCGTTGTCGTCGAGTATCGTTCGAGAGAACAACCAGCGCTGTATTTCAGTTGTTTTCCTCTGTGAACATGCACTAATGGATGTCTGACAATTTCGTTGCTTTTTTGAGTTTTCAGATTTAAAAACGTCAATAAAGGCCCGTTCGTTCTGCTCTCACGGAACAGATAGATTATAATATGCTTATGTACCGTCAGGTGAAATCCTGCAGGCGTCGGCGCTTTCTCCGTCCATGCAATAAATGCACATCCTTGAATAAGCGCGGATTTTCTAGCGCATTTACTTGAACTTCATAGGCAATATATCGATGGTTTAACCCATTTGAGAGGCGGCCAAAATCAGAATTTAAAATGGACTGAATAAGCTCTCTGCGAACTTGACGAGCGATGCCGCGCTGACATGTATGCACAAATCACCACACACACTCTCTCAGAGTAATATTATGTTACTGCATAATACATTTTCAACTAGCAGAATAGTACAGAATCACGATACACAGTCTCACTTGTAGCCATGTCTTTTAACTATCATAATATTTCGAAGGGCAAAAATAGGAACTTTTAATTGGCAGTGTTATTTATTGTGTTGACAAAATAGCACTTTGTAATGTTATAATATCTATGGTTGCACTTTTTTTTATGAGTATGCACATTTTGTGCTTATGTTTACATTTATTTTATAACTTGAATGTATAGGAAGAAAGAAATCTTTCTACTAACAGTTACATGCACTTTAGTGGTGTTAATAAAGCACCTGTTTGTTACAGTTGTGTTTTGTATTCAACACATGTACAATATTGTACAGTTTGTTCTGCTAAATAAACCATGACAGGAAACATACTGGGGTCAATTTGTTCTTAAACATTAATACTGCACACATTATTTAAAAATATCAGGTACTTAATTACTTGTGTATTTACTTATTATTGAATCGATATCGAAGCTAATAAATCAATATCGAATCGAAATCGAATCGAATCGAAGCCTCAAGAATCGAAATCGAATCGAATTGTGAAATTCCTAACAATACCCAGCCCTACTTAGAAACCATTCAAAACACCCAGCACCCACTTAACAACACCTTAGAAACCATCCAAAACACACAGCATTCACTTAACGACGCCCTAGAAACCACCCAAATCACATAGAATGATAGAAACCATTCAAAACACCCAGCACCCACTTAACAACGCCCTAGCAACCATCCAAAACACCCAGCACCCATTTAACAACACCCTAGAAACCATCCAAAACACCCAGCATCCACTTAACAACGCCCTTGAAATCACCCAAATCACATAGAAACCATTCAAAACACCCAGCATCCACTTAACAACTCCCTAGAAACCATTCAAAACACCCAGCACCCACTTAACAACGCCTTAGAAACCATCCAAAACACCCAGCATCCACTTAACAATGCCTTAGAAACCATTCAAAACACCCAGCACCCACTTAACAACACCTTAGAAACCATCCAAAACACACAGCATTCACTTAACGACGCCCTAGAAACCACCCAAATCACATAGAATGATAGAAACCATCCAAAACACCCAGCACCCACTTAACAACACCCTAGAAACCATCCAAAACACCCAGCACCCATTTAACAACACCCTAGAAACCATCCAAAACACCCAGCATCCACTTAACAACGCCTTAGAAACCATCCAAAACACCCAGCATCCACTTAACAATGCCTTAGAAACCATCCAAAACACCCAGCATCCACTTAACAACGCCCTTGAAATCACCCAAATCACATAGAAACCATTCAAAACACCCAGCATCCACTTAACAACTCCCTAGAAACCATTCAAAACACCCAGCACCCACTTAACAACGCCTTAGAAACCATCCAAAACACCCAGCATCCACTTAACAATGCCTTAGAAACCATTCAAAACACCCAGCACCCACTTAACAACACCTTAGAAACCATCCAAAACACACAGCATTCACTTAACGACGCCCTAGAAACCACCCAAATCACATAGAATGATAGAAACCATTCAAAACACCCAGCACCCACTTAACAACGCCCTAGCAACCACCCAGCATCAATTAACAACGCCCTAGCAATAGAGCAACACACCAAACTTCACTGACAACTCTTTAAAGCAGCACTCAGTAGCTTCGGGATTTCTTCGCTGTATTCTCGCTTTTTGCTCGCAGGTTTCTCTCTAGAGCTCCCCCCACAGCTTCGGAATAGATATTTGACAACACTGTTGTAAAAACACGTTGGTGATTCTCAGACACCAGAGGCTATACAGCCGTGCAAAGGCAAAAGACCTTAACTTCAATTTTGGTCAAAATGAGTTATTGCCATTTTTGGAACAATGGACATCAGTTTTATCATGTGGAAAAATATCTTGAGTCAATTTTGTTCTTTTCTGCTAAAAATAAGATGTTGTTTTTGTCATAACTTCCAAAAGCAGAGGGAAAGCAAAGGCAGAAGCCCTTAACATCAGTTACGGTCTTTTAGCTTTGTTCCGCTGCACTCTAGAATGCTGGAATCAAGTTACAGTTGGAGTTAAGGCACTCTGCCTTTGTTTTACCAACGTTAAATTTTTGCCGCGCTGAAGTTACGGTGTAACGTTAATGCCTATATGTAATTGAAAACAACGCGAGTGGGTTGGGGACGCCTCACGATAAGTAAGGGGAGGAGAAAACATTACCACGCAAACAAACAAACCCAGCAGATATAACTTAGATTGCAGCTTACCTTTTTTTTTAACATGGTCAAACTCAAAATCCATGGAAAACGACATCCACTGAGAAGACAATCCATTGTTTAAATCCATCATGTGCCGGCTGGCTAACCTAATCTATCAAAGTGCAAGTTGTCCGGAGGTTGACATTTTAAGTGTCGCTGTGGGTAGGCTATTAATAGGCAGACGTCCGGTTAAACAGTTAAAATTAGGGTGACCCAAACGTCCTGTTTTCCCAGGACATGTCATGGTTTCACGTCTTGTCCTGGCCGTCGTGGCTGTTTTTTAATTTTTTTATAAAGTGATGAAAATGTCCTGGTTTTTGGGCCGTTAAGCATATACTTTAAATTTACTGGCGCTTATCTTTGCACACACAACATATGAAACCGGCTAATCAGCGCGTTCCTCAATCCGCAACGGCAAGCAGAGAGCACGTCAGAAACCATCCAAAACACCCAGCACCCATTTAACAACACCCTAGAAACCATCCAAAACACCCAGCACCCACTTAACAACGCCATAGAAATCACCCAAAGCACACAGAAACCATTCAAAACACCCAGCATCCACTTAACAACTCCCTAGAAACCATCCAAAACAACCAGCATCCACTTAATAACGTCCTAGAAACCATCCAAAACACCCAGCACCCACTTAACAATGCCTTAGAAACCATCCAAAACCCCAGGTATCCACTTAACAACACCCTAGAAACCATCCAAAACACCCAGCATCCACTTAACAACGCCATAGCAACCATCCAAAACCCCATCAACCACTTAACAATGCCTTAGAAACCATCCAAAACCCCAGGTATCCACTTAACAACACCCTAGAAACCATCCAAAACCCCATCATCCACTTAACAACGCCCTAGCAACCACCCAGCATCAATTAACAACGCCCTAGCAATAGAGCAACACACCAAACATCACTGACCAAAATTTAATACAGGCCTAGTAGTGGACAACTACACAAGCAAGCACCTTCAAAGTCTTTAAACAAATCTATTTTAGAATAACTGTTTATAGTAGTACTACTAGTAACACTGTATTGTTTTCTCTTACTGGCTTAAATTTTTTCTCTTAAGTAAAATCTTTTTTCAACAACAACTAATGGTCAAAAACTATGTTTGGGTAGATGACAAATAAGGGTGAAACAGCATTTTTTAAAACAAAGTTCTAAATTGCTTAAGAATTGTATGAATTTGTAAAGTACAAATACTGTTGTTTTTGAAACTGTTAGAGGTTAGCAGATTTTTTTTCTCATAATGTAATTTATTAAGCTTTTCTCACAGCTCCAGGCAAAATATGTCCTGCGGTGTGACATGACATTACTATAAAATTCAAATATTGAAATATTATTAATTTCAAATACAAATCAGGTATGTTTTATGTTTAACAAGTATTCTTAAAGAATGATCATTAAAATTCTGTATATATTTTTTTTTCACAGCTGTTTTTCGATTATATTCTTTGCTTGTGCCATCTTTTACCACTCACTCCAGTGGAAATATTGTTTAAAATGAGAAAAAATATTTGAAAATGTTTATTATTTTTTTATATAGTTATATTATGCAATGTTTTCAAATGCATAGAATTATTTAAGCTAGTTAACATAGTAAAAGTCGTTTAATTGTGTTTGAAGTGATGTCACACCACAGGACATCCCGTCACACCACTGGACGAAATGAGACACTGCATGAACATTTATGGTGAAATTTATTGAATACTTTTGTAACAAACAAATTCATTTGCATCTCTATTTGAACATTAATGAAAATCCACCATATCAGTACAATCTTATTACTTAGTGTATGAATTTGAACTAAAAACATAGTGAACAAGACATACTGAATAATTAACATTTTGGAGGTGTCAGATCAGACCCAGTCATAAAGACCGTTCATTTCTATTTTTAACTTAAAAGACTAAACAAATATCTTGTTTCTCAGGGGAAAGTCATTAAAATCATGCTAAAATAATTAAAAGCATGTTAAAATCATCAATTCAGCTCTTTGAACAAAGATTCCAGTGAACAAGAGAAATCTGACTTCATCATTTCCCTGTACCTCCTTGTCCTTTCTTTACTCATGCCTAAAAACTGACAAATCACTTTAAAAACAATGATCAGTGACTGTTAACATACACATACAACAAACAAATGAAGACAGATATATATATTTATGCTTAATATATGTATAATATAGGTATATTATGTATAATGAAGACAGATATATATTTATGTTTAATATATGTATAATATAGGTATATTATATATAATATTTACAATATTTGTTTAATATATATATAGAGACAGAGATATATTTATATTTATGTTTAATATTGCAAACATAACAGACGAGAATCTAGCTAGACATCTGATTTAATTATGTCACACTACAGGACGGGCTGTCACACCACAGGACTTTTTCACCTTTGCAGCCATTTTGAGTAATTGCTATACAAGACTGACCTTGGGCATTACAGGAACTGAATAAGTTCATTGTTTTAAACCTGAATATGATTCTTTTTTAAAAATATTTTTATTTTTTCTCGAACTAGATCAGTCTAGATCAGTCACACCACAGGACTATCAAAAATGGACACGTTCATGGTCTGACAGAAATGATCAAATATATCAAATTAATAAGAGATTAACACTCACATTTTAACCTCCTTAGCACATCCAAACATCTGGGGGACTTCCTGGTAGGGGGCTTGACTAAAGGACCCCTATGGCTGTCCATGTAACTGCCAGTACAAAAATCTAATATCCTATGTCACACTGTAGGACAGCATTTGTGTTTCAAAACTAAATGTACTGTAAATATTATTTTAGTACTTTTTAGCATTTTGAAAACTTAAGTTAAGTAAGTAAATGCATACAAAAAAATGCCAAGGCATCTATTAGCTGCTCCAAGCATACGTGCTTTATTTTACTAATATTTACATTTGATGAGTCATCAATGTTACAGTCACACCGCAGGACATTTTGCTATTCACCTTGAAATATGAACAACACCAAATAAATTTGACGTCCCCAAATCATAATATTTAAATAAAATGATGTTCTATGCCCCACTGGCATGTGTTGTTTTAATTGAGAAATGCAGTTCAATAAACATTTACACTTGATTACAGAAAAAACATGCGTCACGTCATCTGCCCGTTTGCATTTTTCCCACTCTGAGGTTTTTAATGAATAATAGAATAAACATATTTCACTTATAAAACGAAATTGTCCTGTTTTCCCTTCCGTTGAAAGTAAAAAAATATATATATAAAAAAAGGGCAGGACTTTTCTCCCACGTCTGACGTCTCACCTTCCACGCGCAGTTCCTGCCTGAGGACTTGGATTTTTCCTTTTCTTTGGGCAGAAATCGACCGTAGCGTCGCAGTTTCCAAACACTTTTGGAAATTGTCGCGTCTTTCGAATGCTCTTGTGAAGGATCACTTTCCATGTTCGCGTTCACTTTTCTCCCTCGAATCTGAAGCGAGTAAAACTGATAGGCGGAGGAAAGGGCGATTGACGGTTATATTTCAAACAGCGTACTAGCATATTAACGCGCGCAATGCGCATGCGTCAGGATCCCTACTAGATATTTTCAACATCGCGTTTTGAGTTAGTTTTAAAAATTCATTTATATTTATATTTAATTTAATAATGTTAGTTCTGAAGTTGCTAATTCGTTCAAATTTGACACATTTTTGAAAACGTGTAGCCTATAAAAAAAAAGCGGTGGTTTAATTTGTATAAATCTAGGCCTATGGTCTCTGTCACACACAAAAATAGGTCTATAATAATAATAATAATCAGACAATGTCAGTTGCATTGATAGAGCCACTCTAAATCTTGAGTTTTGTGTGTAAAAAAGCTGTTGAATGTGAATATTGTGCATATCGTGGGCAGTGTTGGGTGTAATTAATTACTTTTTCCTTGAACAAGTAAAGTAAGGGATTACTCTTAGTTTGTCTGTAATTTAATTACAGTTACTTCTGTTGTAATTACATTAAATACTGTATAGACACAGACATTCTAAAACAATAGTGGATTAAACATAAACATTTTATGTAACCTATGTTAAAATGTATGTTTTAATGTAACCTCCCTTTGCACACTTTGGTCAGTTCAAGAATAATTTATGCAATTGTAAGTTATTTATTTCATAGAATTTAAAGAGCAGTTTCACGTCTATCCTTATTGTTCAAATGGTTGAGGTTGATATGAGATTTAGAAAGTAATTAGTAATCCAATCATTTTTAGAAAGAGTAATAATTACACTGTTGAAGATTAACTTTTTTAGAGTAACTTACTAAACACTGGTGGTCTCCGTCACACACACACACACTCACCGACACACACACACACACACACACAAGTTTACTTAGCTATTTAAATGGGAACATTCCATAGACGTAAATGTTTTTATACTGTTCAAACTGCATATTTTATACACTAACCCTAAATACACACTTACACACACATGTTGTTTAGCCTACTTATCCTTTACTTTTCCTGTACAAACTTACACTAACCCAGCCCCTAAACCTACCCATCACACACACACACACACACACCCTCACACACTAACCCGACCCCTAAACCTACACATCAGACAAAACTTTCTGCATTTTGACTTAAAAAAAAACAAAAAAAAACTTTAATTACTTTATTTTTATACCAGATTTACAAATGAGGATGTCCCTAAAGGGAGGTTTTTGGAGATTTTGTCAGGTTTTGGTCACTTCTACAAATTTGTCCCCAAAATAGATATAGATCACACACACACACACACACTCTCTCTCTCTCTCTCTCTCTCTCTCTCTCTCTCTCTCTCTCTCTCTCGCACACACACACACACAAGCACACTCACCGACACACACACACTCACGCACACACACTCAAACACACACATACGCTCTCACACACACACACTCACTCAAATAAAAATAATAATCAGACAATGTCATTTGCATTGATAAAGCCGCCCTAAATGTAAAGTTCCCGTGAGATGCGAGGATCGGCTGTATCGTGAGTGAGTTCTCCAGTGTCGGGCACCTGACACTGAGTGGGTGGGCTGAGCTCTCGCTTCTATGGCAACCCGACAGATCAGCATCACCATATGCACCATATTCACCATATTCAAGCGAGCAGAGGACTCGGGACGGCGGAGATGGTGTACGGCTGATCATGTGGGTTACGGGATCTCGGGTGTTTGCTTGTGAATGTGACTGACAGCTGACGGGGATCCTGAGGGTCCGTGACCTCCGCGTGCGCTCCTCACACGTCATTCAATCCTCAGACTTTACGTGCGCACAGCAACACACTCAGTGCCTTGAAGCCGGAGACCTGGATCTGGCGAATTTGGGAAGCCTAATGGCAGGTGACAGGTGACCCTTCAGACTATTCGGGATCTGTTGCAAAGGGGTTTATGTAGCAAACCGGATTAATTTGTCATTTAATTGTTCGCGCATTCGCTTCAATGTCATAATGGACAGGTTGCATTCGTCCATGCGTAAAAGGCTGTATAGTTTGCCACCGCACATCGGGCAGAAAGCGTCTATAATGGGTGATGCTGAAGACACTGATAAAGACACCCGGAGGAAGAGCATCCGGATGAAACCCATGCCGTCCGGGGAGAGTAAAAGCGGGGAGTCCGTGATCATGGAGACGGACATCGGGAGACCCGTGAAGACCAGCTCCAACGGGGATTGCAGGAGGTTCCGAGGTAGTCTTTCGTCAATCACTAGTAGGCACGTCCAAGACTCGGATTTAGCGGAGGAAAGGCTTCTGATCACGGAGACTGAAGTCAGCCCGAGCGAGGAGAGCCCACCGGGAGCCGCGGAGCCCGGAGCGCAAGGCGGAGACGGAGAAGATTCCTCCGGTACGAGTCAACAGCATCACGGGCTCCCGGAGCATCAGCAGCCTGGCTTTATAAAGCTGGAGGGCATCGAGGAGATCCTCCCGGACGACGAGAGGTATTATCAAGCGGGCTTCATGCACAGGCAGTTCGGCGCGATGTTGCAGCCCGGGGTCAACAAGTTTTCCTTGAGGATGTTTGGGAGCGAGAAGGCGGTGGAACGGGAGCAGGAACGGGTCAAATCCGCGGGATTCTGGATTATTCACCCGTACAGTGATTTCAGGTAACAGGTTCTGTGACCCTCTAGTCTGAAACACTGCTCACTTTACATGTGGATCAATCATGCGTGGGGAAAATAATGAAATTATTAAGTAAAATAGCATATCAAATAAAGATGGTATCTTAATTATTATGTTACACCGGTTTTGTTGAAGAAGAAGAAAAAATTAAAGGTTTTAAAGAGAGAATGATGATTGATGCACTTTTGTCATGATTAATATTATCAAGTGTCTAAATTAGTGCTGTCAAATCGATTAATCACGATTAATCGCATCAGATAAAAGTTTGTTTAAATAATATGTGTATATTTATAATATATGTGTGTGTGTATATACATATACACACACATATATATATTTATAATATACTATGTTTAAATATACACATATTATATAAACAAAAACTTTTATCTCAGATGCGATTAATCGTGATTAATCGATTTGAAAGCACTGTCTAAATATAAAGGTGCATCAATGTTATTTTTATATGTAGCCTATATATTTTTAATAATTTTGTGCTATGCATATTTAACTCAGATATAATGAAGCATATGATTTCACAAAATCAAATGCCACATGCATGCAGCCAAAAAAGAAGAAAAACATTTCAGTTTTGTTTATATTTTTTCTTCTTCTTCTTCCAAATGTGTTTTTACAGCCATTTTGCAACATACCAAAGCCAAAGCTCTCCCAGCTGACAGCAGAAGTGCATTAACTGCTTGAATTTTATATGAAATCCAGACTCTCTCTCTTTATTCATTAAGATGTGTCCTTGGGGATGACATTGAGTCTATATAGATTTGATATGTTCAGCCTGTTAATAACACACACACACACCGGTTTGCCTCAGGCTTCATTTGTCATGATAAGAGTGAACACAGAAACAGATTCACGCTGTAGTCATGATGACACCCTTCAGAAAAAGCAAACATTAGTGGTTTCAGGCAGACAGATAATTATTACACCGTGTGTTTAGCATTCACAAGCCGTTGGAACGGGCTAAATGCACGCTCACAAACGCTGTCTGGCTTGGATGTCTGTGATTGGGTTGAATTTACACACTGTTTTCATTCATGAATGTGAATAAGAGTGCAGGAACAGCAAACCCAACCCCTCCGGAGACACGACTGCTGTTCGCCTTGTTTACCTATTGATCCCAAGAAGATGCTTTTATTCTGCTCGACATTATGAGATTGCAGCGTTGTTCCTGGAGGATATTAAAGGCAGTGTGGGAATACACTGATGTAATATTGAGGTTGATACGTGTTCGTGTGTGTGTGTCGGTGCTGAGAGAGGAAGTTATTATTTTGTTGTCATCAGCTCTTTGTTTTATAATTGAATGTTGTGCATGAGACGTTGCATTTTGGTCACTGAGATGATCTCTCATTCCAGAGTTTCTTGATCCCTAAATAATCTAAGAGATTGTTTTAAAGGAATACTTCCCCACAAAATGAAAGTTTTGTCAATATTTACTCTCCATTATGCTTTTTTCTTCTTCTTTTTTTAAGAAGGCAAGGCAAGTTCATTTATATAGCACATTTCATACACTATGGTAATTCAAAGTGCTTTACACAGAAATGAATTAAAATAATCACAAATAAAAGCAAGGAAAATTAAAACAGTTTTAAAAGGAATTAAAAGAGTAAAAAGATGATAGATAAACTTCTCATCTGGCAAAACAGAAGAACATCTCCTCAGCTTATTAGTTAATATATGATCTATAGGCTATATCATCTATATAATATTCTAATATTAGATCATATTCCCCTCCTCAGAAGCTATGGCATCTCATTTGTTCGCTTTAGTCACTTATTAGACGAACCAGCAGTGTTTTTGCATCAGTCATTGACCTCAAAGCTCCGTTTTTGAATCTTGAATGAGATTTTCAGAGCTTCGGTGGATCTTCCACAGAAAAACAATATCAGCATATGAGCATATTTTTCATTTTTGCCTATACTTTTCCTTTAAGCACACTGGATCACAGATCTCTGGTGTTCTCCACAGTGTTGCTGTGGCACAGATAATAGTGTCGTCGCTTCTCTCCCTCTGAACACAATAGACTGAGTTTACAGGCCTGAATACACCTCTGTAATTACCACAGCAAGGTCACACATTGTTACGCAAGATAAAGGCCACACTGTATTATTCAGACTGAGACTTGGATATTTCACTGACCCGTATTCATTCGCCTAAACCTAGTGAGCTGTTATGCTAACTTTTAAGTCAGCATCCTCTTAGAAGAGACTTTTGGAAGCAATTCTGTGTGACGTGATGATGTGTTTAATATTTAAAGTCAGCATGAAGCGGAAGTGGCGAGGAAGTTGTGTCGTATATCCTAGTGAAACGCTTCTGGAAGAAGAACAAATGTGGGCGGGGCTTGATTTTGTCTGTGTGGAATTGATTGGATGGTTGTGGTTTGCTATTGGTTGATCTCATGTGATTGACAGGTTGCTCCGCCCACATCATCAGAGAAGAGAAGAGATGTTGCTGCAGTTATTCTGATTCAAGATTACCTGGAACATGAATTTAATATAAAATATTAACGTGCACCGATAAATCATTTAAAATAAACACTGCCGTAAGATTTTGATTTCATGCTGACTGTAATATACTTTATTTATTTTGTTTATTTATTGATTTCATGCACTCTGGTGATTCAAAGCTGCTTGACACGAAAAATCATTAAAATGGGCATGAGAAATAAAAATTTAACTATAAAAAGTAAGGAATTAAATTTGAAAATATATTAAAAGCGCTTTTTACAATACAGATTTACAGAGATAACAGGAAAAAAAATAATGCAATAAAGTTTGTTTCTGTACAGCAGATCTAGAAGAAAATAGCGTCACAGTCCAGCTTAAGTAAATTCAGTGATGGTTAATTTCTGTTGTAAAAAAAGTTATTAATTTAGTTCATTTATATATACAGTCCAGCTCAGTTCAGTTCTCATATAATGCTGTCAATGCAGGAGATCAATAATATTGCTGAATATTAAATGTCCTCAACTAAGCAAGCCAAAAGCCAAAGGTGGCAGTGGCAAAAATATAAAAAGATATTAGAAGAAAAGCTAAAAGTATTACATTTAGTAGTAAATCAAATATATTTTCAAGCAATTTTACACAAGCAAGAATGGTCTTTTACTGAATATCAATAACTATTACACAATTATATAGTCACTCTTTTTTCACAAAATTTGTCACAGTGCATTCTGGGATGGCCTTATCTGTGAACAGTATGTGTGGTGATGCCTTGCAATTTGATCAAACCAGTGTAAGAACTGAAATGGGAAGGTTTAAATAAAGTTAGATTGTACGCGAGATATCGCGAGCGTAAGGGAAACGGGAAGAGAGAGAGAGTCAAAAGAGATACAGTATGGGGAGAAGGAAAGGCGTGATGTAATCGGGTGGAACGAGGCAGAGTTACAGTTAAAGGACTGTAGAAATAAACACTGACGTCTTGATCTGACGACTCTATCCGGTGGACACATCAGATACAGAATATAGCCAGGAACGCATGCATAATACTCCACAAGGCCCACAAATCCGACTATTACACCAGCAATACGTTGTTTCTTGCATTTTAGACAGCTTTCGCCACCTAAAAATACTTTCTAGGTGGGCAGCTCATGCACTCAAAAAATGAATTGTTGCCTCTTGTTAAATTTAATTAATTAAAATAAGCAAAAGTAACACAATTGTTTAATATTTTGTCACAACTTAATTTAATTGTGTTCAATCAACCTAATATATTTAAAACTGAAGTTTCCTTACTTAAAGGGATAGTTCACTTTGAAATTAATTTTTGGTATGTTTTAGCTTACCTCAAGGGCATCCAAGATGTAGGTGTCTTTTTTTCCGCAGTAGTTTCAATTTTGATATTTTTAGGTCAAACCGTTCTTGTCTGTCAGTCATATAATGCAGGTCGATGGTCATTATCTCAAAGAGCATGCACAGAGTCCAAATTAAAACAATTCCCCATCGTTCAAATTAAACAATTCCCCATCGTAAGTACACATTGATGGCCTAAGACACGAAACGAGCGGTTTGTGTGAGAAAACGAACAGTATTTATATCGTTGTTACCTCTTGTACACAGCCACGTCCAAGTGATCTGATCTGACGTGTACGCAGACTGGTGCATAGATATATACAATAGAAGTCGCCTTGGCTACTGCTGTTCATTGGAACGAAACCGTAGCCAAGGCGACATCTAGTGTATATATCTATACCCGCCCGCGCTCTCAGATCACTTGGACATGGCTGTGTTCAAGAGGTAACAACGATATAAATACTGTTCGTTTTCTCACACAAACCGCTCGTTTCGTGTCTTAGGCCATCAATGTGTACTTACGATGGGGAATTGTTTAATTTGGACGACGGGGAATTGTTTTAATTTGGACTCTGTGCATGCTCTTTGAGATAATGACCATCGACCTGCATTATATGACTGACAGACAAGAACGGTTTGACCTAAAAATATCAAAATTGAAACTACTGCGGAAAAAAAGACACCTACATCTTGGATGCCCTTGAGGTAAGCTAAAACATACCAAAATTTTATTTCAAAGTGAACTATCCCTTTAATTTGTGTGAAAACTACATGAATCATTTTTGTTGACAACTAATTTGTTGTGGATTTGTAGTTCCCAGCATGCTTTGCAAGGGACTGCATTAGGAGGGTAAATTTAGGGATTAAAGTGTTATTTTATGTGTTTTTCTGTAAATGGAAAGATGTTGTTAGTTAATGTTAGTGTTTAATATTCAGTTATGTTAGAAACTTAGAGGACTTTCTGTAATGTTTTTGAATTTTGTGGTTACTATTATGCAGAAGAGTGGCGTCTGTGTTTAGTTTAGGGCTGTGGGCTCTCAGTATACACTATACATGCATTAAACCTCATTTGCAGGCCTGCATAATATTCAGTATTACTCTGAAAGGTGGTTTTAATTAAATTGAACTCTAGTAGCTTCTATCATTGGAAATAACTGTAGAGTCAAATATAGCTAAAATGATAATGTTGGTGATTTTAGGCATGGCAAAAATGAAATGTAGTCAACCTGACAAAACTTTATCTAGCAGGAATGACTAAATGAATTTAAGTTCATACAACAAGATTTCAAACAAATTAGATTTTGTTGGAAAAATGTAATTCATTTTTGTGGAAAAGTTTTCCGTAATTTAATCAAATTCGTTCAACAGCTTTTTTTTTTAATGTAGGTTTTGGAACAAAGTAAAGTCCCTCTATGACATCTTACACAAAATCCTCTTGTTTAACGTGTCATCCGCCATATATTTATCTTGTCATGCTCTTAAAGTACTTGCAATGCTCACTTTGAAAAGGCTTTGGAAAACGACAAATAAAAGAAGGTGAGCATCAGAGGTGGCTTATGTCTGCTGTTGCGTAATGGGAATGTAATTAGTGTTATAAGGTATGCATAAAAAACATCCCCCGTTGTAGCCGCATTTAAACCCCGGTGACTCTGTGATTATGGAACCTACAATTAAAATCCTCCATGTCTCCATCCATCCGTATGCACAGATTTATCCGTATCACTGTAATTCAGTCGTTCGATTGATGCCTTCACCCCTTCCACAGGTCACACGCTGCAGATTCAGTGATCAGCGCAGATCAGACGCTCATCAGTGCTAATGAGCGAGATCCGCTTCTGCACACTTCATAAAAGACAGTGACCTCAGTTATTAAAAGGTCAAGCAGTGGTGCATCTAAAGGCAAGCTCAATCTACACAACGTTCGGCTGGATTTTGCTGTCACAGACAGATTTGCAAGGTCTACGAGAGAAGTACAGATGCTAGTTTAGAAAGAGCAGGTTTGAGACGTTGCAATATTTTCAAACCTGTTTGATACGGCATGTGATGTTGTATGGGCAATGCAGTGACATTTTGCATTGGTCCTCTAACTAATCCAGCCAATCACAGTGCAGATGGTATAAACGGGAAAAATCTCATGATCACCTGCGTAAAATTCTCGAGAGCACGAGCATGTCTGGGTCTCATTTATTTATTTCAATTATGAGGGTAAATAAAAATTGCATTGAAGAAAATGATGCAAAAACATTATTTACATTTAAATTGTAGTTATTTTACATTATTTTAAAGTATTATATGTGTTCTGATACCAACTTTATGCTGATTTGAATTTTAAAAAATCACTGAATTCGTTTTTTTATGTAATACAGTAAAATATTGTATCACGGTAATATTAATATAATGAGAGATACCATTGACAATAATGAGAATAACCTCAAACACACTTCAATGATGATTTTTTAAATTTTTTAAATTTATTTTTTTACAAAAAGTGCTTAATTTTCATGAAAATAATCTTACAGTATAAATTGCATCACTTTCTTAATGCAAAATATGATTTATTATCCTTATTTGTGGTGAAATGTGAAATGGACCTGTTTTTGTGGGATTCTCCTCACCTCAGGAGAATACTTTACATTGCTGTGCCTTTTTTACATGTTAATATCATTATTTTCAATTGCAGTAATGTTGTGTAATTACCTGCAGTTCCACAAAATAATTCTATATTAAGTGCATGTTGCTCATTAGTATTTCTCCACGCTCACTAATGCAGTGACGCTGTAACTGTAATGCGTGACTGTGTGTTGCACGGGCCACATCTGCAGTATAGCACATGTTATTTGCTGGTGTTGCTGGCAGAAAAGAATGATGTCATGACAGATCGGACAAAGCCTAAATGCTTTTATACTGTGATTTAAAACACAGGAAGTTCCATAATGGAGATCAGAGGAAGGAAGGAAGAGCTTGTGTGATATTGAGACGTTGCTGTAGGCAGTGTGCTTGTCACTTCAGGCTTCAGGCGTATTGTATAATATGATTTGTGCAGGACAAGAGAGACTGAGTGCATGTTTTCAGAGAGCAAATAAGGATTAAAAAGGAACCATAATTAAATCAATAGTCTCATTTCCAACTATAAAGTATTTTCTTATCTTGTGTTTATTTTATCCAGCCTTTATAATGGGGAGGAACGGCTTGGTTAATGGGGAAAGCAAAACATTTGTGAGAAAACGCAAAAACATTGACCTATAATTCTCCCTCCCATTTCAGATTTTTTTCATGACCATGTCCCTTTAGGGGCTCTGTAAAAAAATAATAAATCAAACAAAATTAGTAGAAATATCACTATTGTAATATTTCACAGTACAATAAAAAAAAAGCGTGAGCGTGTCCACTCATGGTGAGGGAGGAGAGAGAGTGAGCCAATCAGCAGTAGGGGGTGTGTCCACTCATGATGGGGGAGGAGAGAGAGTGAGCCAATCAGCAGTAGGGGGTGTGTCCACTCATGATGGGGGAGGAGAGAGAGTGAGCCAATCAGCAGTAGGGGGTGTGTCCACTCATGGTGAGGGAGGAGAGAGAGTGAGCCAATCAGCAGTAGGGGGTGTGTCCACTCATGATGGGGGAGGAGAGAGAGTGAGCCAATCAGCAGTAGGGGGTGTGTCCACTCATGATGGGGGAGGAGAGAGAGTGAGCCAATCAGCAGTAGGGGGTGTGTCCACTCATGATGGGGGAGGAGAGAGAGTGAGCCAATCAGCAGTAGGGGGTGTGTCCACTCATGGTGAGGGAGGAGAGAGAGTGAGCCAATCAGCAGTAGGGGGTGTGTCCACTCATGATGGGGGAGGAGAGAGAGTGAGCAATCAGCAGTAGGGGCATGTCCACTCATGATGGGGGAGGAGAGAGAGTGAGCCAATCAGCAGTAGGGGGTGTGTGGGAGGAGAGAGAGTGAGCCAATCATCAGTAGGGGGCGTGTCCTCTCATGATGGGGAAGGAGAGAGAGTGAGCCAATCAGCAGTAGGGGGCGTGTCCACTCATGATGGGGGAGGAGAGAGAGTGAGCCAATCAGCAGTAGGGGGTGTGTCCACTCATGATGTGGGAGGAGAGAGAGTGAGCCAATCAGCAGTAGGGGGTGTGTCCACTCATGATGTGGGAGGAGAGAGAGTGAGCCAATCAGCAGTAGGGGGCGTATCCTCTCATGATGGGGAAGGAGAGAGAGTGAGCCAATCAGCAGTAGGGGGCGTGTCCACTCATGATGGGGGAGGAGAGAGAGTGAGCCAATCAGCAGTAGGGGGTGTGTCCACTCATGATGTGGGAGGAGAGAGAGTGAGCCAATCAGCAGTAGGGGGTGTGTCCACTCATGATGAGGGAGGAGAAAGAGTGAGCCAATCAGCAGTAGGGGGTGTGTCCACTCATGATGAGGGAGGAGAGTGAGTGAGTGAGCCAATCAGCAGTAGGGGGCGTGTCCACTCATGAAGAGGGAGAAGAGAGAATGAGCCAATCAGTAGTAGGGGGCGTGTCCACTCATGATGGGGGAGGAGAGAGAGTGAGCCAATCAGCAGTAGGGGGTGTATCCACTCATGATGGGAGAGGACAGAGAGTGAGCCAATCAGCAGTAGGGGGTGTGTCCACTCATGATGAGGGAGGAGAAAGAGTGAGTCAATCAGCAGTAGGGGGCGTGTCCACTCATGATGAGGGAGGAGAAAGAGTGAGCCAATCAGCAGTAGGGGGCGTGTCCACTCATGATGGGGGAGGAGAGAGAGTGAGCAAGAGGGAGATTTAACTGTAGAAAGAGTGATGGCTGTGAGACATTACAAAAGAGAAAAGGTCAGAGGAATATCACTGGAAAAACAAGGGTTATGATCAGGCAAGAGCTTTAGGACCCGAGTTAATATTAGAAAAGCTTTCCAGCGCTGGAGAGACCTAAAGAGACCTTGAAGGCCTGAAAATGGACGCCAAGGTTGCCTTGTTTCTACTCCATATGTGAGTAACATTAGATGTGCTGTGTTTGTGATGTTAGCTTCAGTAACAGGACAGTTTTCAGTGTCATTGTTTGTCAGGAGTTGCTGGAGACTAACAACAAACTCTTGCTTGTGTAAACTCTTGTGTACTAAATGTTCATTTTTTTTCTTCCTTACGTTCGTCATCTTCGCTTTATTTTTCGTGAAGTATTAGCTACAGCTATGATAAAGGGACATCCAGTCTTGCACTGCATGTTCGTGCATTTTAGGGGCGGAGCAATGAAGGAGGGGCGTATGTTTGGACCGATCACAATATCAACAGTGTTTCTCACAAATCACGTACTGCACCTTTTCAAACGTTAAACCATCAAGCTTTTATTTTGACCGAAAACCACAGGGATTTCATAAGCACTTCTCATTACAAGTATGGGAAGATGTTTTGCACGTGTTGCGTTCCCAAATGCACGTTAAAGTGCGTAAAGGGTTGTTTTTTTATCGACTGAACACAACAGAAGATATTTTGAAGAATGTTGAGACCCAAACAGTTTTTGGACACTGAGACATTCTTTAAAACATCTTCTTTAGTGTCACCTTCATTTGTGCATGAGATATCAGAGGTTTAACAGTGCAGTCTTGAAGAGAAAGAGCGTGTTTTTGCACTAAAGATGTTGTTAATCCGTCACAGTCTGCAGTGGACAGGAGGAATCATTAAGGGTTCATTTGGTCTGATCAATTAATTCCACCTCTGTTGCTCATCTCTTTACATTTGTCTCTCTTTCTCACACACAAACTTCTCTTTCCATCTTTTTATTCATCCTGCATAACCAGCCGCACATCTCCCAAAAGGGACGTACCTTCGCAGAAAACAAGAAGGAAATCATCTCTCACTGGTTTATTTTCTCTCTCTCTCTCTCTCTCTCTCTCTCTCTCTCTCTCTCTCTCTCTCTCTTCTCTTCTCTTTCTTCAGATCTAGTTGAATTTATTAAAGCAAAGTGGAGCAGCTTTAGAATACAGAATTCACATTAGAGTTTGATGTTTTCTTCAGGTACTGACAGAGAGAGACTGTGGTTTGAGTGATTCTTTCCAGATGAAATGTTCTTTTGTTGCACGTGTTCCACGTTTTCTTCATCCGCTCGGTGTTATTCCGGCGGAAACATCTGTGCAGAGGTAATTGTGTGTGTGATGCTGTACAGTAAGAGTCGTGTCAGAGAGAGCGAGCTGTTTTCTGATATCTGTGACTAAAGCAAGCGCAGACGTAATAAGCGCTTACTGTACAGATCTCTTGATAACGATGTCTAACGGCATTAGGGACAAATCACAGGCATATTCCCGTTTTCACTCACTCGTTTTCTTCCATTGCTTTCTTTTCTCCTTCATGTGAAGTGTATGAGTATGATGACCGTAATTATAAACATTAGATCTCTTTCTGCCTTTGGGAAGTTCCTAATATTGAATTATGGGAAGTGATTTTCCTCAGTCATTTAGGCTGTGTGAGTTAGTTATGTTCAAAGTCAACATTTTTATGTTTTGTGTTTCTTAATGCATGTTGTGTATTTTGAACATGTTGTGAACATTTGATCAGTGCACGTTGTGTCCTAAAAAATCTTCGTCGTATCAATCTTTCATTGAAATATAATAACTTGCTCAACCTTGGAAATAACTTTCCTTTTCGTTGGCCGGGGGTTTCAAAGTTTTCCATTAATATTTTATTATAGACCCTCAAATCTTCTATTATTTCTAAAATATACATTGTATCAGCTATATATTTTTATATATAAATATGTGTTTTTACTTTTATGTGCTTTCATATGCAAATACATGTATTTTCTTCCCACCATTAGTCCTGTTAGCTGCATAAACCTGAAGAGAAACATAAAACAATGTCAATCAATACAATAATTGTGATCAATCTCATGACCCCCCCCCCCCCCCCCCCTCCTCCAATCTTTCCTATTGCACTGATATTATTAATATTATTATTATTTATACTATTTTTGGCCATCATGTCTTACTATCTGATATTTCTATCCCACTTTTTACCATTTGATCAATTCTGATGGATAAAATCAAGTCCTTTTCATTATTTGTGTAATTTTTTTTTGGTCTGTGTTGAATATCCTTTTACACAAAATGGGTTATGAATTTAATTTAATTTCATGGAGGACATTGATGCAGTCATTTTTTATATAATCCATGCATAAAATTTAGGTTGACTGACGATTAAACACAGAACTAATACGGTTGAGATTCTGTGCGAGGAGTGAGATTCTAGTTGAATTCGTTTAGGACGGGAGTGATTGGTCTAGGAGCTGAACGGTTCCAGTGGATGATCATGTACAGTACACACACACACACACACACACACACACACACACACACACACACACACACACTCGACTCCCAGCTCAAATGACAGAGTCTGATCCTCTCCCCAGGTTTTGATTGCACTTGATTGTTGGCTGCGTTTCTCTATTGATTTGTTTGGGTCTTGCGGGTCTGTGATCGTGTCTCTCACACACCTGATTTATTTGCGAATGATGCGAGACCAGCGCTGTAAACCTGCTCACACACACACACACACACACACACACACGTATCAGGGGACATTAGAGAATATCAGCTTATTACACGGCTACAGGGTGCAGTTGATTTCTCATTTACATACGACCAACTTCATTTGAATAACACCTACTCAATATTCATCAGCCCTGATGAACGACAGCGTCGCTGTGTTGACATGCAGAAGTTAGCCAATCACTGAGGCTGTTTACTCACAATCGCTGTCAGTGCGTTCCAGTTCTCTAGGAACACTTCCTTTTTCTTTTTTCTGTTCTATTTCCTTCTTTATCCTTTGCTTCTTATTTTCTCTTCTACTTCTATTCTTCTTCTTATTTTCTCCTCTTCTTCATCTGCTTCTTTTTCTTCTTCCTTGTCCTTGTTGTTTTTCTTCTTCTTCACCTTCTCTGTCTTCTTCTATTACATCTGCAAGATGGGAAGTTCGGATCATTTTACTGACTCTCTTGTTCGATCTCGTTCATCAAAATGAACGAATCTTTTTTCGAGTCATTTCGTTCATTTAAGGGGCTTTAAATGTTATACTTTTAACAGGCAAATTCCCCGAACACATCCACCTACGCAATCTCTACCATATTCTGAATTAAGAAATCATTATAATGCAGTCAAAAATTATTTACATGGAACATAAATAAAAATACCTTCCGAGTCTTTGGTTCATTTGTCACGTGACAAACGCAATGAACGACTCATCACTACAATCTACCTGAAGTTCACCAAACTCATCATGAAAAATGTGTGTGTGGTTGACTTTCTTTTTGTTATATTCCATTTCCACTTGGATTATACAAATGCATAACACTTACATTTGGGTCTTTGCTTCTGCTTTATATTATGCTGTCAAAATAAAATGAGTTCATTCTTAAATGTCCCTCTTAAAAAACAAAGAATGCAGAATCTTTAATGAAAACAAAAAAGTAAAACAAAAGCAAAACTTCTGAGAAGAAGCAGTGAAAGAGTGACCGACTGCCCCTCCTCGTGCTCTAATTCTGGGAAGGTAAAGTGGGAATTATCGAGTGTCCTGGATGGACTGAAAGTGGGGTAATCAAAAAGGCCACCACTATCAGGAGCACGTTGCACAGCGGATTATTACAACACAATTTATTTAATGGAGGGATAGGGATGCGGCTCTGATGGGGCGATAAGAGACAGAGGGATGGAGCCGCAGAGTGATTGAAATAATGCCGTGACCTAGGCTCACTTACAGAGAGGTCACAGAACGGGACACACGCCAACACCACTCGCCTGCAAAGGCTTTTGTGTTAGCGTGCGTTGCTGAGCAGTTTTCTTCGTATTAAAGTCGACATGAAACAAGAGTTGAAATAGTGTTTGAAACGGGTGAAACGGCTTCTGGAACAAGAACAAATGCTTGATTTTGTATGTAGGGAATTGATTGGATGGTTGTGGTTTGCTATTGGCTGATCGCATGTGAGTGACAGGTTGTTGCCCCGCCCCTCGTCATCAGAGAAGAGATGCTGTAAGAGGAAGATATTCTGATTCAAGATTATTAAAACAATAATGATGTGCACCGATAAATCATTTAAAATAAATACTGTAATATTCCATAAAAAACAAGAATTGTCCATTTTGATTTCATGGTGACTTTAAAGGTTGATATGTGACATTTTATCAACTGTGTTCCAACATAATTCAGATTATTAAAGTCCCCCTGTGGTGAAAATCCAGCTTTTAATGTTGTTTATACGTCTAAGTGGTGTTTTTAATATGCTTTAAGACAAACCATGTGTAAGTTCATAAGTCGACAGCATTGCTGAGTATTTCCTCCTTAAAACTGCATTGAACCAAAGACAGTCTCAAACACACGCTTTGAAATCACTGGTGTTTCTGACGTCACAAACTACCTTGTAACCAATCAGATCAACGTGTGATCGTCAACCAGTGGATCTCTGAGCTGAGTGAGTGAGTGGAGGCGGGGCTCATTTGCATATTCATAGAACCACGTATACTAAATGAGGCAAGGGTGTCGAGTTACATTCAAGATATTTTAAGGCATGAGGAATTTCTTTACAAGGAAAAAAAGTTTAAATATGTCATTTTGGTGATCAAAGATGAGTTTTAAGGGATAAAATGATTGACTACAGGGGGACTTTAAAACAATTATTAGTAGGTCACTGACTGGATATTTGATTTCCCTGAGATATGTAAAAGATGTGACATGTCAACATCTGACTCAGCCAATGGGTGAGCCAATGGGTGAGCTTTGGGTGGGACTAACTCTTTGTTTAGCCAATGATAAACAGGGGGCGTGGCCATGGGAGTGTCCATGAGTGTCAATCATTGTTTTTTAAAAGTTTGTTGCTGTGATTGGTGCTGAAATTACACAGCTTTATTTCTATTAACAAAAAAAGATTATTTGTTTTACCGAACAATAACAAGACTAGTGTAATGCTTCGTGAGGTTTGATATGAGCGTAACAGAGCTGTTAGTCTCTCCAAAGACGCAGTGTTTGTGTTTTTCTTTTCAGTGTGTGGCTGAACACATTATTTTTCATCTTTCTCTTCAAATCTAGCTCTACACAACACCAATTTACAGCCTCGGCAAGAGGACGCGCTGTATTGAAGGTGTCAGTGTTTCTGAAAGAACAAAACGCTTCCAGGATCAGTTCCTCATATCTGTCACATGCTTCATTTCTTGCTGATAGATTCAACCGGTTTGTCTTTTGACCAAGCAGAATTGGCTGCAAACATTTCGTGGTTTGTGTGTTCAAATTGAAAGGATTGACAATGTCTTTCAGGTTTTCTGGAATGCAATTTTATCATTTACCTCAAAAGCATCCGTTAAACGCCTGGACAGACACCTAGAATAGTATTAACTAACATTAAATCATCCAAAATTATGATTCTGTCTTCATTTATTCACTCTTCTGTTGTTTCAAATCTTGGAAAAGTTTAGCAGAAGGTCCATGTTTCTCTTTTCCATACATTGAAAGCAGAAAGCTTAGACAAATTAAGCTTAAACCAGATGAAGACGGGAATAACATAATTTAAATTATATTATAATTTCCCATAAACTCAAACACGTCCTTCAGGTGTCAGGCGTTTAGAAGCGTCTCTATCCAGTTTTGACATGTGCAGAGATCTAAAAATGGTCATGACATTGATTTTTTAATTACTTAACCTCTTAAGTGTCGGTTGCCCATATATTTTTAGAACAATAATATCTTAGTAAAAACCTAAAGTAATATTGACAAACTATATATCATTTGAAAGCTTACAATCTCTAGTTTTCATATTTGGTGGCTGTTTTTTTTTAAATAAATTACAGAGGAGCAGTAATTTATCAATTTGCAACAAGAATATTTCATATTCATTAGACGTGTTTAGGCCTTTATTTTGAAATAGAAATAAACATGAAAAATCATAAAAGATTGGTAGAAACCTCAGTTTGTTTTCATGCCAAGAGTTCAAAAGATAACACCAATTCAATTTTATGAGAAAAAAAAGGTCTGAAAATGTTTTGAATATAAAGAAAAATATTATGGATTCTCGATTTGTGATGCGGCAGCGAGCTATAACGCACATGTGCTCTTTACATGTGTTTATTCGAGGTTGAAATCAAATCAAATACTGCCAAACCACCCATACTAGTTCTGAATAGGATGTATACTTCATAAATTGTATGAAAATTATGGAAATACATGGTTCAGATCACTCAAAACATATATGAAAATGGAGGCGCCCTTATATGGTCAGTAGGAAGCTTGGCTGTCCATCTAGTGAAAAAGTCTGGTACTGCGCCCAAATAAAATCTTACTGAAAGCTCATTTTTTGAGATATCAACCTAAAATTTGGAACACAACTTGTTTAGATTTTTGGCTTTAATGTTCTTGCAGTTTTAGAGTAAAATATATTTTGTAATATATATATTTTATATAAAATATAAATAATTCTATTTTTACATTGTATATTTTCATAAACTCAAACTTGTATAACTTTTTTTCTTTTTTACTTTCATAATTTATTTCACTTCTACAATAATCTGACAACAATCTACTTAAAACAAGACCAACCATATGTCTATATTCCAAAGCATTCTTGAATTACAACCATTTAAGTTTGGATAGTGATGTTCATGTCTATGCGAAAAAAGGGGGGGGGGGGGGGCAGTTAAGGGGTTAATATGTTCCTTTAGATTCACTTGCACAAGTTTTTTGCACAAAAAAACAAATTCAACCCTCATTCTAAACCTGTCTGAAACGATCAAGTTTTAAGGCTTACTTAAAAATCCCACTGTTGTGATTGGCTAACGTCATTGCATAGGAAACAAGCTATTGCACGCGAGTAAGTGTTTGAAAAACATTATCCATATAAAACCATCATTTAATACAGTCGGTTGCTTCATCTTTCAACAAAAGTTTCTTTGCAAACTCTCCATTACACTGTGCCTCATTTACAAGACAATCTGCTGTCAAATGCTCCGAACAAACATATAATCCTCCGACGCCATTAAAACAAACCATCCACTTTCTCCTGATACTGGGATCTTTCTGACATCTGTACCGAGACGCAAACCAGCTGTTTAAACTGGACGAACTGGATCAGTGTAGACAGCATCGGTGATTATAATGGGCTCTGTTTGCTTTTAATGCGATACGCCAGTGGGCGGGGCTTATGGTGCGATGATGTATTACTATTCGTTGATGTGTTGCTCTGGAGGCGGGCATATGCAAATGTCTTTGCCTGTGTGACATCACAGGTCAGCCAATATCAAAACAAGCTGTTTTTGGAGCTTGATTAAAAACTGCTTTGTTTATAACGAGGAGGACGCTTTAAGCCATGAGACTCGCAGGATGTTTTAATAGTACGAAGATCGAGGCAAATTTGATTTCTCATGTCATGACCCCTTTTAAAGGGGTTTTATCAAAGGGTCCATGTCATTTTCTTCAAAACCCCAGAGATAAAAACTGCCTGCAGTTCTGTTGACAAACATTCATATGGAAATCACAAGAGTCGATCATTTATTTGTCATTTGCAGTGCTTTGGAGACTGTTTGCTTAAAGGCTCAATAGAAAGATGATTGACAGCCACTCTTAAAGTTGAGACATGAGCAGATAAGACGGCTAAGCGGCGTCTGTCTCTCTCACTCACTCACTTGCAGCCAGAATCAACCACACACTGTACTAATAATAAAGTGTAAGTGTGTGTGTGTGGGTGTGGGTGTGTGTGTGTAGGTCATGAGGAAGGGTAAGTGCTGGAAGTTGCTGGATCTTCTGTGTATTTCAGACTTGCTTAAGAGCCGCGGATGACAAGACAGTAGCAAGATGGATCTGACACACGTGTACAAACACACACACACACACACACACACACGTGTGTCTCAGTGGAATGCGCCATTTTTACTTTGCAGTGTGAAATGAAATATTTTCCAGTTCTGTATTTGTCATTTAGGTAAATTCTGTCATGCATATCAAGAGTTCAGTCACCAGTTCATTTAACACTTCAGTCGAGCACTGATGCAATCAGAACATAGATGGTATCACTTACACACACCCTACAGATGATCACTTACACACACCCTACAGATGATCACTTACACACACCCTAAAGATTATCACTTACACACACACCATACAGATGATCACTTACACACACCCTACAGATGATCACTTACACACACCCTACAGATGATCACTTACACACACCCTACAGATGATCACTTACACACACCCTACAGATGATCACTTACACACACCCTACAGATGATCACTTACACACACCCTAAAGATTATCACTTACACACACCCTACAGATGATCACTTACACACACCCTACAGATGATCACTTACACACACCCTACAGATGATCACTTACACACACCCTAAAGATTATCACTTACACACACCCTACAGATGATCACTTACACACACCATACAGATGATCACTTACACACACCCTACAGATGATCACTTACACACACCCTACAGATGATCACTTACACACACCCTAAAGATTATCACTTACACACACCCTACAGATGATCACTTACACACACCATACAGATGATCACTTACACACACCCTACAGATGATCACTTACACACACCATACAGATGATCACTTACACACACCATACAGATGATCACTTACACACACCATACAGATTATCACTTACACACACCCTACAGATGATCACTTATGGCGCTTTTCCATTACCAGTACCAGCTCAACTCGACTCGACTCGACTCAGCTCGGCTCGGCTCGGCTCGCTTTTCGCTCCGTTTTCCATTGCAGATAGTACCTCCACAATAGTACCTGGTCGTCATAGCGACGCCGCAGGAAACTGCCGTGACTTAATCTTTTACGCGAGACGCGCGAGACACACCCGCTACCCAAACACACAGGACAATGGAGGAAATCGAGTGTATGCTGTTTTTGGATGTTTTTGTTTTTGTTTTTGCTGTTTTTATTCAGGATACTCCGTCTGGCGCGTGCAATGATGACGCAGTGAATAGTGACGATTCTCTGTGACCAATCAGCAGTCTGCCTTGTTTTCACGTCACATTTTAGTATCGCCTCAGCTCGCTCAGAACCGCGCCGGAGGTGGTACGAAAAAAAGTACCTGGAAGCAGGTACAGGTACAACTTTTACACAGTGGAAAACCAAACAGAGCCGAGTCGAGTCGAGCCGAGCCGAGGCGAGCTGGTACTGTGTAGTGGAAAAGCGCCATAACACACACCCTACAGATGATCACTTACACACACCCTACAGATGATCACTTACACACACCCTACAGATGATCACTTACACACACCCTACAGATGATCACTTACACACACCCTACAGATGATCACTTACACACACCCTACAGATGATCACTTACAGATGATCACTTACACACACCCTACAGATGATCACTTACACACACCCTACAGATGATCACTTACACACACCCTACAGATGATCACTACACACACCCTACAGATGATCACTTACACACACCCTACAGATGATCACTTACACACACCCTAAAGATTATCACTTACACACACCATACAGATGATCACTTACACACACCCTACAGATGATCACTTACACACACCCTACAGATGATCACTTACACACACCCTACAGATGATCACTACACACACCCTACAGATGATCACTTACACACACCCTACAGATGATCACTTACACACACCCTAAAGATGATCACTTACACACACCATACAGATGATCACTTACACACACCCTACAGATGATCACTTACACACACCCTACAGATGATCACTTACACACACCCTACAGATGATCACTTACACACACCATACAGATGATCACTTACACACACCCTACAGATGATCACTTACACACACCATACAGATGATCACTTACACACACCATACAGATGATCACTTACACACACCATACAGATGATCACTTACACACACCCTACAGATGATTGACAACAGGAGAAATCTGTGCAGAT